>CALSCE010009442.1:15008472-15041118 GCA_943593645.1 Bovichtus variegatus
GTGTGTGTGTGTGTGTGTGTGTGTGTGTGTGTGTGTGTGTGACTATGGCACTGTTAATGTAGTACTGTACAGTAAGTAATTAAACTACTGTGTAAAAGACCCCTCGTGACGTTGTGAGGAGCTCAATTGTGCACATTCACCATACTTACGTTTTTTTATGAACATATTTCTTTTTGCAGGTATGTCAGAGGAATTCATGACACCCATGTTCAATTTTTACAAAAGCGTTGGTGAACTTCACATGGCGCAGGAGGAACAGGCTCTCCTCACCGCCATAACCATCCTGACACCAGGTGAGCCAGCGTCAACAGCTGTACAAGTATTTCTCAATATCACTATGCAAGGAGTTTTTCTACAATTTTATTTTCTATTCTGAAAGGCTAATGTATCATCCTCACCAGATCGGCCCTATGTGAAGAGTCACCAGGCTGTCGAGAGACTTCAGGAGACCATGCTGGACGTGCTGAGGAAGCTGTGTGTCCTGCAGCACCCACAGGAGCCGCAGTACTTTGCTCGTCTCCTGGGCCGCCTGACGGAGCTGAGAACACTCAGCCACTACCACGCAGAGATGCTCACGTCCTGGAGAATGAACGACCACAAATTTACGCCGCTGCTCTGTGAGATCTGGGACGTGCAGTGAGACACAAGGAGAGGTGGAGAAAGCTGCATAGGGATGATAACATGAACATTTCAACTTGCCAGACTAAGCCACAGTCCAACTAGAGTGCATATTTATAGTGGATGATGTGAGGATGTGGAATTAAATGCATGCATCACCTGTTGATGGCATTATTCATGACTCTGTGAATGGTTTGGATTATTTTTTGTGTTATATGGATTTTTTTATGGCTCAAAACATCTTTATGTCTATTTACTGTGTGATTCACAACTCAGACTTGTCTCATTGTTGAGATGTTATGATATGGTTTACAGTGTTAAGAGGAAACTCTTCAAAGGTTGGGATTTTGCAAACTTATTTTTATTTTTTACCTTTTACATCAAAACGTCTTAAAGTTGTGATTAGTCCGACAAGTACATTAGTGTGTACATTAGTGTGTGATTAGTCCATTAGTACAAACACTGAAACTTATTCAAAGCAACGAAGGTGCTCATAGGAAGTGTTAAATGTAGATCACCTTGAGTTTATTAATGGCTTAGCTTGTTTTTTATTCGTGAGACTTTTGGTGCTTGCTACATGTACTTGCTGTAAATACTGTACCCAAAAGTTGTATGTTCTGCCTCAATAAATAACAAGATTAGTTAAAAAAAGGTTTACATTGGACCATTTTTCAGATGTTCACCTGGTATTTTACTATTCAGGAGTACACAGACAGACATAACAACTGGTTCATCTAAAAAACAATTATTCTTGTTCCTCTTTAATCTTTCTGAAAATATATCAATAAACTAAACTAACTAAAATATGTTTAAATTCCTCAAAAAATACTCTCTGAATATTAATATATTAATGTCTGAACCCTTAGACCGATAGAATATCGTCTTCCACTATATAACCTGTAACAACTAACAAAAACAATGACTTCTTATGCCTACACTGAACTGCTTTTAAAAGCTAATATTTCAATACAGTGGGGTATCAAAGCAAATGCACCTCAATTAGAGGACCATAACTGTGTTTTTTCGCATGGCTAATTTTTTTCTAACAAAGAATGTTCACAGCAGCTGACTTGTATTTATATTTATTTTATGGTATACTGCTATTATTGCTGTAGTTGTAACTTATTGTGTTGTAGTAGCAATGATGCTGTTGCAGAAGTTTTAATAGTTGCAGCATTAACTCCACCATATGGAGAGGTAACAGTAGCTGTAGTGAGGATCCATGTTTGGAGAACCTTGTACATGTTGAAGTAATGAAGATGTCATCAGTTATAGCAGCTAACTTTGCATTTCAGTGCAGACAACATTAATTTAACCAAGAGACTCAATGCAATGGATTGTATCATTAGCATTAGAAAAAACAAGACCTCTTGAATTCATTGCAGTGTTTACATTTATTCAGTTTCTTGAAATGCACATAAAACATCATAAGAGATACAGATATATCTACAATATAAAACTTCCATAACATGACTATTCCCACTCACATGAGCATGATTTCTAAATCTCATTTTTACAGTGAGTAGATTTTGATAAACTATACATCATTTACATATTATTCCTTAACATGCAATACTATTTTTTTATATTTAAAAAACTGCTTTTTAAAACATCTAAATACAATTAAAGTAAATATGTCTGTGAACAAAACCCAATTTTATTACTGAATGAACAAGTTCTTATACAAACACAAATATTATTTTTGTGATGTCTTACAGCTAATTGCACTTTAAGGACTAAAATAACCATGTTGTGTGCTGGTTAATCTCCATAATAGTATCACAGCACCATCTTGTGGAGTAATTTGGCAACAAATATTATCCCCAGAGTTACATTATAGAGAAACTAAACCAAAAGCAAACAAACAAAGCAGTAAAGTAGTTATACTATACTGACCACAGATTGTTTTTCTGCTCCATCCACATAGAAATAACCTACAGATTTTCTACAGAAACATCGGATTGTGTAATGAAGGGCAAAGACATTTAGAGGTGAGTTCTGTCCTGGGTGGAGGGAGGTGTGAGTGTTTCTGCTTCAAGATAAACCAAGAAGCCAGAAAAGGTGGTGTACCTCCCCTGGTTGCTGTAGACAGCATAACGCTCATCCTGCTGACTGTACAGCCACACACTGTCGCCCCGGCGAAGAGACAGCAACAAGCTCTGACTTTGCATCTCCCTTCTCTTCGACGTGTCCTCGTCAAACACCATCGCCTGCACCTCGCCCTTCCCTGTCATCAGCTTCACAGAAACAGCCTTACGAGGGTGTTTTCCCACAGTGAAGGCAAAGAAGTATGCGCCTGGGAAGTGGCAGGTGAACAGGCCTGAGGTTTTGTTGAAATGTCCCCCGATGTTGACGTATTCCACGTCAAAGGTCAGAGGTGGCTTGTCCTGCTGCCTGATACTCTGACCCATGAGTGTGGAGGTCCGTGCCACAGAGAAGGCAGACCGTGGCTGCTCTGATGTGTGACCTCTAGCCAACGGGTCAGCCTGAGGGGGGCAGTGTGGGTAAGACAGCCCTGATGTGGCCAGATGGTTGCTGACGTAGCCGGTTGGGGAGATGTCAGGATAGACAAGGTAACCAGAGAAGCTGATGTAAGGGCCAGCATTGCTGTACACAGCATATTGAGGACTCTGCTGTAAAAGCAGCCACACTGTGTCCATTTCCTTCAAACTGATCATTAGGCTTTGGCTTTGAACTTTCCTCCCTTTCTTGCGGTAGTCATCATACGCTATAGCCTGCACCTCCTCTCCATTCTTCACCAGTATTACAGAAAGCATTTTCTTTGGAAATTTCCCCACAGAGAAGGAGAAGTAGTAAGCCCCTGGGACGCGGCACCGGAAGTGACCAGTGTCTGGGTTGAAATCCCCTCCAATGTTGACCATGAGCCTGTTGAAGTTCACCGCCTTCTGCTTGCCTCCCACAACGCTGTTGGTTCGTGTGGCAGAGAAAGCAGAGCGGAGACCTGTAGTCACTGGAGGGGTGTGAAGGGGTGAAGCTGATCTAGAGCAGGCAATCATGATGAATATACATACCAGGTAGCAGTGTGTGCTCCACTGAGCTAAAAAAGAAAGAAAGAAAGAAAGAAAGAAAATCAAAGAAATGGCATATACAGATTACAAACGTAAGTAACTGAAAGCATTAGTGAGCTAGATATTTCAGATGTTTTTAATGTACAAAATAAAAGTCCAGTCTTGTAGTAAGCAACTTGGTGGTCAGGAACCCCAAAGATCACAAGATAAATCTGACATTAAATGAGTATTTCAACATTTTGGGAAATATGTTAGATGCTAGTTGAGAAGATTGATATCACTCACATTTAAATAAAAAATTGCAGCCAGCAGACGTTAGGTAGTTTAACTTAGCACAAACACTGGAAAAGGGGGGAAACAGCTAGCCTGGCTCTGTCCAATGGTATCAAAGTCAGCATGCCAGAGCAAACAATTAACATGTTATATTTTTTTAGTTTAATTTAATTTTTAAGTTTTTTTCCCAGAAAACATTTTTCTTCTCTCTGACTTTTCTATTTTTTTTTACTATATTTTTTTAATACTATATGTGTATATATTTCAGGCCTAAAAAAGTCATAGAAAATAAACAAATTGAAAAGAAAGAAAAATCAGTGTAGTTGAACCGCTCACAACTCATATCCTGTGATGAGGGCTTACAATGTTGCTTCAATATCAAAGTAAAAAAAAAAACAAGAGTCTTAAGTCTTAAGTAATGACTCTATATAAAATACTCCAAGTTGATAAGGAAGTCTGGCTACGCCCTGTCGAGATAGATCTTGCGACTCAAATCAGGCGCTCTGTGGGAGCAGCAGCCCCTGTGATGTGGCTGATATTGTCTGTTCTCTCTGTGCACTGAGAGCAGGGACTAGATTAGGTGCTGGTTCATCTGCTCCTATGTGTGTTGAACAATGGAAACTTTGGAGGATCGGTGAGCTGGGGCAGGGCAGAATGCTAAAAGACACCACTTAGTTAAGTTGCAGAAAATCAGTTATCACTATGTGAATATTTTCATGAAAAGTGCAGCTTTTAAAATATTTTTTAGGGACTTCATTTGTTTACATTCCTGAAATCCTGCCATTTTACCTTTACATACTTTGGAGAGCATGCCATATTCAGATGCAGATATAAAATGATTATCTATCTTAAATAAAATTACTATTATTACTATCATATTATTTAATGTTTGCGTGCACATAAAGAAATAGATACATTTCAAATCCCACAAGCTCAGATTGGTCCGATAAGCTTCCATGATCACACTAAATGAACAGAAATCTTGCACCTGTCAAGCAACAAACATGAGAAGTAACTATGCTAAGATTTTACACCTGGCAGTTTGTCCTGTTGCCTGTAATATTCATATTTTACAAAACACTAATGACAGATATTCAGCACTAAGCTGTGGTGGAAAAGCCTAGATCCGTGTCAGGAAATGAGTGAGCTGGCAAAAAACTCGCTTTATAGGAGTCAGATACGTTCACCTTCAGGTTGAAATCAACTATTCAAAATAACCTTTTAACATTTCAGAACAATCTACAGTGTTACTAAATGTAGTCTTATTTAAATAGAAGCCCCGTTTGTGCAGCAATAATGTCAAAA
The DNA here is from genome assembly GCA_943593645.1 of Bovichtus variegatus. NCBI lineage: Eukaryota > Metazoa > Chordata > Actinopteri > Perciformes > Bovichtidae > Bovichtus > Bovichtus variegatus. The sequence continues at coordinate 15,013,698 of CALSCE010009442.1, forward strand.
TGAGCGTGAATACAATGAACAAGAGCCGAGAATCACCTATAGTTCTGACAAAAATTGTCAGGAGACAAATATAATTTACTATACTCCTGCCAAGACAAATGAAAAACAGTTCATACATACATTCTTAGTCCACTTATGCGTCTACACACAGACTCCATAATCTAAAGAGTAAGCAACAGAAATATCAAACCCACCTGTTGGGCTATGTTGGGACAGAAAATGCATGCTGGACTTCATCTTCTCAGACAGATTTTTAAATAAAGTTCCTCTTAGTTTGCTGCACTGCTAATGCCCATGTAACAGGCCTGACACCCAAAGGGACAAAGCCTCTGTCCATACAGACATGTCAGGAGGAGGAGCTCCAAGTCCCCATCCAATCTATAGCTCCCATTCAGCCTGCAGTGCAAAAAAAGTGAAAATGCAGTTGTACCTACGGCCTTATTGGTTTGTGGAAGTGTTGGGTCTAATTCCTGCTTTGTTTTGTCTAAGAAAGATGAAGTGGCTGAGGTACACAATGTTTGGCTTTTCAACATCAGAGAAAAAGTTTGACGATTTAGTTTAAAAAAAGGTCCTGAAAATGTGCATGTTGAAAAAGAATGAAATTGGCAAACATCATAATAATGTCAGTAGCCAACGTCATTTTAGAGTTCTGCTTCTCAGGTGCTGAAATGCATGAACTGCACTCTAATGCAATGGCATAAATAAAAGGGTTGTGGAGGGTTAAGTGAGAAATAATTCAAATTCTTAATTTAAATTAGCCATGTCACAGTGATAGTCTAAATATACTTGGGCAGAAATAAATATTAGCTGTAAAATATCTTTTCAGATTATTTAAATAAGAATAAATGATTGTAACACTAGTTAGTGTTAGCTAGTCTCATGCTTTATTTGGTTCATAGAAAATCTCACAAAACCATGAAAGCTAAATAAGAAAAATTAACTCTAAAATGATTTGTGGCCATGTAGCCTATGTATAAAGAGCGTTGTATTCAAAATGAGAAGATGTAAAATAAACACATGACTTCTGCCAATATCATTGTGTTCATCAAATCTGTAAAGTTTTCTCTAAATTAATCTTTGTCCCGCAAAGCATTTTAAATACATATTCCACATCAGCTTGCAAACCTTTCACATAAATAAATTCATAAAATAAATGGTGTTTCTCTGCCAATATCACAAAATCCAGATCATAAAGAAGTGTCATTGATATATTTCTTTAGAAATTGGTTTGTTAGGTAAGCTAAATTAAATGTATAATCTTACATCTCATTTCTCTGACTTTGTGACAAAACATTTTTTTTAAAGGCCAAATTGATTTCCGATCAATATCTAATCATTCATCTGATGTATCTGTTGGTATACATTTATCCTTTTTATTGATACATGTTTTTATAATAACTGTACATCACATTGATTACTTCCTCGCTCTATCAGCCACATCCACTGTCATGACGCAGAGAACCCGGAAGACGTGTGTTTGCTGTCAATGCCAACGACAGAGGAGGCACTGAGAGCTAAAAACCCCGCATTTAAGACAAGATGGCAGGGCTGCCCCGCAGGATCCTTAAGGTAACCACTTCACAATTTAAACAGCAGCATGTGTTACTTTTCTGTCAAGGTCAAAACTGTACATACAGTGTCTAAACTCCCGATGCCCGGCTGGTACGCCCGGTTAACGGTTTTGTGTGCTAACGTTAGCATCCAGCTCGCTAGCGTTAGTTTGCTAAAGTAACTTCCGTTTCATTCCTGTGCCAAGATAGCCTACACCGAGACACTACGGGTTGAAAATACATAAACGCTTTGTGATAATGGCGGATAACTGTGCTGTGTGCCGGGATTATACTTTATAAATGTACTTTTCAAGCACAACTGTGTTCATAAATTGCTACTGTTCAAATGGTGGTGCTGACTGAATGTCGGGCTAACAAGGCTAACTATGCTAACTCCGGCTAGTTTGTTTGCTTTGTTTTTGTGTATGATAAAAAAAACAAAACAGGAACAAGCTTAAACTAGCCTGGTAGCCTGATAATCCCAATATTATACTTTTCATTTAAGCATACATGAATTTACCTCAGATGGGATGTATGCCTCTTGTAGTCTTTTCTTTTGACACAGTTTGGCCTTCTGATTTAGTGAATTTCTTAAATGTGTCATTAGCTAGCTAGGAGTTAAACGTTAATACCATATATTATACATAAATGTGGTAAGATAACGTTAGCTAGTATTTACCTAACAAAGTAGTGTGGATTAAACGTTTGATACTTTGAACAGAAATCACTTCCAGTGCAGACTTTAGCCCCTGACTCTCTGGGGCAGCATCAGTCAGTGATGTTGCTTATCAAACCAAAGATGGTTTGCTCAACATAAGTTACTAAAGATGCTATTAAATTAGTTGCATGATCCCCTGCCTTGAACAATATGATACAGTGTTGTAGTCACTGTCAGTCTCCTGCTTTTAAAGAATAGTTGTCTTTTATTTGAATAATTACATTACTCAAAGGCAAATGACATAACATCCATTGTGTTCAGTGAAAATGTATTATTTCAAGAGTAATGATAAAAACAGTAACTCGACTGCATTGTATCTCTATGACATTTCGACACACACTACGTTCTGAGAGGATCTCTGATTACATGGCAAACTGCTCGTCTGTGCTGTTGCTACATTATGATCGGGAGTTTAGTTTTTTAGTTAGTGTTACAACAACAATAAAGGTCCAGTGTGTAGGATTTAGTGCCCCCTCCTTTTTTTTTTTTTTATCATTAATACATCTACATTTTTTACATTACTTCAAGTAATGTAAAAATGTGAAAGGCCCTCCCTAGATCCAGTGTTTGGTTTGCAACATGGCGGACTGAGTGGAAAACGACCCGCACCCTATGTAGATATTAAGGGCTCATTCTCAGGTAACTCAAACGCAACAATTCACATTTTTAGGTGATTATACAGTAATGAAATCATTCTTCATCATTTTTGAATATTCTATTCTATTCCTGCCAATACATCTTTCCATATCCTACACACTGGTCCTGATGTGTTGAAACACAAATCCCCAAATATGTCATTTCTAATCTCATGAAACACAGAAAAGCTCACCAGTCTTCTATTTGACAACCTACTATTTAGTTGATTCTTAATTTTTCATAGTTTCTTAATAGACATGCCTTACATACGCCACTTCCTTTTTCTGGGCAACCTTTGTAGCAACCTCTCTGTAATTTTGTGTATTTGCAAATATATTCATTCTGTGTATTTCAACCATATTCTCTGGAACTATCCTAAATCTTATCATTTGTAAAGGGTTAGTGCTTAGCCTGTATTGTATTTATTAAGAAAACATAGGACCTAGGGCTTTGTAATAATCCAATATGATAATTCTTCTTTCAATCGAGTCATATTGTGATGAATGTCATTTATCGAGACATCATGATACACAATCAGGTCGTCTAAATTGATAATAATGAGCACATACTAACTCAAATTTCTCAGAATATAGATGTTACCATGTTGTTATTTCATATAGATGACTTATTTATTGAATTACAAGGAAACATGTTATATAGTCATGTATATCATTATGGAGATGTGAAATGACCTATATCGGGATAAACGATGTTGGCCATATCTCCGAGCCCTAATAGGAACATGAATGGTGTTTAGGAGAAGGCTGCACAGGTGGGTAAGTAAGCAGACCACAGACTAGTGTTGGTGGGAAAAGGTGGATGTGCTGGGAACAGTACTTAGCGGACGGAGCCCTTGAGCCCTCAGAGCGTGTGACTGGGACTGGGAGCCCCTCTCCCGTCTGTGTTTTCACTGCATGGTTTTGTCTGTGGGTTATCTGAAACATTTCAGGAATCTCACTCCCAGTTGCATTCAGGAAAGGAACGCCAACAACAAAAGTGTCGGTTGTTGGAAAGCTTTATTTAATGCTTTTGTTTCATCCATAGTTGTTTTGTTATTTATTTATTGTTCTTTTGTTGTCAGGTGTGATGGATCTATTACACAAGGCTGCATTTCAAACAGGCACAAAACTAGATTTTTAGATTTGGAAAATAAGTAGTGTAAGGCGTGTCATTACTACAGTTTGGAGAATGGAGATCATAAAACAATAGCTCAAAGCAAGCAATCTAAATCTGGTTCATAGCCATTCTATAATAACAGCATACCACTGCTATTACGTCTAATTCTTTTGCACTTCCAGTATCACTCTGCTGTTGTTGAACGCATCTCTCAGGTGTGTCACTCATGCTGCCTCGTGCACACCACAAGAGATACCAGATACCTGCTCCTCTTTCACAGTAAAAGGTGTGTTCTGTGGGTCACTTGGCTGTCACGGCGAGTTGAGAGAAGCCTTGCTGCAGTGGCTGATGGGATTGAAAGTAATGGTCTTCTGTGGTGCGGTGGCTGAGTCAGTGTCACCTCTAAAACAAAGCTGTTGCATAGTGCACAGAGATTCAGCATTTAGCCACTACTGCAGTCAAAGCCACCCTCCCCTCTGTGTTAATGGATATAAGCCAAGCAAGCCATCTCTGGTGTGAGAATAATAGTGACTCACAACTTTTTTTGTTTTGCAACTCTCTGGTGTGGGCAGGACATAATATTATGTTGATCATGTTGTTGTTAAATTGCTTATTACGAATGCAATACAAGTTGGATTGAGCGGCAGGACGCCGTCGGTACAGGTTTGCCAGAACGTGTCATAATGACAGTTGGCGGTTTGCATAAAATCAAATCGGTTTAAGTCGGTAAACCGGAACAAACCAGTAAAAGCGGAAATCAACTCAATTGTATAGATTCTGTAGATATTTTTAGATTCAGTGATTTATAGTTTCCACCGGTGCAGTTAATTGTAATGCTTATTACAGGTGTAGATGTTTATAAACCACAGCTTTATTTGTAGAAGTCATAATTTATTACACTGTGTCCAGTTGTCTGCAGTCACTGAAGGAGATGAGCTTAAAATATTTCTACTACTTGTGTGTGGTATGACAGATGCTCTGTGCTGCAACTCTTCAGAGATCAAACTATTCAAGTTTTTTCACCTTGCACAATCATCTCTTAGTGCAGCTGTCCTACCTTAACACTAGGAGTTGCATCCCTCCCCAAATATAGAGTTCAGAAGCATTCCTCCTTGCACACACATCTCTGCCTGAAAGGGGCCTTATTATGGTAGTGTAATATTATTTAAGTTAATTTCTTTCTTTTTCTGTACCAGGAAACTCAACGTTTGATTGCAGAGCCCGTCCCAGGCATCAGGGCAGAGCCAGATGAAGGCAACGCCCGCTACTTTCATGTGGTCATTGCTGGACCTCAGGACTCACCTTTTGAGGGGGGCACATTTAAACTGGAGCTCTTTTTACCAGAAGAATATCCAATGGCAGCTCCTAAAGTACGCTTCATGACCAAAATATATCATCCCAATGTAGACAAGTTGGGGAGAATATGTCTAGACATTTTGAAAGGTAAGTCAATACTCTGCAATGTCACAGTTTACGCTTGACCAGGTGTGTGTGGTTTTCATTGGGCTTTACCTTAAAGGATATGTTTTCAACTGACAGAAAATATTTCTTTTTCCATGTTCTGTATGTGTCAGGCTTGTTAATGTAGGAAAAGCCTGTATCTATTCTGTCGTCTGATGTTTGGCCTGTGAATGAAGTGAGGAATTTGGCAATTTCATTTTGCTCAAAAGATCAAGGGCCTCTTATGTTACTTTTGTGACCCCTAACTGGAGCTTTGTGCCACGTCTACTGCATATCAGCACTGTCTCTTCATTGCTCCTGCAGCTTTAAACACTCTATTGTCACTCTGCTTTTCTTGGTCTCAATTGTATTCTTATTATATGCTACTTATTTACCACGGTTGTTGTTTTTTTTAAATTCTATTTTGTACTTATTCTTTATTGCCCTTTTATCTGCACTCTCCCTTTGCTGTTGTAGCGCTGTAAATTTCCCCGCTGTGGGACGAATAAAGGTTTTCTGATTCTGATTAATCCCTCTGGGTTTAATTTTTTTCAGATAAATGGTCGCCAGCTCTGCAGATTCGCACAGTGCTGCTATCAATCCAGGCATTACTAAGTGCACCCAACCCTGATGATCCCCTTGCAAATGATGTTGCAGAGAAGTGGAAGTCCAATGAAGTTGAAGCCATAGAAACAGGTGAGAGCTATGACCTGGCTGCGTTCAACGAAGGGCTTATTACACGTTTCATCCAGCTCTTGCTTAGTGCTCCCTTTTCCCCCTCATTTGGTACATAGGAATATCCAGCATAAATACACAAGTGCAAACACTTTGTACCATTTACTTTGCTTTTTGAGTTTTGACTTATCTTAATTTTATAATCAGAATTTATTAATAAATATTTATATCATATCCTTATTGTCATTACGATAAACATGTTTTAATACAGGCTTTGTGTGTAGTAAAAAAAATAATGAATACATTTTAAAAAAGCCATATTGGTCAAATGTTTGTGACTCATGTTCATATTGTTTTTATTTTTTTTTTATTTTGCAGCCAAGTCATGGACCAGACTTTATGCTGGAAGCAGAAATGAAGTGTAGAGCAGCCCAACAAGTGGAAATCAAGTGTGAACACAACTCCTCATGTTCTGTCTCTTCCTACTTTATTTACATTTAAAGGACACAGTCTTAAATATATATATATAAATATATATATTACAAAAATAAACGTGAATATATTGTAAAGGAAAAAACAACTGCTGACAATTGGTGATTTAAATGCACACTAGTAATGAAATTACGTCTTTGTCCTTACTTACTACTGTTAGAATGCATGGGCAGAGGTTTAACATGGACTCACCTGGCTTTCTTTGTCCATTGATTTTGGGAAGCTTTTGCCAACTGCTGCTTTAACAAGCACGTTTAAGGGGGGGGTGGGTGTCCTATGTCACACACACTTTTTTTTTGGGGGGGGGTTGTTGGGGCCCCGGAGCAGTGGAATGGGCCAGGAGGAGAGACTGACTAGATGTGGTCAATATTGTATAATTTTTACTTTTCTTTTTAACTTTGTTTCATTGTGTTGCTGTTTTGTTTTTTTAAAAGCAGCTAACTCCTACTAGCCCACTGTATGTAGACACTCACCTGGAGGCCGACCAGAGTTTCGTGCTGTGTAGATGGCCCAGCAGGACGCATAATCTATCATAGCCCTGCTTCTTCTTTAAGTCACATCTGGTTGCACTAAATACAAAATAATATGACTAAAAACCAAACTGAGCCGGCCACTGTCACATTAACTTTTTCAACCACTCTCAGTGTAAACTGTAGGCTTGTGGGTGGCGTGGGAGAGTGTGGAGGGTAGTGAGGACATTGTGGATCTTTCCTTAGTTTTAACACTTATGTTTTATTACCATATCCAGTCTTTTTATATGTGAATCTTTCTTACTTTTGCCATACTAACTACTCTGCTTTCCCTCTGTATGTCACCACAGTCTAATGCTACAAGACTCAGTGGTTTACTTCTTCCAATAGCATTTATTTCACAAAGCGGTGGTTACATTTGAGCTGTCAGTTGTTTGATGGCGAGCGTGGTGGTGGATAGGGTGTGGGCGGGTGGCGAGGGACTGATCTGCATGAGCAGAGATGCTCGGTTGTTATGGGATCAAACTTCAGAAGATCAATGAAGGCTTTGACTCAACTGTCGTGATTTTGGTTTTTGGCCTTAAAAGTCTGTATTCAATTTCACTGTTTGTAAATTCATTCTTTCTATTGATCTGGGAAGGAAATGTTTTCCTGCTCTCAGAATGCTATGAAACAGTCCCCCTACATACTTTTATGTTCTGTAAATAAAATCTGTTGATTAAAAAATAGTAGCCTGGCTGTAATTCTTGATGGGGCGCATGTATGTCACATATTTTGAACTGATGAGACCTTTTCTCTGTGCACGTGTGTACAGACGGGACAGATTGCATCTTTATCACATATTAGTTTACGCCTACATGGATTTTGTATCCTCACATATTCCTGACAGCTCAACTTCAACTTGAGGTCTAATCAGCCATGATGAATATAAACACCTGTGTGGGTGTGCAGGACTTTGAGCATATGTTTTGTATAAATGGAGAAAAGAAACGAGTAACTACAGTATAGTTGTTAAATAAATGCAGTAGACTAAAGAGTACAATATTTCCCTTAGATTGTGAAATGGGAGAATAAAGTAACAAAAAACTTACTACAGTACTTGATTAAATTGTTACTTTCACTGAAAAAGGTAACCACCAAATAATTTTTTTTAGGTATAATTATTCTAGACTGCATGATTATAAAATAAAGGAAATTTAATTAATCATAACTAATATTTACTAATTGTCTTTTCCAATGACAGGCAGATTGCGCGTCGGCAGGTCAGACTTATTAAAGTCCTGCGACAGCCACAGAAACGGATTTTTTTCTTTTTGTCAAATCATTTGATTTATTGATTGCTGTCGTGACGTAAAGAGTATTTCAACAAATAGAACAAAAGATATTTCTGAAATAATTTTACCCACCCTAGCATTTACTTGGTATTTCAATGAAAATCAAACCAAAGCCATACTGTTCTCTAAACTTGGTGCCTAAAACCATCACACAGGTAGTAATCTTCTTTGCACCTTTCATTCCTCATGTGCCATAGTGCTGCTTTTGATGTGATAATTCCATAACAATCAAGACTTGTGTTCCTTTTTAAAAAGCACTTTCTTGTTCTGGTTTCTGCCTGATATCAGTGTCCGAAAGTTATGAACATCCGGATTTTGGTACAGTCTTCAATGAAGAATACACATCCAGCTAATCAGACATTGTCACTTTTAAACACCGCTAAACATTTTGACTCTTGAACACTTCCTGTTGTTTAGAGACTCCACATCCACTAGAGGGGAGCCCTGAGCTTTGTGACATGTATACTCCGCAGTAGGCCTACAGAAGTCACTACAATACTACAATACAATACACTACTGCTGTAAAAAGAACAACCTGTGAGTGTTACCGCCAGGCTGCTTCACTGAACTGAACATTGTTTTCTTTATTTGACCTTAAAACTGCAGGGCACGGTCTTATGCTTCCTTCAGTAACTGTGGGAAGTTTGGTAATCAGAATCCAGATGCTACTGGAAACTTTTTTTAATTTATTTTTTTATCGCTTGTAAGCGACTTTGGTTGCCAATATATGAGTTTAGACAGCATGTCATTTCTGATATAAAAATACATGTAATGCAAATGTGCTGCGAGGAGTGAGAGATATGGTTTATTTATGTGTATGCATCTGTTTGGCGTGTATTTGTCTGTTTTTCTTTCTGTAGAAAATGAAAATGATTGAACCCCTACTATTCTCCTCTCACAAATAATTGTATTTCTATATATGTAACAGGATATAAAAGAGGTCAGATAATAAAATGCAATAAATGGGAATTGCTGCTGTTAAAACGTGGGATGGAGGATGATGACATGCATGTTTGTTGTAAAAAAATAATAATAGAAATGATTTTAAAGAATCATTTCTGAAACAAAACTCCCTCATCACAAACTGTTACTATAGGATGGCCTGCTTTGTTTTGTATCTCATACCAACAGTCACCGAAATGATCTTCAACGTATCACAGTTTAAGGTTGCAGATCTCATGGGCGGCACTTGAAGGCAACGTTTGTAAAGGCATCACTCACGCGCGCGACGTTTTTTGATGATAACTATTACTTGTACTGCAAACCACGGAGGCGCTGGCAGCTGCACGAAGACACTTGAACCATGTTTGACTCATGAAGCGTCTCGTTAATGATGAGCACGGACCTCAGTGTAACGCGGGGGCTGACAGGCAGCTTGTTGCGCAGCTCCCAGGTCAGCTAGTAGAAGCTCACCTCGCCGAGCACAGATGGGAGCGAGTCTGTTGAATCATGCGTGTTGACAGCGGCACTAAACCACCATGGTAGGTTCAATATACGAGCAGAAGCAGTGTGACATTGCCCAGGAATGAATGGACCGAGTGCACACTTTGTAACTGGGACTATCTGAAGAAGCTTAAAGTTGGGAGTATTTCGGGAGACACGCTCCTGCTCTCCCTCTCTCTCGGACAGCCGAAGCCACTTTTCTTCAGCGGCTGGTTGAATCCAGATTTTCGCTTCTACCAACATTTTCCCGGACACTCGACGATTGGGAACATAAATGATGAAGTTTAAGCCCAACCAGACCAGGACGTACGACGGCGAAGGGTTCAAGAGGAGAGCAGCGTGTGTGTGTTTTAAAAACGAAGAGGAGGACGAGGTAAGAGATGTGTCCGTCGACGGCTGAAGTTGCTGGATAAACAGTTTCCAGTGGGCATTTACTATCAGGCTTTATTGTTGACAAAGTCCCCATTTTACTCCTGAGCCCCGCCTGTCTATCGCCCACTGTTCTTCTTTATCAGTAGTGAACAGACATGTCACATAACGCAGGCCGAGTTTCAGTTTAATATTGTGTGTGCAGGTCCGCTCATGTGTTTTTTATTGATGTGTTGAGCAGAGGTGAGCATAACTTGGCTAAAATCCCAAATATTTGACATGAAAAGTAAGGGGTCTAACAAGCTGGCACTCACTGTAACCAGCACCCAGCAGGAGACCCATCATTTTAATTTCCTGTCCAGATAACTCATAATTCATAAAGACAAGGCATCCTCATTGTGTCTTGGCACTGCAAACTGTGCTGGCTGAAGAATTGACGGTCCTGCACCCTCAAGAATGTACTTGATTTACATATCTCTTCAACCACAGATGCATTTCATAGATCTAATATTGCATAATTTCATGAACTTTTGTGCCACCTTGGTATGCAATGCACCTCAGCCTTTAAAGGTTCAATGTGTAAGATATGCCAAAATTTAAACATAAAACATTAAAACAATGAACTAAGGTTATCAACAGAATGTGAAGAGGTAACACTGTTGACGTTATGTCAAAGACGTCTATGTGTTGTGTTGCAGAGACATCTACTGAAGTTAGCTGCGCTCCGTCCGGCCTTGTAATACCACGTGTTCCTCTAGAGGTGATAGTGAGTCACTGCAGCTGCATTCTGCCCTCAGTACAGAGGGAGAAGAAGTACAGCTGCCTGACTTAAATGTTACAGCCATGTTCGTGTCTGTTTTATAGTTTGTTTATTGGATTACGTTCAAAGTGTCAGAAACGAGAAAACGACCCGCACCACCTCACCTGTCTGCAGCCCCGGGAAACGGTGCAGCTTCAGTTGGCAGTTAGCTGGAGTTCAGCCACAGCACCGGGGAACTGCAGACTCCCTGTTGCTGCCGTTACACAGGTCCACCAGCCCGCTGTGGCTGCTGGTGCTGGGGCCTGCTGGTCTCTTCGGCCGCTGACTGGGGCTCCGTCTGATGGAGGCGGCTGCAGAGAGCCGTTCTGCCGACCTCTCTCCTCCCCCGGCGGGCTGCTCTCCTGGCTGCGCCGCCACCGGGAAGATAAGACGAATATGCGGGTCGTTTTCTAGTTTGTGCCACTTTGGATTTAGTCCAATAAACAAACTACATAATGTTACACGGACTACAGCCCCGGTTAACATTAGTGCCCCAGTAAACACAGATGGATCAGCCCCACGTGAAGATTATAAGACAGCTGTGTTCTTTGACTCTCAGAGTTTCAGCAGATTGGTCCATTTTTGGTGTTCTTACCCACTGACTGACTGACTGACTGACTGACTGACAGACTGACAGACATTACACAGGAGTAAATGCAATACATAATATGAAGAATAAATTAGAATACAATAAATATGCCAAATACTACAACTAAAATATGAACATTAGAGATTGTATGGACCTAGTTTAGAGGTGAAATACTGCCCCATATTTCTCTGGAGCAGGTGGCTCAGAATTACACATTGAAACTTTACAAAAACATCGGACATTATAAAATATTGCATCTACATTCATGCACATAGGTGGTGTTTGTTTTCTAACTTACACTGGCATCCGCTGATGTGGTTATTGTACAGGGTAATTTCCATATCAACACATGTCATTGTGATCACTTATCGTTTACTGAGGCACCATGCCAGCCCTGCACTCTGTTCCTGCTGCATTTCCTTATAATAACCCATGTGCAATTGTATTTGTTTAACCATGGTATGATTGCAATGGAATACTGCAACATTTCAAATCAAATCAAATCAAGTTTATTTATATAGCCCAATATCACAAATTATACATTTGTCTCAGTGGGCTTTACAGCCTGTACAAGGTACGACATTTGTCTCATCAATTCTAATAAAACATTTTTCAAGATTTTTATTTGTCACATATGCATACAAGTACGTATAGTATAATGTTGTTGAGTGAAACTCCCAGAAAGTACACAATATGAGTGTAAAAAAATGATAAATATCTAAATAAACAAAGTTAAAACTATACCAGAATGAGCAAATTATACAAAAACATACAAAATAGTAAAGTTATATAAAATAGTAAACATTGTTAAAAGTCAAAGTCAAAGATGAACAGTGCAGATAAAGTGGCAACAGTATATACATATATGTCAGTATTGAAGGTATAAGTATATTCATTGTTCAAGGCCTTGATAGCTTGTCAGATGAAACTTTTCCTGTATTAAATTATGTGTCATACAGCAAAATTACAATAGGCAGCCAGGACTTGTCCTACATCCGCTCAGTTTGTCACACACACACACTCAAAAATGCTCACCTCTAAATCCAAGTAGTTTCTATAGTCAAACATCAAATGTGACCCATCACCTCAAATATTAATATCAAATGCATCCTGCCACCTGAGGGTAATGTGGCTGATGAGGAGCTTCAAAGAGAATTTCAAATAGTGATATACAGTATGTGCACAGTGACATCACAAATGACCAGGTTTGAAAATGTCTCCCATAACATAAACTCAAAAAAAACAAAAACAAAAGCATCTAAAGAGCGCAGGCATTTTCCAAAACTTGCTGCTGAAATTAAGTTATTATTTTCTTTTTTGTTGGGTTAGTGTAGACTGAATTAATATGGAAGCAGTTGCACTGGGGGCAGGGTTGTCTGAGATAACGGAGCGTGTCTGCCTGGTGACGGTGGTCCATCTCAGCAGCACATGTGATAGGGGGAGTGGAGTCGTAGGGGGCAGGTTGGAGGGATTGAATGTTACACTATGTTCTAAACACCAAGTGACGTATCGGCTGCAATTTATAGAAACAAGGTGCAGGCACTTGCTGTCCCCTGACAGATTTGCTTTCCTGCTCCTCGTGCTCCCTCCCTCTCCTCTTCCCCATCACTCTCTCTCTCTCTCTCACTCTCTCTCCCTCCCTCTCTCCCTCCCTCCCAATCTCTCCTACTTGTCTGTGACAGAGTGCTGACATATGCTAAAAGTCACTTTGATTATTGTTGATCGCACTGGAGGATGATGAAATGGTCTCTTGCCATCCTGATATCGTCCTTCACTCTCACTGTCCGTGCTTTGATGGCACGTGTCACACGTCATGTGGTAAACGATCCATCCAGTCTGCAGGTCTGGCTTACAGTCACTTCCTCAACATGTCAGCTGGAGTCCAGCAACAGGTCTGCAGAAAGATATTTGACAGGTTGACTTCATATTCTTTGTAATCTGTTCATTTTCCCCTTTCAATTAAAGGGAAAGCAATATTATTACATGCTGCGTTTTAAATCTTTATATCATAAAAGTAGCTGTAACTGGCATTAATTAGTGTTGGTCATTATGCTGTACATAAACTCCAGTTTACAGTATAGTGCAGTCTAGTACAAAAATTCCAAAATTAGAATCACATTTGGGATTGTAACTGGGCAATACGCTTGAAATCTGTATATTATTTATATTAACAAGATATATTAATACATATCACACATTTTTATTTATTTAATTTTTTTAAGGATTCAACCATCATTTATTTTCTTTCTGCAACACAGATGCACAATGAAATGCAGTTGTAGCTCAGTCCTTTAATGATGCACAAGAAAAACGAGACAAAACGCAACAAAAACAAAAGTGCATTACTGCAGTGCAGCAGGAGGAATGTAAAAATAAATTATAGTGAAAGCTTATACTGTGGTATTGCTTTGCATGTTATTGTACAGAAGTTGATATTGTGGTCAATCAATGTATATTTCTGTCACCGCCTCAACAATAATAATAATAATCTGAAAGAAGTGTGAGTGTATGAGTATAATATATCTTAGCTGGATTGTGATGAGGTGTTGATCACCTTTTTAAAGCTGATGTGGATGTGCTCTCACTGAGGTGTGTGCTGCCTGTTGGGGTCATTAACCTTCTCTGCTAAGCTCTTTTGTTTTCATTCAGAAAGGCGACTGCTGATCCAGTGGCTTTTGAAAAGCTGTGCATGCTTCTGTGTGTGCGAGAGAGAGAGAGAGAGAGAGAGACTGCGTACGTGGATGTGCCTACGTGTTTCACATGGCGTTTGTGTGAAATTGCGCATGCATGTGTGTTGTGTGCATTTGTGTCAGTGAGACAGCCCCCAGGGCCTTGCACTGTCTGTGGGGCTCTTACACTGCTCTCATCCCCTGCAGCCATTACTTTACCACCTCATCATCAGTCATCACAAAGCAAACTCTTGACACCATATAAATGTCATATACAGTGTAACACTCCTATTGGACATGTATTAAAATAGTATTGTGTCTATATTTTGAATTAATTTGGATCCCTTTGTAGCGATCTGATTTCACTTTCACATTGAAACGTGTCAAAAAAGCCAAGTTAAATCTACTTTGACTCGCTGTGTGAGACAATAAAACAAAATGTACTTTTATTGGCACTGTATTCTAGATTAGTGGACATAAATTAAAAGCTTTGCTACATTGCTGATCTTAGTAAAAATCAAAGTAGAAAGGTGCAGGATTGCCTGAAGGGACGCATTGTTCTTTTGCATCCTTTGGCAAGTTTCTAATCATAATGTGAGCCATGCGCTGAAGTTGATATCTTCCCTAACTTGAAATGGCTCTATAAAGAGTACAGTCGTGAAACAGTGAGGAAAAGATCTAACTGCAGATTCAGTTCACTGAATGTGAAATGACTTGTACCTTCTAACTTGGCCTGTTATCCATACATAAATATTGACAGAGTTGCCTGTGTTAAGAATAAGTCACGCGGTCTCCAGAGAGTTTGTTAATGCAAGAAGAGAGACACGCACATGCATTTAAGCAATTATATCAATGATCCGAAGCAAGTAAACATGTAAACAGGAACTCTTTGTCAGTTTTAAGTTGTTGTGTCATAGTGTGCTTATTCATGAGTCCTGAGAATTCTTGTGGACTTTATCTTACTCTTGACCTGCTTACAGAATTGAGTTACAGGCCAAGTCAAGTCCCCAGCGTAAAGTTTCACTCTTCACGGTCATTTCTGTGCAGCGCAGACCACCTTTGACAGCCATGAAGATGTTATCATTAGTGCTTGTCACAAATCTGCCATGCTTTCACTATCAGGTATCAGGAAGAATGCAGACGCATCTTAACGTTGGGGAACCTCCGCTGGGACAGTTGCGTTCGACCTATAGTGTATAACTATAAACTAGCATGCAAAAATCAGCTTGCTGCTGCACGTTTTTAATCAATCTTCGCTGTCAAGAGAGCTTTTACTTGCGTGTCACGTGTCTGAAAGGATTCAGGAAGTACGCAATTGGATGTAATGGGTCAGTGTGATGCCAGAGAGGGTTTAAAGTGACTGCATCTCTAGAGGGCCACCATCCTTAAAAAAGAACAAACTGCATTGGTTTGAGGTCAGTTAAACATAGTGTGTGGCTTTAGTTTGATTATTTCATGTTAGACTTCTGATCTGTAATCTTTTTTTGTCATGTTTTATAGCACCTGCTGCTGATGCTTTATTGTCGTCCGTTTTTTAAAACAAATTATTTGTTTATTATTTGTTAAGCGAATGATGGCTGAAATTAGTCACTGTTTTAGAGGGTTTTTTATTTTTATTTCGACTATTCTATTTTGAGGTTGTTGTCCTTAATATTTTATTGTTTTGCATTATATTTTTATAGTCCACCTAAAATATTAGATATTCTTTACAGCTCATTCTTTTATTCTATCCTCCTGTGGTCACATCTCACACTGCAAAACTGTCAGACAGGAAAGGTGAGATAGGCTTTAGTGTTGGGAAAATGATATCAAATGTAATGTTGTTTCATACCCACGGTAATGGTAAATCTAAAGATGCCGGTTTTAGTTTTTACTATCTGCTTGTGTTTTTACCACTGTGAACATCTACCATCGAACATGGGTTACTCTCATCACTTATTTTAACTATGTGGCAAATAGCGTGACATGCACAGCACCTCAATCCACACTCAATCGTATTGCATTAAGTAAATGAAGTGAATTACTGGCATGACATGCGAGATGTTCAATACACATCCTGCTGAATGACTAGCAACACATTCGGCCGCCACCAGACACTTATAGTGGTGAAGGAGTCTAAACTAGGGCATGCCGTTGCCGTGTTTTTGGCACCATGAACTCTGCAGCGAGCACCTGACGAAGGCTTTTCTCATTGGCAGGTGCTACTGGTGAGCAGCAGTCGACATCCAGACCAATGGATCGTGCCAGGAGGAGGAATGGAGCCTGAGGAGGAGCCTTGTGGGGCCGCTGTCAGGGAGGTGTACGAAGAGGTGAGCTCATTCGCTGAGAAAAACCTGGAAGAAAACGGGCACAAACTTCTTGTAACTGCGCTTCTTCTACATTTTGTGGTTGGCACTACTTTAATGTGGCCAGTAAAACATGGCCATAGTGTTTTTGAATGTTTTCATTACTGCTGACCAGTGGTGGCAAGTAACTAAGTACATTTACTCAAGTGCTGTACTTAAGTACAAATTTGATGTACTTATACTGTACTTGAATATTTCCCCTTTTTCTTCACTCACTCCACAGCATCTCAGAGGGAAATATTATACTTTTTACTCCACTCCATTTATGTTATCCATAAAGTTACTTTGCAGTTTCAGATTCAATGCAGTTGAAAGTATGACTTTGTTGCTTGTGAGCTCAACTGGTTGTTGGAATTTCAAACATGGGAGTTATGAGAGTCAGCTGATCAACAGCATTCCTTTCACGAGCTATGTTGTCATAAAATGAAAGTAGTAAATAAATGGCTTAAATGCTTAATTGACAGGTCGGTATTGCATATTCTGAAAACGATTTATGCTTATATTCAATTCATTTTGTTAGGCTCGTGCCACAGAAACAAATGATCATTATCATAAACATAAAGCGAGTATGCCAGAAATTCCTGAAAGTCAGTGTTGTCACTGGTCACACTATGAGTTTCTCCTGCTGTTGTATGAGCCAGATCCAGATGAGGGATGGAAATATTTGGCAATGATAGATGAATTACCCGTTGATTGTTCTGTGGTTTAGTAAATGGGATTGCTGGTAGTTGGACTGGAGTGCGCTATGAGTCTCTGCCTTGGATAGAATTGTGCTGACAGTTTTGAAGTATGGCAGTGACATTTGGGAAAGGGTTTCCAGTTACCCACATCCTGTGCCTCCCAGACCAGACATGTACCTGAATAT
The DNA here is from genome assembly GCA_943593645.1 of Bovichtus variegatus. Lineage (NCBI taxonomy): Eukaryota > Metazoa > Chordata > Actinopteri > Perciformes > Bovichtidae > Bovichtus > Bovichtus variegatus. The sequence continues at coordinate 15,031,208 of CALSCE010009442.1, forward strand.
AGATGAGCTGCAAACCAACTACTTGTGGCAAGCTAACAATTCCAAACGTGATTTTTCCTCATCCCTTATTATGGACAACAGCCGTGTCCCAAATCCACCCTACATAAAAATTCGGAGCAGGTTTTGGGTATGTAATGTGTGCACACTGGAAAAGCGACAAAGTTACAGTATGCTCAAAAGTGAACAGCATGAAAACAAAAAAATGCTTTTTTTTTTACAAAGGAAATTGAAGTTACTGCTGCAGAAAGATCCTGGAAAACATACAAACAATGTTTTTTGCTTTCTATTTGTTAAATAATTATGTGGATGTTTTGTACATTCACTGCAAACACAATATACTATAAAGACGAGTATAATGGTACATAGCTCTGCCCAGGATGATTGATTGATTGGGACACAGCAATTGTCTCCGTCTGTTGTAGGTTAGACGTCTAAAATGAGAGGCAAAGTCTGAAATATAAAACACAGCAAGAACCCAACAAAGCCCTCCTGGAGTGTGTGTGTGTGTGTGTCTTTATTTTTTTACAAAAAGTTGATTATACATGCCATCAGTATCTGCTGACTTGGCGCATGCTCCACAAGCTGCCGAGTTTCATCGACACACCCGAATACGGAGGTTCCTTCATTTTCTTGCTTGTGAAAAAAGAAAAAAAAGGTTGTGATCAAAGCTGTCTACTTGTCATCTCAGAGTGTAGTTTGTTTATGAGTTTGAGACTAGTTTAAAAAAAAATATGGACTTGGAATATGTTTAGCACCCTGAAGAGGTTGAACCAGTATGTGTTCAGAAAATTAAACACAATTTGTATCTCATGACCCCATTTTATTTTTTAACTTCTCGTGGATTTCCCGCCCCCCCCCCCAGGTTGTAGGGCGGCACAATGTGAGGAAAATATGCGATACACTGCTAAAATACAACAAATTGCTTGTTTTAAAAAAGAAGAATTATTTCCAACATTCATTTAAAATGCAGTTTTCCACTGATACTCTCTTTAATATTGCAGTCTTTCACGATGTGTTTACTGCGCAAGTTCATATCGCGATGAAGATGCAAAACCGACATATTGCGCAGCCCTACCAGGTTGTAATACCACTGCTCTTGGATACATGTGAGGACGTTTCCACAGCTAAATTCAGTGCGCATGGTCTTCTACAAGTAAATTGGTCACAAACTGTGCATAAGCAGAAATTAATCATGACTCGTACACTGTACTGGTGTTAAGCCCCTCTGTCTCCTCATCCTGTCACTCACACTATCTTTAGGTCTACCTATGCTGCCCCACAAGAACATGGCGATGCTCCGATGGTACCCTGCTACAAGGTTTCCTATCCTAAATGAGACAAATGTTCAACTGACAATGTGTGTGCACATCAGAACAGGGACAAGCTGTTCCAAGTACCAGGTTACACGATCCTGCTGTGTTGCAGCTGTATGAAAACATCGCACAGTTACAGCTTTTTTAGTTTGATTTTATATCTTTATCTAGTACTTAATGAGTTGCATCATGTAATGTTCAGTGCCGGCGATGTACAACACTGTGTGGTCACTCAAATGTGAATGTATTGAATGGCTCTTGATTAGCTTTCTTCATGTGTGTGTGCAGGCTGGTGTGAAGGGAAGGCTTGGCAGACTACTCGGGATTTTTGAGGTAAGATTGTCATAGTCATGGAAAATTGTAATAAGTTCTCACAGGGCATATAATGCATAATATAACGCAGATTTAAAATCCTGCATCAGTTTAGCTGGTGACCCTACTATCATGCCTTGGATGCCTATGTAGGCCTTCCGCTTTTGTGCCCGTCCATTCAGCCAGTGTGTTAAGTTTCTTTTTTGTTGTATCCATAAAGACGCAATACTGCGTTAAGGCTGAACAATTTTGAAAAAATATCAAATTGTGATTATGTTGACTGATATGACGCAATTGCGATATGATTCACATATTGGAGGGAATGATCATTTTTGCGTCATTAATCCTATTTTCATAAAAAAATATATAAGAAAATGATCATGGTGTGATTTTTAAAAAAATTTTTTTAAGTATGAAGACTATACTTAATTAAGAATGGTATGTTGACACATATTTAGCCTTTTAACAAATATTTCACCTCTATTGCACAAGTACATATTGTGATTTCAATAAAATTCCCTTTACTTGTTCAGTCTGAGTTAACATCATGTGTCTTATTATATATGAATGCTTTGCTTGATGCAGTTTTTTGCAGGGATATTAAGTCGTGTCTTCATTTATACCTTTGCAGCAAAACAAAGACAGTAAGCACAGGACGTACGTCTACACCCTCATGGTGACGGAGACACTGGAGGACTGGGAGGACTCTGTCAACATTGGTATGCATCACTTTGTCATCGTATTACCACACGAACATGAAAAAAAGCCTTATGCAACAAATTAGTTTTGTTCCAGGGGTTTATTGAAATTACATACATTCTGATTGGGGTTATCAAACCCCTACAATTTGGTTTAAGGGGAAATTAAAACATTTATGCCTGTCATATCTTTACACAAATCATAATATTTCTGTGCGCAATCATAATGGCATACAGAAGTTATTCTGACTTTCAATCAATTTAATTGATTTAGTTGTCTTTTTGACGGTAGAGATGGTTGAGAAAGATCGTCGGAGCCTCCAGTCCTCTCTTTGTAAACTGAGAAACTGGGACACGTACTTCTCTATGAAGTCAAACCACCCCATCTACAGTGTTTACCGTCCTAAAATACTGACCGAAAATACGCAGCAACAACTTGTCCTCCTAAAATGAACTACCACTACACGTGTGCCCCATTATTATTCCAGCATTGTTGATATTTTGACCCCTTTCACCGACAATGTTCTGGAGGTCATTTATTACAGCGATCAACAGAAAAATAATCTGCGACTGTTTTGATAATCCATTAATTTTAAAAAAGACAAAACATTCTCTGGTTCCAGATTCTTAACTTTGAGGTTTTTTTGCTCTCCGTTTTATTTGATAGTGAACTGATGTTAAAGACGTTGGACTGTTGGTTGGATATAACAAGGTATCTGAAGATGTCACCCTGGGCTTTGGATTTTTATGATGAACATTTTTCAGTATTTCAGACATTTTATGATTTAAACATTATTAATGTTGAGCATAACCATCAGCCCTAAAATTAATATTCTTTCCCCCATTGCTTAACGTTTGCCCCATCGCTGAAAAAATGTCTAAAGCTGTAATGTATTTCAAATCTTTTGCTTCGCCTTACCTACTTAGTAACTCAAAACGTTAACTATTCCTAGCTGGTCTGGAAAAAGGTGGTTGTTATAATTGACTCCCTTCACCCATATAAATAAAGTTCAGCTTGTTCACCAGGGGGAGGAATGTTTGCTTTGCCCAGTTGTTTTCCAGTTATCATCACTCACCACAGCCCCCTCCTTACTTGTCCTCTCTTGCCCTGTGTGTTTAATTTACTCTCTCTTTCCCTCCCCTGAAAGGCCAGCGGTGGTGTACTTCAGGGTGTCAACATAAAGTGTCTGCCCCCCCCCTCTCTCTCACACCACCCTATGATAATCACAGGCCACGCCAAATTCCTTTCTGTTAGGAATAGAATTGGATGAGATGATGGGTTTGAAGTAAAGTATAAATAACTCCCAGCTGTTTACTGGACACATCGTTTTTATAGAAGGTGCCTTTTTAGGAAGATTTGGTGACATGAGGGCTTCATAAACATTAACTGAAGGTCAGGAATGTCCATTTCCACTCTGACTGGAGCTGCGACATGTGCTGAACAGTTTGTTCTTGAGCTTGTTTTATAATATTGTGGTTTAGCAATTTAAAGGATATTTTGCCTGTTGAGCAATCTTACTCACCGCTAAGTCACAGACACACAGTAGCACCACTGCAGAGTTTTAGTGAAGAATGTCAGTTTCATTAAAAGTACTCGCGGTAAAGCGCGATAAGGGATGGCAGCACAAGACCAAGCTTCTACCAGTTGAGGGCATCTTGAGGTTGAGATCTCAGTCTAGCTTGAACACTTGTGCTTATTACTGTGAAGGTTAAAAAATGATGGCAGGCAGTACAGATTTTTATACAACAAACAACATGGCCACCCACCTGGTACAGTCACCTCGAGCGGCGGAAATAAATATGAAGGAGGTCAGATTTAACCCTACCCAATGTCATTATGTGTAAACATATGTACTATATATCCGCATATACATACATGCCTGCATCGATCTACAAGGTAAATGCATAGTGAATACAATATACATACATAATAGGCATATACCCAGAAACATTTTTAACATAACCGAGCTCCTTATCCGAGCCCAAATTGACAAAATCGAATCCTGATGACAATAAAAATAATGTAAATAATTGGTACAGACATAGATACAAGTTGCATCCTTTTTCTTCCAAAGCCGACATTCTTACAGACTCAATACTAGGTCTGCAACTAACCATTATTTTGTTTAGTGTATAAAATGTCCATCCCATATTCTCAAAGACCAAGGTGATGTCTGTAAATGTCTTGTTTTGTCAGTCCAAAACCCAAAGATATTGAGTTTGATTTGATTTAAAACAGAGAAAAGTATATTTGAGAGGACCTTTTTTGGCATGAAAAATCATTTCAACGATAAATCGATTTATCGAAGAATTTTCGATCAACTAATTAGACTAGTCGGCTTATCGTTGTAGCCATACCTCGTACTACAAGGTCTCTGGTTCAATCCCAACCACGGCCAACCATTTAGTATAATCCATGGTTGTTGATAATTCATGGAGCACAACACCAAACTTCTACCTGTTGATCAGTCCTTGTCCTCTCTTGAATGTCTTCACAGGACGGAAGAGGAAGTGGTTCAGAGTTGACGAAGCCATCAGGGTGCTGCAGAGCCACAAGCCTGTGCACGCAGAGTACCTACGCAGGCTCACAAACGGCTGCGGTCCTGTGTGTGGCCCGACTAACGGCAAGACCCCGAGCTCCCAAGTGATGGACAACAACACGCCTCACTATGTTGTCTGCTCCACACAGGGCTCAGATCTAGCCAACAGATAGGACGATCGCCAGCAGCAAGCAGTTCTTCTAAGAGGACACCGGGACGGACATCTGGCAAAGACTTCTGCATTGATTGCATTACTAACGCAGCCTCTTAATATATGTACAGTATGGACTTCCTTGAAGTTGATTTGAAACCCATTTTTTTGAGGGAGTGCCAAAATGTTTTCCAAGTATATTTGAGATTTTTATATGTATATTTTTTAACTACCATCAACAGCTAATCAAGCAAATGTGTCCTTTTCAAGCGTTCAGCTTCAGGTGAATTTTCTCAGCGTGCTGCACATGCAATGTAAAGGTCCTGTTTAGTCTTGAGTGCTGAATATTTGACTAGCAGTGCACACAAGTGTTTGGGTGGTTTAATTTGAAGTATTTGCTCTTAGAGGAAGTCATGTCCCCACAGTGACTCAGTGGCACAAAATGCCCTTCTGCAAAGCGTCTTGAAAAGGAGAAGCTACATGTGTATGAATCACTTGTTACAATTCAGTGTTTTGTTAATCGTTAAGACACTTTTTGGCAGTAAAACTAATGTCACCTCACTATAACTCAAGTCATGTGACGTATTTATCCTAAAGGGAGTTGAGGGCAAAGTCTGCTTTGATACAACAAGTGTGAACAACATTGCTCCTCCTGTAATCACCACCGAACAAGTACACACAGTATCATCTCTAATCACTAGTGACATGTAACACTGTAATTAAGATTAGGTGAATATCTGCAAACCAGCTACAACACTAAAATGGACACTTAAATTGTTCTTCTTCAGACATCCTTCTGTTTGTACATTTAGGTAATGTTGTCAGACTGAAAAGCATATTTCTACTGTTGGATACATATCAGCTTGTCTACAATACAACAGAACTGCAGTAAGCATAATCAAAACTTGTGCCAAGAAAAGCACTATTCAACACAGACTGTATCATACAAGAAATTATACTTATCTGCAGGAGTCGCTATTATTATTATTATTATTATTATTATTAATAAGTGAATTTGAAGAGTGTGAAGTCCTGTGAATGTCTGGGAGACATTGGTCTTAGAGGAGAATTACAATGTGCTTTAGTCTCATTCTTCTAAGTGCCTTGAACAACAGTAAGTTGTGTTTTAGTTTCTAGACACTGCACACCCAACAGCACTGACTGGAAGCATTACAATCTGCCTTACACACACTGTTGAAACCATACCCTTATTTTTCTCAGCTGTGGTTAGATTTAAACAATAGGATATTAAAAGAAACTTGGAGAAGTTGTTACGATTGACTGTACAGTATTTAGTATGAACTGATTGAATTTATTTATTTATGTTTCTTAGGGAAATACTCCCTCCCATCGTGAACAGGAAACTATAACAGGAACTATGACAGGAAGTCATAGTCAGTGTGTGTAATTAATTTTTTTTTTGTCAACACCCCGGAGAGAAAGCTTAAATTATGTGATACATTCAGTTTATTGACAACCATTGGCTCTTGTACTTAAGGAAGATCATTGATGAACCCTTTTTATTTGTGTATGTGTGATTGGACTATTCTGCTGTGTACCATGATGTTGTATATAAAACATTGAAATAAAGAACGTTTATTGATCACCTCCAGTACCACCGTGATTCAATCAGGGCAGGAGAACATGTCAGCACTTTTTATAATCTTGAATATAGCCAGGCTGTGTGTCCTGCTTCCCCATCCTCTCCATGACCCGCCCATTCGCCGCTGCTGCCTGAGCTCGGTCAGGTGTTCGTTGTACAGCGACGTAAACTTTACATTTGGAAAACTGATTGGATTTAGTGTCGGGACAAACACAGTCGAGGTCATGCTCAGACGGATCCTTCAAATGGTAAGCGTCTGGTTCAGCAAAGTCAACCGTATCGCGTTTGTTTGGTTAAACCGAGTCGTTTGTCTTGGGCGACACAGGCCTATCCTTGTCTGTTTTCATGGTGGGGGCGCACGTTTTATAACATAGTGTGTAGTGGGTGGGCGGAGTTTTTATTATTAGCCAACGGGAGATCCTCGATTGGAAAAGCCCCGCTACACCGTCAGGTCGAAGTAGACATATCGAGCGCTCCTTGTGTGGAGTTGACACAACTAGCCATCAAAATGCTAACTTGGTTCGATTGGTTGCTGCTACTCTTGACAGGGATGTAGCGAGCCTGTCCACATAATGCTGTAGCACACTAACTAGCTGACGTGGCCACCTTACCAGGGTTAGTCGAGCAAGGAATAACGTGGCTAGCTAACGTGCTTGGACACGGAATCATTTTATTTCCATGGTTTCCGTTAGCTAGCTATGTTATAGTAAGAGGTTAATTCAACGTCCACTCATCACATGCTAACGCTGACGTTAGCCACAGATTGACTTTTGGGAAGTCCTGTGTCAGCTGGCTGACCGCAACATGAACAATACACGGAGTAATTCAACTTATACTAAATGTTAATGGTGACATGGTTGTTTGGATTAATTACCAGCTTGTCACCACAGTTACATGTGGGAGTAACAGAGGTTAGCTGTTTAGCTAGCTTCTATTTAGGACTACATTTACCACAGGGCATTGTTAACGTTAACTGCATCATTGTGTACACTTTGAAGTCCCTGCGGCCTTGTAACCAGGAAAATCCATCTTTAAACATGATGCATTTAGATCAGGGATGGGAATGTAATTTAACTTCCAAGGGATTTTATTGCAAACGTTTAGGAAGCAAAACAAAATAAGCATATTTTATATTGAATTACTGTTTTCTTCCGTCACCTCTTTACATAAACCTACAGCAGTAGCTTGTTAATTATTAAAACCGTGTAGCTAACAACACAGACATTATCACGACTTTAGGGGCTATAAACCATCTGATTAAGGACTGTCCCTTCACTAGTATCGTTACACATCTGTCCTTCATATGAACAAGTTTGGTGTGTCAAGTTTATGGCCACAGACACTCCTCAACATGTAGGCCACGTTGCCAAGCTAATGATTACAATGAATCGTATTAATGTATCATGTCAGAGATCAGAGATATCACCTTTGACCAGAATTGGCTTTTATTATTATTTCTTTACAGTATTAATGATGTAGATTTCAACATGTTTTAAACTGTGCTTAATGCTGTATTAGGTATACAAATCAAGTTGTCAGTCTACTTCAAAACTGTATAAGTCCTTATTTATGCACAGAGCCTGTCTTGAATTAATTATTTTTGTTTTGGTAAAGTCAGTGTAGGGCTGTTTTACATGCGAGTTTGGTCAAAGATTGTTCCATGATGCAAATGCTTAGCCTGCCTTCAAAGTGGTGTTTGTCTACTGTCCGATTGGCTCAGAGAAAACTCTGCTCAAAGTCCCCCTCCCCAACACTCAAACCCAAGTATTCACCTGATCCATTCATGCAGACTATAACCAGCCAAAGCGAAGCCTTTTTGTGAATGGACAACCAGTGACACTTCAACTACATATGTTTGTGCTTCAGGCCAGTGGACTGAGCTGATTCGATGTGACCCTCTTCCAGTCTACTTCCGAGCTGTGTAAAGAGTAGAGTAGACCACAGAGTGTTTAGAGGGGCACGGTAATGAATGTGCAAACTCTCTAAGCCAAAGTCAGCGTATTCATTTTTAAAGTCACATGATCGCGAAGTCGAACTGAAACAGAGAACGCCTGAATAAATAAATACACAGTTATCTGGAAGGTCCAATCGCTGGCTTGTCAATGTCCTTGTAAAAACTGTATCATGTAAACAAAGAGACTTTGCAATCATATGCAATAACATTATTGGAAAGTAACAGGGGAAGTCAGGTCAAGGCTACAAGAACATTGCCATGGCAGTGAATATCCTTATCGCAAGGTCAATCATAAATAAATGGATATGGCGCAGTCAGAAATCTCTCTTTGTCCTCAAATAGAGTGTATCTGCGATTTAAAAAAAAAAACAAAAAAAAAACAATAGTGATGCAGCATTTTGCTGTCGGATGCTGCTCTGCTGGAGTCAGGGTTGTCACGGTAGAGGGGGAAATAAACACGGTATATGACGGAGAAATCTAGCAGTTGCAAAACAATAATGTCAGTGCTGTGGCATGGCCGAATCAGAGTCCAGACCTCAATCCAATGTGGAATTTATGGCTGGAGTTGAAAACTGCTGCTCACTCATGACCTCTATCCAACATGACCGAGCTTTAGCAGTTTTGCAACGAGTAATGGAAAACATTTGTGTCCAGATGAAACCTGGAAAAAGTGCAAGGGGGTTAAATACTTTTTATAGACATTATACAGCATCTGGAGGAGCTGGTGTCACCAGATACTACAGTGTTGTTATCATGCTACAGCTGTCTTAAATAAGGGAGAATGCAACATTCCAGGGTAGAGCTAATTGTTTACACAACATTTGTTTAAGGCTTAAATCGCACCCAGCAGAGTCCTTTCTGAGAAATGTAAGCCATGACTCTATTGAAGGACTGGCCCTCTTCTCTGAAAAGCCTCACTGTTCTTTTCTGAAATTAGTTATGGTTCACTTGATACAGCATTTCCCAAAATAAAAACATTGCAAACATTACAAGTAATGAGAACAGGCATCAAAGTCAGTGGTGTAAATGCCAAAGGTTCTCAATTGTTTTTCAGCCAAGAACCTTGGCTTACAAGATGGAGAATATACCAGGGTGCCCCTCCTTTATGTCCCTTGAAACTTGATGTAGCCGATGTTTTTACACTTCTATAGTCGTATTAAGGTGAAAGAACAACACAAGAGAAATGTATTTGAAACCTATTTATGTATTAAAAATATTTTCACCATCTCAACACAGTATACACATAAACAATTAATTTTTGTATAATAATAAATAAAATAATTTTTTATATATATATAATTAATTTTTGTATAATAATAAATAAAATATTTTTATATATA
>CALSCE010009442.1:15041518-15058101 GCA_943593645.1 Bovichtus variegatus
CAGTTAAGTTATTTAATGTGTACAGAGTGCTTTTATACATTCAGACTAATATGGTGTATTTTCTCCTCTCCAGACTCCTGGGAAGGGGGGCTCCCAGAACGCAGAGTCGGAGCAGCCCAGCACAGACCTTAACCACGATCAGACGTCTGAGGTAACGCTTGGCTTTTCTCAATCGATAACCTTTTCTAGCCTCTTTCTACCCCAGAAGCCGAGCCGAAGACTTGAAGAAGTTAGTGTCACATGGCTGATTCTTATGGTGTGTTTCTGTGTTCAGGGCTTCATCTGTCCTCAGTGCATGAAGTCTCACAACTCTGCAGAGGAGCTGTTCAAGCACTATGAACTGTTCCATGATACCGGAGACCTGCCCGCTCATATGGCCCCCACTCGGTGAGATATAGAGATGTTAATGTTACATTTATTATGACAATGAGTTTGACCTCATGACCACATTTTTTTAGTTTGAGTATTTTTGTGAACGTGCCTTTTCCTCCTTTTTAGGGAAGACCTTACAATGCTGCGACAGGAGGTTCAGGACCTGCATGTTTCTCTCAAGGTATAGTGGAGTTTCTGAATCCAACAGAGCTGTGTAAATGGTCGGTTCAATAAATACTTTATATTGTGTGTGTGTGCGTGTGTGTTTTCACCTGATTAGGAGGAAAAGTGGTTCTCTGAAGAGCTCAAGAAGGAGTTAGACAAAGTCCAAGGACAACTGAAGCAAGTAATTCCTTCAAGATATTTAATATATTTTGATGGCTTTCTAAATTATAAAACTGCTTGATAAAACATGATGGCAATGCTTACTCTTACTGTACATGTTTCTCTCTTACCCTCCATTCCACAGAATGATGGGCAGACGGGCTCCGAGGATTTAGGTAGGAGACATTATATTTAAGACGACTGTGAAAAAGCCTAACATCAATCATTAATATGTGATGCTCTTTTTCTCAGCCCTTGAAAGGAAGTTGAATGAAGCGGAGACAGAAAAGTTCAACATCAAGCAGATGAAAGACCTGTTTGAGCAGAAGGCTGCCCAGCTGGCCACAGAGATAGTAGGTTAGTGTGGCGCCAGGAAACTAAGGCCTGTGTCTGTGGGTCTGCATCATTTAACAACACTGAAGTGCTCTTTTACTAAATCACTGTTCGGCTCAATACAGCCACTTTATTTTATCTTGCCCAAGTTGTTTCTTCAACATTTGGTTTTACGGACTAAAGGCATTGGTTCTGCATTTTACACTGATCAGTTCGCATGCCGTGAACAAGCGAGGTATTTGTGTTGTTTTGATTTGGATACGATTAAGTATTTTTAATCGTTGAATATGACAGACTTAAAGTCCCGCCACGATGAGGAGAAAAGCCTAAGAGAGGCTGCTGACCAGAGGCTGGGCAAACTGACCGAACAGCTACAGAAAGAGAAGCAGGAGAACGAGAGACTCCAAACAGAACTGGTACAGCACACACACTAAGTTTCCATTTGGTATTTTTTTTCTCTTCTCATTAGGCTTGAGACAGACGTTGTACTTTGTGTAGACCTTTCATGAATGTTGGGCTTTGGAGTTTGAAAGAATAACGTTGAATCAACACCATGAAATCTGTTTTGGCTCCGAGCTGTGTGGTGGAAGGATCAAGGCAGATCTAATCCCTTCACCGTTGTTTTAGAAACTTTTTAGTTCAGTTTATTGCAAACTAATACATACACATGTTATGAAAAATGTCAGAAAAAATGTCTAATTGCAATTATTTTTGACTGATATAGCAATTACGATATGATTTGCAATATTAGAGGGAGTGATCATTTTTACATCATTAATCTCATTTTAATTAAAAGATACATTTGATATATATACATTTTTTTGCGGGGATCTTTACCAAAAAAGTCCGTAGAATTTGATGTGTAGGCCAGGACATCTCTGCTGCACGACAATATTTAATTTAAAATGGTATTTTGACACATTTTGGAACAGTGCAATCTCCTCTTTATAGAATGAGACGATGAGGTTTTGTTTTCCTGCTGATGCAGACTACAAGTGGCGCTGGACAGAACTTCATTTCTGTTTGCACTATTTAGAGCTGTTTAGAGAGGCTTCATACAAATGCAGGTTTGGTTCTCAAGTTTCAAGGAGACATCCATGTATATATTTGAACATTTCAGGTATTACTAAGGACCTAGTTCTGACTGATGTTGATACCAAAAAGCCTGTTGTGTCCACACTGCCAGCCGCTCAGTTCTTGCAGCCTCTGCTCTGCCCCCTAGCTGCAGCGACCGGGAGTGGAGGATGTGGAGGTACTGCAGAAGGAGCTGGTGCAGGTCCAGACACTGATGGACAGTATGACCCGTGAGAGGGAGGAAGAGGCTGAACGCCTCAAAACCCACTACGAGCAGCTGCAGGCTAATTACACTACCTCAGAGGTGAGGGGACCAGAACACCCGGCGTCTTGAAATGTAGTTCGGCTCATTCTCACTTGAACTTTTTCCCTGATGTGTTGCAACATAAGCTGCCTCTTCCACCCTAAAGTGTACAAGCACACACACATGCACACCGACTCCCACTGTTTGCATTATTCTCTACAAGATTGCAGTGTTGAAATATATAGTTTTAGTTTTTCTAACTTGACCGCTTTTTCCATTTCACCTGTTGTTTTCTCAGGCCCACCCACGGCACTTGTAAGATTCATGTTCAAAAATAGCTCTGCAATAACTTATACAATTGTTCATAGCAGATGGCTTTATGCCTTATTCTCACTAAGTGACACTAACTAATGTCTGGTGAATAATTCAACCATTTCCTGCATTTTTGATCCCAGAAGGATGGGAACATTTATATGGAGCTCCAGGCCCCGCACCTCTCCTTCTGCACATCTCTGCAAATGATCTGAGAAGATAGTTTTAGTGTTTTCATGCTTGTGGAACCACATTGGTAATATATTTGAAATGTTTTTTTTGATCATGTAATAGCTCCTTGGATAAAAATTGACAAGTGGCTCTACAGTATTACAGTCTAAAACAGCAGTTGTAGTTCATTGAGGTTTAAGTTCCACACTATGACAATGTTGGAGGTTTTTTTGCGGTCAGCAGCCATTTTCCTGGTTGGCCAGCAACATGTCAACATTGCATCTAAAACACAAGGCAACAGTTAAGGTTCCATTCAGGGTCATTCATCGTCTGCAACAGTACATAAGGAAAACCCTCTTTTGTATAAAACGTTCTGCCTAATGCTGCCACAGCACAATGAAGTGCAGTTCATTTGGGATGAACTTCATCACTTCATTCTCTTGACCCAGTACCATCTTGCTCTGCGTTGCAGATTTCCCATTTGCTGTCGTAAGGTGACTTACCTTTTGTATGTTTCTTTCCCTCCCCTTCTTCTTCCTCTGCTCCTCACACACCGTATCCCTCCACAACACTCAATCTTTCTTCAAGATTCGTAAAATGGAGGTAAAACATTTAGAAATTTGAAAATCGTTTCAAATTGGCCCTACACTTGGTTTCATCTTTTATGAGTTTCTATAAGTTTGAATAGAAAGTGATTTTTACCTTTTTTTTCGTGTTTTTGTTGGGTTTTTGTGCGACTGTATCCTCGTTGTGACTAATCCATGTTGGGTTTGTTGTCTCTTTTATGTGTCAGTCCTTCACAGTGGTGCTTCAGTTCTTTTAATGTGCACTCAATAGTTTGCAAAAAGAGTGTAACATGTGTGTCTATTGTATTGCAGATGACCATATCCCAACTAAAAGCAGAGCTGGAGAAGGGTCCACAGGAAGCAGCTGTCTACACACAACAGATCCACCAGCTGCAGAGCGATCTGAATAATTTGCAGCAGCAAAGCCAGGTAACACACACACACACACACACACACACACACACACACACACACACACAGCTACAATTATAATGCCTCTGCGTCTGTCCCTCCTCATGAACACATTGTATCGGGAACTCCTGGAGGGGATTTCTTCAAATTTGGCATAAACATCCACTTGGACTCAAAGATGAACTGATTTAGAATTTGGTGACCAAGGGTCCGGTCACAGGGTCCTCACAGACACATTTTTTGCCATAACTCAATAATTCCTATGCTAATTATGACCTAATGGGATAAAATTATGACGTGATGACATTTTGGACAGACTTTGATGTAGGATGCAACCTGACTGGTATACAACCTCAAGGCTGTCATACTAGGTATAGTCATGTGACAGATTACTGCATGCACAAAGATGTCACACACATTATACAGTAGGCTTGTGCCGATTGGCAATGACAATAGAAACGATCTGCCAACCCTATTACACAGCATAAGATTGTGTACGATTTTTACTTTTACTTTAGTGAAGTTAATAAGCCTTGCCAGCTGCCCATCGAGCACAGAGCACGCCATCTCCGTTTCTGTGAACCTTCCTCTGTTGCTCGGCATCAAGCTCCATCACAATTCCCTCCTGTCACCAGCCCGCTTTGGCAACCCAGACATGTTGATGCACAATCACACGCAGCACTATAATTAAACCAGCAGGGGGGATCTCTGCCATTCCAGCTCTGTCACTTGGGGTGAAATACAATCACAGGTAACTGCACTGGTGCAATGGGAACTGGGGACTGGAGGCACAGGGTTCCTGCCAGAGATTAAATCCTTCCACATCAGGCATGTCAATGCCCTCCTTGCCAAAAAGGTTTCCGGGTAAAAGGGGGATTACAGAACTGTATATTCAGCGTGTTACACCCACCCCGCGCTTCTCTTCGGAACAGGACACCCTGAGACTTGATACAGATACCTATCTCATGAGAAAATAGACAGAAGTAATGGAGCAGAGTGTGAGACAGAGGATCAGCACTAAGAACAGACAGGTGAACAACCAACTGGGGTTTCATTGGTCTATAACGGCAGGATTAGAGATGAGAGACCCAGCACGGAGCTGTGACGATGACTCATAGAAGGAGCGGGATGAACAATAGAGGAGGGGAAAAAACAGAAAGTGTCTGGAACAGGGTTGTTAATGTTGGCCAGCTGCTGTGGTGGCCTGCAGAGGTTTATTGAATGTCTGTGAAGTCCGGGTGCCCTGTCGCACTCCCTACTTAGCAGCACGCTCCACTATTAACAACATTTTGTTCTTTATCACCTTGTTTCCAAGTTTACTACCGGAGCTTACACAAGGGCTACTGCTGTTTACATGCCATGTTATTCAAAGTCCTGTGTTGTAAACCTTTCCCCTAGAAATGCCATACCTCACTTAACAATTGACAGCCGACTGTTCTTTTCCATATCTTAGATTGCATGACTCGTTTGTGTCTTGTTATAGCTCCTATCAAGCCAACTGTTTCAATTTAGAAAAGACAAATGTTTACTGTGTGGCTTAGTTAATGACCTTACCTTTCAAACACTGTCAATCTTTATCCTTTTTCATGAGACCCTGCCACCCGTGAAAACAATAATTTCACTCTCCATCGTTTAGTTTTTTCACTAATTTGCTCCGTGGCTTCCAATCATACTCGGGGACATCTTTCACTCCCATTAATCCAATCAGCCTCATGTTGTCCTCTCCTGTTGTCACAGAGCCTGTCAGAGAAGCTTGAACATAAGGAGCAACAGTACCAGGAACTAGAGGAGCGTCTGGGAGCTGAGAAGGCTGCCAAGAAGGGAGCTCAAGGCAGCCTGAGAGAGAGGGAGCTGGAGGTTCAGGAGCTCCAGGCTCGGGCCACAGGGGCCGAAGCCTCCCTGCAGAAGGCCCAGTCGGAGCTCGGAGAGAGGGCTGAGGAGGTGGCAAAGTTGAAGAGCGAGATTACGGAGATGGAGGTGAAGCACGCAGAGCTGAAGGTTGAGAGGAAACAGTTGGAACAGCAAAGGGAAGAAAAGGACAACCAAGGTGCTCAGCAGCAGACTGAGATCAGTCAGGTGAGTAGTGCGGACAAGGATCACACACCGAGTACAGGCAGGAGGAAATTCAGGAGATGCACAGATGGGTGACGAGAGAAGAAATAAACATTAAATGTATTAGTAAGGTATTTGGTCTATTCCCGACATCCACTTTGTCTTTCCTCATCCAAGTGTCTGCTGTACTTCTTGCTATTATCGTCTTGTGTCTTCCATCTTAATCATCACTCCTCTCTGTGCGCTCTTCCTAGCTTCATGCCAAACTGCTGGAGGCGGAGAGGCAGCTGGGCGAGGTGCAAGGTCGTCTTAAAGAACAGAGGCAGCTGTCTGGGGAGAAACTAAAAGACCGCGAGCAGCAAGCCGCCGACCTGCAGCTCAAACTGTCCCGTGCAGAAGAACAGGTAGACAGACAGAACTTCTGTACATACACGTGTCTGATGTTTGAGCGTGCGTCGTAAGATATAATGTTTTGCTGTAAAAAAAAATAGGCAAGCGTAGTTTAGGTTAGGCTTATGTAACTGTTGTAGACTTCTAATACAGAAACGGTAAGATGCACACATTGAAATGAACAAGCATGGGTTCGGAAAATAAAATGAAAGTTCTTCTGTGTTTCACGTCTGTAGTTGAAGGAGAGTGCCAGTAAGAATACAGACATGCAGCACCAGCTGGATAAAGCCAAGCAGCAGCACCAAGAGCTGCAGGCGCTGCAGCAAAACACCAACGGAAAACTCCGCGAGGCACAGGTACTGGTCACGAGAAAAACCCTCTGATATCCATGTTGGAGAGCAGAAAGCCAAAAGCGTCTGCGCTCTACAGTGAGATTTAGAACAATGTGTGACAAAGTCATCAGCTGACCTCAGAGGGGAGTTGCAACAGGGATGTCAGGTGATAATATTGTGATGATAGTTTTTATCATTTGATGTTGGGCTTGAGCTCGCTCATGCGTGAATCTGTCCTCCATCATTAGATAGTTGAAAGTGTAATTTAATTACATTATACAATGTTTTCCAGGCCAGAAGACATCACCATTCTGCACCCTTAAATGTTATTTTACTGTAACTAAACAAGTGGTCGCTACATGACAATGTTTCCTCATATATTGTTAACAGTATTTTCAGTTAAAGCCGCTGTGTGAAGAAGCTTTATAAGAGTATAGCATATTTTTCATGACAATCTCAATATATACCTCACAAACAACAAAAAAAACAAATATTTTTTGCCAAAAAAACCCCCAATGTAATCTTTCTGCTATGCTGGCTTCTCTTCACGCTGTAGAATGACCTGGAGCAGGTGCTGCGTCAGATCGGAGATAAGGACCAGAAGATCCAGAATCTGGAGGCTCTGCTGCAGAAGAGTAAGGACATTGTGAGCCAGCTGGAGACGGAGAGAGATGACTTGTGTGCCAAGATCCAGGCCGGGGAGGGAGAGACAGCGGTGCTTAACCAGCTAAAAGAGAAAAACCATGCACTACAAGAGCAGGTATATGTACTGTCCCATCTAAAACACCGCAGTGTGGATATACCATTAGCATCATGTAGAAAGGCCAAGTTTTATTTAACAATAATGAACTATTGGTCATTTTTGAGCTTATAAACCCTCTCTGCATATGTGGGTCTTAAAGGTCACACAGTTGACAGACAAGCTGAAGAACCAATCGGAGAGCAACAAGCAAGCCCAGGACAACCTCCATAAGCAGGTGCAGGAGCAGAAGACCCTGCTGCGTTCAGCCCAGGACCGAGCCCTCACCCTGGAGACCTCCGTCACTGAACTCACCGCCCATCTCGCCGACAGCAAGGAGAAAGTAGCCCAGCTGGATGCTCAGGTAAACCCCTTCCCCAGCATGTCCGTGCTATATGTCTTTAGTAACATAGAGTGGGCTCATTGATATTGTTGTCCAGTTTGTATTCATAGACTTTCTTAATGAGAATAACAGTTTCTGTGCGTGTGTTTTTTCTTCAGCTGAAGGCAAAGACAGAGATGCTGCTGTCTGCAGAGGCAGCCAAGGCTGCACAGAAGGCTAATCTGGAAAACAACCTGGAGACTGCTCAGCATGCACTGCAGGACAAGCAGCAGGTTAGTGCCATCTTTGTCCCACTGACGTTGTGTCACTGTATGTCTTTGCTTTGAATATGTTAGTCACTTCCTGACTTGATGTGTGTTGTTTTCTTCACTCTACTCACTTTTCCCCTCTCGTATCTCGCACCCGCTCCCACTGTCTGGTACAGGAGCTGAATAAAGTTCAGAAGAAGGTGGAGGAGCAGGCCCAAAAGCTCAAGGAGAGACAGGAGCAGGGCACACAGCTGGATGCCAGTCTGAAGGAATGCAAAGACAAACTAATGGCCTCAGAACAGCGTATAGAGCAGCTGGAGGGGCTCAATAAGGTTTGTGTTGAGTCTTTATTGTGAGTACCTGATGTTGGACTGTCAGAGGGACAATTTCAGGCCTAAAATGTTCCTGTCTGTACTAGTAGCCTCAGGACACATACGTCTTGTTTTTTTTTCTAAACTAATCTGGTGTTTTTAATCCGTCAGAAATTGGAGTCACAGGTTGGGGAGTTGCAGGCCACACGGGACCAGGTGCAGCAAGAAGTGCAGAAGCTGCAAAAGGAGGGGTCAGAGGTCAAGAGAAAAGCAAAGGAGCTGCAGCGCTCGCTGGAAACTGAGAAAGCAGGGTGAGAGAAACTCTACTGGTGCTTTAGTTTAGTTAAAATGCGATTTTAAGAGTTTCAAGCGAGTAACAAACGCATGTAAATCCGACTGTAATGGTATTTTAGTGGTAGCCGAACGTTATGCTAGTATTTAGTTGTTTTTTTTTGCTCATGAATTATAACTTCTAAAATGTATAAATGGCTTTTCATTGTTAAGGGCTACAACACTACAAGAGGAGTTGAAGCAAAAAGCAGCTGCTGTAAGTGCCATTCAGCAGCAGCTGGAGCGCAGTGAGCAGAACAAAGCGGCTCTGCAGGTGAACCTGGACAAGGTGACCCAGGAAGGAAAGACGAAGCATGCAGACCTGGACAGGAAGGCTCAGAGCCTGACAGTAGACTTACAGAAGGCCCAGCAGGAGAAAGAGGCTCAGAGGAAGGAGCTTGCCTCAACGCAGGAGAGCCTAGGAAAGACTAATAAGGCACTGAAAGAGAGCCAGGGCCAACTGGACACGGAGAGGAAGAACCATAAGTCAGCCGTAGAGGAGAAGGTAGGAAGCTGCTGACCACTTCAATATTAGTTTTCAACTTTGTCTTACAACGAGGAGTAACAACGAGCCACCTAATTACATCACCGGGAGATTCACAACATTAATCTGCCTTAATCCTCAGGAAAAGTCCAATGAGAAGGCCAGACAGGAGCTGCTTAAGAATAACGAGGCCATCACCAAGGCAATGAAGGAATCGAAAGAGCAGTTGGAGCAGATGGGAGAGGTAAGCTTCTGATGAAATGAAAGACCAAGCGTTTATTGTTTTGTTTTTCGACTTGTTCGCTTGAACCTGAAGTCCTGCCGCGTGTCTACAAATTTCAGGCCGAGAAAAAGTTGAAAGTGCAGCTGACCACGTTGGAGGAGCAGCGCTCAAAGAGTCAGGGGGCACTGAAGGAAAAAGAGAAGGAGTTGGAGAAGCTGCGGGCACAGGTGAAGACGGCCCAGGGGACTTTTGAGGAGGAGATGAAGAAACTGAAGGGCCAAGTGGCAGAGTTACAAGACATTAATGTCAAGAAGGCCAGTAGCTTTTTTATTTTAAATACAAATACAGACATGCGTTCTGTGACGGCTGTTAACTGTATTTTCAACAGGGTTGTGTTGAAGCAATTTGTGCGTTTTAGTTATGTTGTGTGTGTGTGTATGTGTGTATTTGACTCTTACCTCCAGGCGGAAGAGGGGAGTAAGCTGAGGGCCCAGGTGTCAGGGCTCTGCCAGGAGCTGGATTCTAAGAAAAGTCGGACGGCAGAGCTGCAGACGGCCTTGGAGCAAAGCCAGCAAAGCCTCACTAAGCTTCAGTCTGACTTCTACGGCAAGGAGTCTGAGGTCTCTGCCCTGCGACAAGACATGAAGGTAGGTTATGCAGGAAGGACTGCAGGAGTAGAGACTGATAATGGCCTAATTTAACCCTCTGAACCTCGAGCCGTTCAGAGCGTGTTTAGCTCCTGTCACATTTCACTTACTGTTTCCTTGTTTTTCACTGCAATATATATAAATCCTGCACCTCTATGGAAACATGGCTAGAAGAAGGAAGAATTCAAAAATATATTTAGTGCCATATAATACAGTTATAGTGCCATACATACATCTTAAGAAAAAAATTTATAAAAAATACAAGTTGAATTGATCATTTATTTTACAAAAATGGAGGAAAAAAAATGTATCCATATATTTTTTCCCCCAAGTGCCCACAAGTGTTAACAATATGGGGAAACAAAATGGGAGCTCCACATGCTATACTTATTGAACTATTTACATTTTGACAAGCTCTCTGTGGAAACCGCCTGCAGTTCATTCAAAGTTTCACAGTTTTTGTTGGTCTCAGCCGAGTCGTTCATGGCTTCCCAGTTTTTTACAGGATCTGTGCAAACAGTTTATTTTTGACAACATTTTAAATGAGACATCTGGTGAAATTGAAATATCAATATTTTAAGCTTGGATTCGGTTATTTTTTAGAAGCGTTTGTGAAACGAGATTCATTCAAAGGACCGTCGTAAATTTGAAAATGTGCCGCTAATTTCTGTTTTTACAGTTTCTGGTTATGATAAATGGTGTCATTTTGTCAATTTTTAATAAATTTTTTTAAATAAGAAATACCCAGCGGTCAGTTGTGGGGTTCAGAGGATAAAGGAAGATATGTGAAATGTTGAATTCAGGAGCTTTGACGCAGCATCATTTTGACCTAATTCCCATAGATGTATTAAGGATAGGGATGGATGTTGATGATTCTGCACAATGACTGATGAATCAAATGTCCTGAGCAGTTCCCATAGTCCCCGCTGCTTTCTCTCACTGCAGGTGTCAGAGGACAAGCTGAACTTGGCTCAGGAAGAGCTGGCTGCTAACCAAACCCATCAGACAGGTTTAGAGGCTCAGATCCAGGATCTGCAGACGGGCCGGGGCTCGTTGGAGCAGGAGCTGGCAAAACGGGACCAGAAGCTCCAACAGCAAGAACAAACCCTGAGGGGACTACAGAAGGAACAGGTGAGGCGCTCTTATTTACCACATAGACCTGAACACTTAGTATATGACTTGATATCATCAAGTGCAGATATTGTAAATTGTGCTTCCTCATCCAGGGTCAAGCAAAGGAGGAACTGGAAAAGGAGAGGAGCAAAGTGGAGGAGCTGAACAAAGCCAAGACTGTCCTGGAAAAGAATCACACCCGACTGACTTCTGAGTTAAAAGCATTGTCGGAGAAGAGCGAGAAGGTCAGTCTCTTTTCATGAAAAGCAACAACTAACAATGCTTTCATTTTGGATTCAAAGGGGAAGAGAGAGGCTGGAATATAAAAAAGGGTTTTAATAGCACAATTCATGTCCCATAGTGTCTGACCTGACCTGCTTCCCATGCTTGTGTCTTGTGTAAACAGCTTAACTCGGGAATACTGCAGGTCATCAGGGACACATTCTTTGAAGATATAACTGTGCGTGCTTGAGTTGACAATTTGACGTGAGCGTCGGATTATTCAGTTCTTCAAAGATGTCTTAAAATTGATCCGAAGCTGTTGTCAGAGCAATAACTTCCTGAGCTCAAACCGGCTCAAGCCTTTTAAAGTTCAACCCCATGGGTGAAATGAGTTACTGCTTCTTTTGTCAGAGACACTACAAGGGCCTTTTAACAAGCAAATACTGTGTGTTGAGCTACATATGTGTTGTTTTTAGGAGCTGGTTGAGCTGCGGGAAGCCAAGCAGCTGTTGATCCAGCAGAAACTGGAGCTGCAGGCTCAGGTGGAGGCAGCACAGAAGACCCTCGAGCAGGCGCAGAAAGAGCACAAGGCCACCAGGGACAGCAGGAGCCAGAGAGAGGAGCAGCTCCTCGCACAAACCAAGGATGTCCAGGATCAGTTGGTAGGCTCAAAATTCCCCCAAATTATTTTAAATGAGTGGATTACATCTTCTGATCCCTTTTTTTCATGACCTGACCATTGCTTCCACCCAAAGCTGGCAGAGAAGCGGGCCAGAGAAGAGCAGGTGAAGCGCGCCGACGAGGCAGAAGCTAAGATGGGCGTGCAGGTGACGGCTCTGAATGAAAACGTGGCCACGCTGAAGAGAGAGTGGCAGGGCAGCCAACGGAGAGTCGGCGAACTGGAGAAGCAGATCGATGAGCTGAGAGGAGAGATCGCTGTGCTGGAGGCCACCGTCCAGAACAACCAGGACGAGAGACGGGCTCTTCTGGAAAGGCGAGTTCATATTGTTTCCCTTTAACAACACGCGGCCCTGTCAAAATCGAGCGGTACTAAATACTTAAAAAAACCTGTAAAAAAAAGTTTTTGGGACGTTCCTGTTTTGCCATTGAGCTCACTGAAGTACGTAGAGTTAAAGTAGCAAAAGTGAGGAATAGCTTTTAATCCCTTTTTCGTAGCACAGCTGCATTCAGAGCTGGTTGTTGATCCTTATTCAGACTTCTGCTGCACAGATGCTTTTTAAGGCGGCACATTCCGATTATTGAAACTATTTGCATCCAGTCTAGGCCTCAGACTAATGTATCTAACATATCCCTTTTTAAAACAGGCACTGGCCATCAGTTTGTAAATTTATTTTTATTTAAACAGGAAGGTCCCAATGAGATGCAACATCTCTTCTTCCAGGGTGTCCCTGTTTTTAAAACGGCAGCATAAGCAGTTTCACTTAAAAACTATTTCACATGTTCGGACACATACTGTAGAATAAATAAAAGCGAGGCATATCGCCAGGCCATAGCAGCGATATCAATTACACATTCCACCTGCATCAGGGATTATGTAAAACAGAAACAGGTTTCCTTCAGAGCAGTTTTGTAAAATACTCTTTTAAAGGTTTACTTTAAATACGGAAGGACTTCTGAGGTAATAATATTTTGCAACTCATTCCAGGGTGCATGAAAAGGGAAAGCAGTTTTTTACGAAACTCTGAGCCGCACCCTCAGAACATTTAAAATAATCCAGTTAGTAGATCTAGTGCTGTAGTTGCCGGTATGAAAGAATAAATAAAAGGCTGGAGATATAAGGAAATATAATCGGTAATTCGCCTAACAATGTCTTGGCAATAAATAGTAACGTATGCATTTTTTTATATGACGTTTGAGTGAGTGAGCCTGTATTTGTTACATAACTTAATGCAGAATCCATTCTTTAGAGTTGTGAGGAAGTTTCATGCATGTAAATCACATCACCGTAGTCTTAGGACAAATTGAGAAGAGCTTTCCACAATTCTCCTTCGAGTGTGAAAGGGAAAGCCTTTTTTTTTTTTTTTTTTTGCACGAAAAATAAAGCCTAAGTTTTTTCAAAAGATTATCAATATGCACATTAAACAAGCCATGCGGTATGCTCATGTCAAGATATTGGGATCGGCTTCTATAAAATAAGAGTGAGTAAACTCTAACTTTTGATCGTCGTGTCTTAATGAGTCGCCCTGAGCTGCTGAACATTGCTTCTGGGAAGTTTTGCCCACATCTCTCCTACAACTTTGAAAATACTCATTCACAGTTTCAATTTTTAAATAACTTCATTTCCTTGTGCATAACAAATTATAATTAAAATGATCCTGTGAGATTCATTATATATGAGGCCTATTATGGGCTGTTGCATGTGCCATCACGGCACCCTCGCAAAACGAAAGGACATTTAAAACAACCAAGCCAGAAGGGCAGATCAGCAGGTTTAAGTTTATATAGTTTCTGTTTGCCTAAACAAATACCTGCTGTGATCTTCCGCACTGTCAGCAGTTACTTAGTACAACACATTTATTAATCAATCTGCATACGATGCTTTACATGCAAATACATGAGGCTGTATTTGAATGTGAGTGTATAGTGCACAAGTGAATGGGCACAATGTTGATAGTCAAAATTTAATTGAAATGCAGCAATAGAGTGTTGTGGTAAATAGAAATGACCCAGAAGACACATTGTAATTACCCTGTGCATCGAAAAGTATTAATGAACAAAGCGTGTTGTGCAGCCAGCCAAGTAGTGGCGGCGGGGCGTTCTCCTGAGCCACTAATCGCCACGTACACACGAATCATCGGTGCGTGCTCTGTGGTTGCGTTTCAGGTGTGTAAAGGGGGAAGGCGAGATTGAGAAACTGCAGGCCAAGGTGGTGGAGCTGAGGAGGAAGGTGGACGACACGACGGCAGCCATGCAGGAGCTCGGCAGAGAGAACCAGTCGCTCCAGGTCGGTCATAAAAACACCGGATGTCTTGGTGGTATTGTACCGCGACGGAAAACGATTGTCAACAGTTTTGTCTCGGGCGCTCTGGTTGTAACTCCAGCTGTCGGTGCTTTTTAGATCAAGCAGTCCCAGAGTCTGACCAGGAAGTGGGCCGAGGACCACGAAGTGCAGAACTGCATGGCCTGTGGGAAAGGCTTCAGTGTCACTGTCAGGAAGGTAAGGAGGAAGGTCTCTTGAGGGCGGATGCATACAGGCAACAGCACACAAATGTAATTCTCTCCAGTCTACTAAATTCATAAGATTCATAAATACGTAATAAAGAAAAAAAAAGAGCACACACAGATCTTCAGGACTAAGTAGATCTTTATTCTGGCCACGTCAAACGTTTCGGCCTGGTGGCCTTCATCAGAGCATGAAGAAAATTGGAAGCCATGTCTTTAGTAAACAGGAGTTGACGGATAATTGGTTTAAGAGGTCACATGGTAATTAACTTCCTATAGCCCCATACACATCTTTGACAAAATGACAAAAAACTGGTGGAATGTCAAACATCAAACCATTTCACAGTTTCTACCGAGGTCACAAGTTCTGAGATGTACGTTCTATGTTTCCATATTTTGAGACTTCTACCCGTATTGAGAATGAATTGCCGACTCGTAACATATCACTCTCCTTCTCCTCTGTGATTATCCAGCACCATTGCAGAAATTGCGGCAACATTTTCTGCGCCGAGTGTTCATCGAGGAACGCCCTCACGCCGTCCTCTAAAAAGCCAGTACGGGTCTGCGAGACGTGCTTTGAGGATCTCCAGTACTGATTTCCCTCTCATCCCTTTACCTCCCCCAAACTCCCGTACACCCTTACCCTCCACTTCCTACTTCAGCGGGCAGAAGAAGGCGTGTCTCTGTCATATTTAATGTGCACTATTAAGGACAGACCCAGTGCAAAGACTCCTACCTGCGTGTGACTTCTGGCTCTGGCGTGAAGGGAAACAACTGGCGACACACCAGAGCCGCGTGATGGGATCGGTTGGGATCGGTTGGGATTGTCTGTATCTGTTTTTGTGCCTTTGCTCCTCCTGTGGACTGCCAGAGAGCGGAGACAGTGAGAACTAAACACCATCCATCTCTTTAAGTTCACATTCACATCTCCATAGTTGTTTGGAATCATTAGCAAGTGCTAGGTGGTTGCTGTGTATGTTGTAAGGTGTTTGGCGTCACCTGTCAGGTGGTGTGACACTGCGAGAGTGACTGGGGGAAGTGAAATATTGTAGTGTCAATGTTGAAAATCACTGCTGCCCTACAAAGGTTAATGCAGGTAACTACTTTGTCAAACAAAAATCAAATAAAATCTGTAAATATCCAATATGACATATTTTCGGTGTATAACTACACAGTGATCCATTTGATCACTAAGAAATTTCAATTCAGATTTTTATAGGAGGAAACGTAAACTCAAGTAATCAGTCAGTTCAAAAATATTTTTGGATCATATTTTCAGTATAACTGTATTTAGTGTGTAATGCAAATTTTACATGTGAATACAAAAGTGTGTTTATTTGCTTTCAGGGAATCATTATTTGTGCTTAAACAGAATTACATGCTGTCAACGGTTCATTTTGCCCCAAAGGTTGCTAGTTTATCATCTGAAGTTTTAATTTCATTTCATAAAAATACAAAGTAGTGATTTAAAATGTAAGTAAATGCATTACATTTAGTAAATTCAGAATTGGTAAAGCGCACTAGATCCTTTTTTGGTGAACATTGTGTTGCACAATACAACACAGCAAAAGCAAATTACAGCTTGAGATAATTTTTTTTTCCGGTATTCTAAATGTTCAACTGTAAAAAAAAAAAAAAAAATGCTCTTAAGAAAACACTACATGAATCTATTTATGCACCAGCAAGTTTTCTGTACAGGACTTGAAATCAACCGTAGGGTCGAATCAGTTACTGCATGTTTCCTTTGTGCGGCAGCGTGTTTGTGTATGTGTTAATATTGATGTATTCAGCCTATTTCATGACCAAAGAATGTCTGCAGCAGGAATACAGCCGAAATGAAAACCCTGAGCTTGTTTCATATTTCAGTATTTTTCTAAGCGTCTCTTTGGAAACCTTTTTGAGTTTTAAATCCCAGGGTCCTACATTTTTATCTGGAAACACAGCATGGATGACGATCTGAGAGGCTTTTATGTACAGTCAGTTGTTTTTTTGCTGTGCCACATTTCTCTTTGCTCGTTAATTTCTGCAAATTGTGGTGCTCTCTGCAGACTGTTAATGCAGTCATTGAAGATGCCTGCATGTTTGTTTTCAAATTTTATTTTCTTGCTGCTTGTCTCCACTCCGCAGCACTGAATACTGGTGTGTGTGTGTGTGTGTGT
>CALSCE010009442.1:15058501-15073537 GCA_943593645.1 Bovichtus variegatus
TTCTCTGTCCAACCTGTGTGCAGCTGAGGACACTGTAAAAGTAAATTCCTCCTTTTGTATAATTTATAATCGTTGACAGATATTGGTAAGATCTTTTGTGCAATTGTCTAAAGACTGGAGCAGGCGAAAACACTGTAAGCCAGGCGACAACGCAGGCTGTTCTGGCATTTTGCAACAAGCATCTTGTTTCAGACTTTGGCTTAACAAATTAGCTCTTAATGCTTGTACGCTCAAAAAAACAATGTCCATCTCAGTTGCAACCTCTTACGAACACCTGTCTCTTTTTGTGTTGCATTGGTTTTGTTACGTCTACCTCAGATTGGCACAGGAAAAGCACTATTTCTAAATCTTAGCGATCACAAATATTGCGTTATTGCCTGCATTTGATCAAGGATTTGTGATTTATCTATCAAGCTGTACAGTCCCTAAAAATAAAAACCTAGAGATGATTTGCACCTTATTGTATTCTGGGCCCGTCCGTATGACAACCCAGCCACAAATGTAGGACCACCAACTTTATACAGGCTTCAGCATTTCTAGCCCTGATGTACTTAACCGCTCATTAATACTAAGGCTGTCATAATTATCTTTGTAAATGTTTGTAATGAAAGAGGGAAAAAAAACATGACCACGGTGAAAATGTGTGTGGATTCATCCGTGTCTTACTCGATTTCTTTTTTTCTTTTTACAAAAAAAGGCACCACAGATCTGTACACACTGAATTGTGGCTTGCTTCGTGTTGCTGTCAGTTATCATGCATGATGACTTAACTGGCTTGTGGCTCACATTTTCTCCATGTTTAGAGTCATCATATTTGATGGTTGTGAAGGTGTGCCTTAGGCCAACGTCTTGTACGTCACTGCACACTATTAACGGTGACACGCACCATGTATTACCACGGTCAGTTTACCTGAAGGGACGAGAGAAATAATGTAACTTCTGTTCACATGCACCGGTTGATTTTCTAATTCATCGCCATGACAAGCGTAAATAAAATCTACAGTATGTTTCTATTTTCTCGTGTTATGTTATTTATAGATAGAAAGTTCATTTAACAAATACACAATGCTTTTAAAAACAGGAATGAAATTTGTGCTTGTTCACTAAGGAAGATTTTTGACCCTGGAAAACAGCAGTCTCACCTCAAGGTCCATTAAGTAACTCTTCTGGAGCTTTCGATCATACATTATCAGATGATGAGTTTGCCTAGTTGTCATCAAATTGTACGTGTTCAAATTTGCACTTCTGGTACATGTTGGCTTCACAATTGACACGACTGAGCAAAAGCTCAAAAACAGCTGCTGAATGGAACTTGAGGAAATATTTGAAGAGTAAATGTGATATCTTAAGAAGGAAAAAAAAAACACTAACAACTTTTACTACATAATCATATTTATTATACACTACCGCAGCAGCTGCCTTTAAAAGGCAAACATTAAGTTTACAAAACGATCCTAGTGCTACAGTCATTTACAAGAAATCAGGAGACGTGAAGTGCACATTGAAAGTAGAGACGTTTCAGAAGGCTTCTAGTGCTGCAGTTTGACGCTCATATCTGTGAAGACTCCAGCCACAGTGAGGAGCTCTTGAGCCGCGGCTGCTGAGAGTCCAGCTTCAGCAGCGCAGACACAGCGCCCTCTATCTTTGACATCCACGCTCTCTGCAGAAAGTCACACATGAAAGTGTCGTCACGGTTTTAACCCAGCAGTTAGCAGCTATTTGGATGGTTTGCTCTGATTGTATTGTTTACTCTTCATTTGTAACACGAGCCATCACTAATTCTGTGCAAGAGCTTAAACAGCAGCCCCGTACATTTAAGGTCATCCCTGACCAGTGACTTCACTATTATCCTTACATTTACAGGAAGGACAAAAATCACTTCAGAGATGCACAGAAGTAGAAATTAATGTCAATTATAATGTGCATAAATCTGTTAACTAATGAGTTCCTGCATGGCAATTTATAAAGCAAAAAACAAACTTGCAGACAAGATGCATTTCCATAAAGGATTTCCAGTAATATTCTGTGTCAGTAAGTAACTGCAAGCATATGAGGTAGATCTAAATTACTTTGTAAGTGAGGAGTCGGTTTGTTTGAAAATCCTCTAAACTGGCATGCAATACATACTTCTTAAAAAGATTATTATAATTTGTTTTTCTTCTGAATTTTACCCTTTGGTGAAACAAAGCAAAATGTTTGGACATAATAAACAAATGCACATATGACGATACCTTGGCCGACTCTGACGCAGCTTGCAGGATGAACGCACCGATACACTGCTGGTAGCGGTTCTGGTGCATGATTATGAAAGAATGAGGCAGCCCCGACGCTACAAAAGGAAGCACAACATTGCAATTCTTCCATTAACAACAACTTACACACAACGCTGGCTGTGAACATCGACAGACACGCTTATCGGCATGACGATTCTGCTCTGTGCTCTCGACACATCCTTACTGCTTTAAACCCAATGAATTCAACAAGAAGGAATGCTTTTATTACTCGAGGCATTGAGCTGATCAACGTTCTTCAGCTGGAGTCGGTCCAGAGAGACGGGCTGGTCCACAACCGTGAAGGTGCAGCCCTCCTTCAGGAGCTGATCCAGCTCCAGGTTCTGTGGCATCCTGAGAGGATTCTGCTCTGGACCGATGGAGCGCTACACAGGGAGACAGGACACCGCGTCAACAAGTTACGAGCAGCGCTACAACCAGCCTTGCACTGAATGTCCGGCGTGGTCCAGGACAACGGAGCGACGTACCTTCTTGTTTCTCTTTATCTTCGTGATCAGCAGGAATTCGTCAAACAGGAACAGATAAACATCGATCAGCTTTGTGTTCTCTGGTGATCAGAGAAAGACGGTGTGAGTCAGATTCAATCGAAGCACTGAGCATGTGAAATGTGATGGAGCTGTGCCAGCCGCGCACACCTGTGAGCACCATTTTCCCTTCGTGCAGCAGACTTCGGTGAGAAATGAGATTCTCCAGAGTGACGGCCTTTAAGAGATGTTTCAGATTCTGAAAGACAAGGAAACATTTTCACCTTTTGACACGTCAACTGATATTCAGTAATCGCTCATGACACACAGTGTTGTAAACTGTGACTGGTTGTCTCTGCTTTTCCTGATATCTAATTCAACATCCTAATAAATGATTGTATCGTCTTATCTGGAGGATAAAGTCTTGGCCCTCCGTCAACAAAGCTCTCACTGACACTGACACGCACAAATGTTAATATACATACACCCTAACACACAGAAAACAGACAGACCTCAGGGACGAAGGCGCGCTTGTCTCTCTCCCATACAGGCAGCCACACCAGGGCATCTCTCAACTGTTTCACCTTCTGGTAGTTGTCCAGCCATTTCACCTTTCCCTCTAAATCACCTGGAAGCAGAGAGGCATCCCTTCAATCAACAAGGACAGAAACAGACAAACTCCTCTGACTGGAATTTACCAGTACCACATAGTTTTAGGATCAAATTGCTTCTGAAAATAATCGTCTACTTTAGCCACGTTAATAAAACACATTTTATTTTATAATGAAGGATATCTTGTTGTGTTTTATCTGTGTAGTGATGGTTGCTTCACAAACACGGGCGTGACCATGTCGGGAAGATTTCAGCACACTCAGCTGTTACACTAAATACCACCCCCCACGCCCAGAGGACATTGGCCGTGGTTACAATATTCCTAGTCACCTGGGCAGCTCTGCCACACCTTTTTAATAGTTTTATGTGCGTCTGTAATAAAACATTGGGGAGTCGACGCTGTTTGTTTCTGTACGGTTATTTGTTCAATGCAACAAAATGCCACTGAGATGCCGAGCCGCAGCACATTTCCCACAGCCTGTCCATCTAGTTACAGAGTAAACCGCTACAATAGGTCTGCAGGCAGAGGCATGCTGAAGAACAAAAAAAAAACATTCAGCACTCATGGCTGCCGTCCAAAATGTGTAGCCTGTTTGCTTGAAAAGACACACGCTGCTCTGTTTGTTTGACACTGATACCCTTATGTACATCAGCTTAACGTGCTTCTTGTCTCTTACTTCTGTATGTTTGTCAAACACTTGAGTCACGATCACCTGAGTGACATAGCTGAGACGTCTGAATCTCAGAGGAATGCTTGTCATCAGAGGCTGAAAAAGAGCTTAAAGTTCTAAAACTAACATACCACGCTGCACTGTGCTTACTCAATCAGTGAGTCTGCTGATAAGGCAGCGCTGAAATGCTCAGGTGGTAAAGAACAACACTGTTTTATGTAAATAAGAGAATATTTTGTAGTTAGACAATTTAATGTCATAATTATTCTGACCAAAATAAATGTGACTCACGATATTATGCTGATAATAATTAAAATAAGCTTTAAACTCGTAAAATGGCACTAAATCATACTGAAATCAATTTACCTTATTAGAAACAAATATTTTTATTGCATTATAGGCAAATATTCTTATAGTGAACATCCTTTTTAGTGAAAAACAAAAATGTCAAACAACCTAAATAAGGTAATTGTAAATCATAAGGTCTGCATAAATAAAGGATGAATAAAAAATGATCCCGATAATGGAAATTCACCACGATCAACTTATTGCGATCTGCAACAAAATCCTATATCATCCCATCCCTATTTGTGATGCATTTTTCCATAAAAAGGGAAGTAGGTCAGGGTGCTCACATATAGATGTGTCCACTTGCTCCGCTATAACCTGCAGGCCTCTAGTCTCGTCCTCAATCTGGCATCTCTTTGCGATATTCCGCAACAACAGCGGGTACCGAGTTAGCCTCTGCAGCGGCGCCACCAACAGGTCACGCAGTTGCAGCCTCCGGCACTGTTCGTTCCTCTCGCACCACTTGGGAGAGAAAAGGGGAGAAAGAGAGAGGACAGGGTGAGAGGAGGGCTGTCGGTGGGAAACAGAAGAAGGTCAGAGGGGTGAAAGAGTGGTCACGGTGTTTGTTAGAACAGAGGGGTAATGGGGAGGGGGGGATGGGCAGTGAAAAGCATGTGATATCTAAGAGCAAAACAAAAGGCCCAACAAATACATAAGCATGATGACAGGGAAGGTTACACAAGGGACACATGGTCACATTCCTCTCTTCAGCAGGCCTTGTTGACACTGAACTGATTGTTTGCTGTGAAAGCCTTAATGTGTCCTCTCCTATACTTGTGTTGTTGAGGTACATGGCATCCTCGCCACCGCTCTGACTCGCACACATAATTCAGCACTCAGAGAGTTCCCTTCTGTACCTTCACGTAGGATCCAAAGTCCTCTCTGGGCTTCAGGCTGTCCAGATAAAGCAGAGCCGTGGAGTAGTTGAGGCAGTACTTCTGCAGGCAGAGACATACGCTCTCCCGGAAAGCCTGCCAACAGATAGGAGTATTATACAAACAGCAGGATACAGTCTGCACATCAGCTATAAGCCCATGATAAACAGATCATAAAAAAGGCAAGAAGATGATATCAGTCTGGGTACAAGCACAACATTTACCCTGTGTGTGTGAAGTATATTCTCCAGCAGCCTCTTATGATGCATAATTTAACAGTATGATGAAGAGGTTTCTATTATTCTCCTTGATCTTTGGTGCAAAGTTATTCATTATCAAATATTTAAAAACATTTAAACTAATGTGCACACGTAGTTTGTTTTCAGGTGTGAAATGTTTTCTTAGTCGCCAACGTCACATCAGTGGAGTTTTACAATTGAAGCATGAATGGAGTCGACTGCAGTCAGTCAGTAGGTTTGGGCATCGTTTTGATTTCAACGATTCCGGTTCTGCTTATTGATTTTAGTTCTTATCGGTTCTTGCAGGGCGTCAAAAGAGGTCATGTCCTTATTTCACAGAAAGAAAACGTATTTATGAAAACCTTTAGACAAACTTATATTCACCATTCACTTCATAAGGATTTAGAACCTGTAAATTAATTGCATACAGTTTAATTTGGTTGCCGTTATTAAATAATATGATTCAATAATAATAATCGGTTCATTACTTTTTTCATTCACAAGTTAGTTCTGATTTGTGCATTGGTTGAGATGTTACCATTTCCCCTGGTCTCCTACTGTAACACTGAACCTGTTGAAGTGACAGGCAGGTTCCAACATAGTCGCCAGTAAATACAATCGGAAACCTGCACGATTGAGTCACTGCTCCCAAAAAAAAATAAACTCACTTCATTATTATACGTATAATGAATTATTTTCCAGACCTTGCTTGACGAGTGATATACTGACTCTGTCTGAGTCTACGAGCCACGTGAAGGTAGGCTTGTTTACGTCATAGAGGAAATGGCGGTCACTATAAACAAAACACGAGTTGAAAGGCTAAATAACATTCATTGTGTGTTGGAGAAAAACATACGACTGGGTTGAGAATGATGACTGGTGTGAGAGTAGGGGAGCCGCATCTCTTACTAATCTTCCCACAGTGCAGAGACAAAACAAAAACTAAATGTATCGCTTTGTAGAGCGTCATCCAGTGCTGTATTTTTTTTGGGAAGCCGCTACCTGGCATTTCGGATTCAGTTCTTACTTGGAACTGAATTTCGGTTCCCAACCCTAAGAGTCAGTGTGTTTCTGTTAATGTGTGTCCATGCGTGACTGGGTCAAACTTGCCTTACTCAGCAGCTCTAGCAGGGTGGGCCCGCCACCCTCCGTAATCTCCAACGTGTCCTTGATGACGCGGAGGAGGTTGTTGAGGAAACCAAAGCTCACCTGCAGCAGAAATCACTCAGTGTCAAGTGTCACCGCACAGCCATGCAACACTCCTGCCTTCACGTTCAGTTTGTTGACAATAGAAACAAAATCTACATTTTGAAATGTATTTTCCTCCAAAGAAAACAATGCAAAGTAATACTACTAATAAACAAACCAAAAATAATCAATACAAATGCATCGCTCCCTATGAATATTACATGTCACCTTGTTTTCACCAGTAACTGTGAGAATGCTGTGGCACGACGCATCATACACGTCCTCAGTTTCATCTTGGTACCACATTACGATAGTTTTAGATTGGTCTGTATTTTTAAAGCATTGGACAGCTGTTAAGATTGCTTAGCTATTTTATTGAGGTTGTTTCTGAGTCTTTTGTATGATTTTATTATAAATGTTATTTTTTTTTCTGTTTAATTCTTATTGTGTAGCATACTGTATATTGTGCTTTCCGTCTAATGCCGTTTGTGTCTCACTCACTGGTATTGGTGCCTCTTGAAAAAGACATTTTTAATCTCAACGAGGCTTTCCCGTTTAAAAAAGAGCTTTAATAAATAAATAATTAATTTTATTGGGTGCACTATTCCAGAGTAGGACAGAGATTTGCCATCTTTTACCTTTTAATGCTGCACAACAAACGACTGTGAATGAAGGATGCTGCTGTTTCTAATCATTTGCATAACAAACCTAAAGCTAACAGGCCTCATGCTACTTATTTGCATCATGTCTCACCAGGCAAAGCTCATTGAGGTTTGCAAACAGCCTCCAGGACTCGACATCGGTCAGGCAGTTCCTCATCTGCAGGTTTGTGAGTGTTGCCAAAAACACCTGAAAGCAACAAAGAAGTCAGATAGAGAAAGGGCTCAGGCTATTAAATTTCTAATCCACCACAGTAAAGAATGGAAAACCTGAAGAGACTTGTATATGAATCTCACCGTAAGGAATTCAGTGACAGGATGAAAAACACAAAGCAGCAGGTTTTGGGTTTCGTATGGGTTTGGTCTATTTATTTAGCATCGTGTGTGTGTTGTGTGTGTGTGAATTTGCATATGCATGTGCATTCTGAAGTTTGTAGAGACAGTCACCTCTTTGAGAACCATTAGTTGATCCAAGAAGTAAACACACTCGCTGGTGAAGAGTTCCCAGACGGCCTCCTGTCTTTTGAAGCCCTGAGGATCAGAGGCGGCGCTCACCTGGGAAGACTGGTCCTGCAGGAACTCTGCCAGAGAGTATTCCTGCACACAGACGGGCAGAAAGACAAATCAATGTATTGGCAAGAAGAAAAAACTATTAAGAAAATGTTACTATTATTTACACCTCAAGTGTGGCACTCTGTCACTGTAAAGTTCCTACTACCACTCTGACACACTCAAGCCTATGTCAGTGTTTGTTTATATACTCGCGCAGGGTCGACCTGATTGGTTACTGCCTAGAAATTCTGGTTCTTGCACAACCCGAGTCATCTAAAACGTGGCAGGAGCTTCCCTCTGACTGTCCTGTTATTTCGGAGTCACTTGTTAAACACTGAGATCTGTTTGGATTGGAAATCTGGATCTTTTAGTTAAACTCTGACTTTGCTTGCATTAGAAGCCACTGCAAAGACAGAATCAACATCAGGATTTACAAAACAAACACTCTGGATGATTAAGGGCTTTCGCTGTGGACAGTGCTCCTTTCTCACCTTATACCTCTGAAGGTCAGGGTTTCTCCAGTCTTGAATCTGTGATGTTGAGAGATATTTCCCAATATCTGATGCAGTGCCTGTCTGCGACTTCCCTTTAGTCTGAAAAAGACAGTTGTTATTTTAGGCAGATTTTTGAAAAAAAGGACTTTCAGGTATGGATGTTTGTTGATCAAGGAAAAAGACATGCTTGTGGTCATTTTGTTAAGTTATTTCTTCATATGACAACGTTCAAAAACTCTGTTCAAAAACAAAAGTTTGGTTTAAGTTCAGCATTTCAAATGTTAAACCAATAACAAAAGCTGGATAAGAGGAACCACATTAATCTGCTTTGAGAAGTGGGTCAGAGAACAATGTCCAAACCAACTGCCCACTGCTGAAACAAAGTACATCAAAACAAAACCACAAGCACACCATTGGCACCAGCCACACAATACCACAACGAACAGACAAAACACCTACCGTGCTACGCCTTGAAAAGGGCCACTTTGACTTCTTAG
This sequence comes from Bovichtus variegatus, assembly GCA_943593645.1. Classification (NCBI taxonomy): domain Eukaryota; kingdom Metazoa; phylum Chordata; class Actinopteri; order Perciformes; family Bovichtidae; genus Bovichtus; species Bovichtus variegatus. The sequence goes on from CALSCE010009442.1 coordinate 15,067,392, forward strand.
TATCTGTATAAAATCATAAATATAAAATACTGATTATGAACAAAAGATCAAGAAAGAATGTGTGCTGCTGTGCAACAGATGGGATTAGACTCAAACAAACAAAGCAGTGTGTTAGGGTTACATCTGTGGTGGACTTTTTTTTGCAAATATGAGAGGTTGAATTACTTGCACAGTGACACACAAATAGTGCATGTGTTGCCTTTCATCTTTGGGACATGATTTGTGGTTTTGCACCACAGACACACTGGTAAATTGCATCCTTTGAAGCACTAAACACACACTTACTATTTCAACCCGAGGACAACAACTTTGTTTTAGTGCCAATTCTCTCTCTAGTCTCTAATAACGTTCTAATATTGAGGTGTTGCACATTTTCTTTTCCAGAATAACCAGACCTGTTGATTTTGATGTAAATAATTGCATTTGTAATTAAGATTTATGATGGATTATATACAGAATTTAGGTTTGTCTAGAAAAATGATGTTACAAGATGCAATTTCTTAAAATTCTGATTAAAATTCCAAGAAAGCTCATTCAATAGTAATTCAACTAATGAGATATTGACAGCAAATATGGGCTTACAACAGTCTCTTAACTAAACAATGATACAGGATAACATTTTGGAAGTGCAAAAAAACAAACATTTACTTCAAGTAAGTTCCTTACTTTAAAAAAGGGATCAAAGGTCAACACCTATTGTGCAAGTAGTGTACAAAAGCATCGTAAACCAATAAATAACAATGGCAACTATTTAGTGAACTTTTTACAGCCACTTCCTTCATTAATGGAGTATGAGAAAAAAACTAAACTTTGATGCTCACATGTTGCTTGGATAGCCATAACAACATGCAAGCACGGGTAACAGCCAAGCATGATAGCTCATTTTCATCCAGGACCGGGGTTTATTTACATTTTGACTGACAGCATGAAAATGTGATAAATGTACATGTTGAAGCATAAATTAACTGATGAGGTTAAATCAGCCACTTGGTTCGCAAAGCACGATACCATTATATAGAATACAATGTAGAATTTTACCAGAGAAGTTTGAACCGTTTAATATGTCAGCCGCTCCATTGGAAACAAAAAGGTCTCCTGGTGAAACATCCAGGCCGGGCAAGCTGACCACCACCGAGCTCCGTCTCCTTTCCTGAAACCTGAGGGAACTGACAAACACGGCAAGATTAAAACCGGTTGTAATGACTAACATTTTCAAAAATAGCCTCATTGGACATGTGAGACTCACTGTAAGAAGAACCACTTTTATTGTATTGTAAATGTAATACAGTACAAAGAGAATAGACTAAGTGCAGAGCCACAGGAAATAACAGAATTCCTGTTGGCATTTTACATGGTTGAAATACCATCTGCATTGTGGAGCAAATTGCAGATTAAAACCCGCAGCAGAAATTACAACGGATAAGTGTTATGTGTCTGGTTAAGGCGTGGATAGCTGCTGATTATTGGATCACCATATTTGTGTGGAAGGTGGCGCGCTGTCAGTGTGTGCCAGTTATAATCCTCTTGGTCTCCTTTTCATAGTTAGGAACCGTGGCATGGCTGCGGCTGGAAAAACACAGACCTGCCTTTAAGCCTCAGGCAAAGCTCAAACATCCACTGTTCAAGTGTTTTTGATTTATACTCTGCTGTTGTACTTCAGAGATTACGGCTGGATGTAAAATGGACATTCAAGTGTTGAAATTAAAAACTCTTATATATGTAATTCAGTCGTGTTTTGGAGGTTAGGTTGATATTTAATGTGCCGACTAAATATCTTGAAAGGGCATGGCAACATGGATGTTTTCATTTGTTACACAAATAAAACGATTCTAAACATAGTCAAACTTGATTGTCACTGTGTGACTCAATCACAATCCAGGCTGTGACAATGTTAACAGGAGTGATTCAACATGACTGCAGTCAGTAGAAATAGGCTACACAGTAACCAGACAAGCTGGTTTGCCAAAAGGTAAGGTTCACTTTCAGCACGCCGACACTGATCGACAGCTGTCAGTGACCTGCGTCAACATGCTGCGGTTTCACATTTATTTCAGGGTTTTGCCTTTAAAAAGAACAGTTTACAGTTCAGCAATAGATAGAAAGGGAGAAATAATAACAAAACCTGAGCTATAAAATCCATTTCACACTATTGGTAGATTGTAAACACACCCTCATTGCATCGGGGTAGTTCGACACAGGTTACAGTAAAAGTTGTCAAGAAATGATCAGATGATAAGGAAGCCTGGCTTACAGAAGAGGGCTAATGACCCTGTTTATAACAATACAATGAAGTGGAGCAGAAGTAGAAACAAGGGAAACAATGCTGGCACTGGTTTGTCCCTGTCTACTATTATATGCAAAATCTGCTTTGTTGGACTGAATCATCTTTTTTAGACGTTCTCCCTTGTACAGCTCATAGTATCCCCTCATACAGTAGCTGCAGTTGCATAAGAAGCAAATGAGAATAACTAGAATGCCCATGTATGCCACATGACTGTGGGGACATCCTGTACACTTGTAAATTATTCTGCAACGAAACAGGACTTCACTGGTATGTTTTTTTTCCTCAGGACACTTTTGTTGAATTGTGAAAGCACCAACTGTTCACTGCTCTCACTGGCTGGAGCCCTGCTCTCCCTGGTAAACTGATACAACCCACTCCCCTCCCCCTCCGGATCAATGTATAGGCAGGCTGTGCGGAATCAGTAAGACAGACAATGGTCAGCACCTGAGCACTGTAGAGGATGCGTGGCTAATGGGACAGTAAAAAAGGCACGATTATTCCTCTAAACCAGGTCAGTGCCTCCTTGCAGTTCATTCCACAGCATCCTCACAATGACATCTTGTTGCTTTGTGACCACTCAGAAAGCTTTCTCTGTGTCAGCCTCTCTGCCACAGAGAGAACTTGTAAAAATGGATGTTTTGTTCCTGCACAACAAGAGAAATAATTATGCCCAAAAACAAAACTGTCCCAACCAATGGCCTGCAGGGCCCGGCCACTGTAAGAAGCGCAGTGCCAGGGTGCAATTAAAAGGGACAATAGCTGCCTAATTATCCAGTGAGGGGAAGAGCCCAGCGGCCCATTAGGAGGGGTGTGGGTGGCACTAAGAGAAAACAGCCTTAATGAGGGTTTGTCTAGGCTGTACATAACCATGGGACTCTCAAAACTTAACCCACCAAGCTTATGCTCCATTAACAAAGACATGAATGACAATGAATGAACAATGGGGCTCCTTAAACCAAAGGTCAAATCGTCCTCACTCACGAGTGCCCTGTGAGCACAGGGAAGCCATGGCACTCACGATGCTGAATGTTATAGCTCAAACATTCCCCTTTAAGGAAGTTATTTTGGAAACAGCTGCAGCTTTTAATATGGAAATAAGGGATGACAAAAAAAAAAAAAAAAAAAAAAAAAATGTGTCACGTTGAAGTCCAGTTCATCAGTTACAGGAAAATATGTTTTACTACAATCCTGATATGCAAACATGTTCCCACAGGCTTCAAAGTGAAGTCCTGGTGTTTTTGGCTATGCTGACACGGCACACAGACAATATGCAAAGCAGTACAAGGGACACCTACCTATTATAGCAATGTTCTTTCTCCTGCAAAAAGAAGAAAATACTGCATCAGTCAATGGAAAACTTGAAATTGTAACCTTCTATACACAAATACATCACTATTTACTGAAAACACACATTACTGTAAATGTACTGAGATGATTAACGTCTCCTTGAGAATTACCAGGCTTTGAATTTCCAGCATCCAATTAAACAAGTTAAAATATTATTTTTACACACCAATTAAACTTCATTTTTCAATGCTGTCAAGTTTCCAAGGCTGTAACTAGTATACTATTTACATGCCGTATTATCGCTGTCTTACTGTGCACTCAGCATTAAATAGAGGGTGCAAAGACCTCCTACTGCTAACGACACCGCTATATCACTTTCAAAGACATTCAAATTTGAATCAGTGTTTTAAGTGGTCGCTTGGATTGAAAAGCCTCCGATATCTGAGGAGAATGTCGGGACTCTATTGAGAATGTGCTCGGTTGAATACCACGAGCTGATGAATAGATCTCCCCATTATCTTTTTCCATCGCTCACTGACCCCTCCATTATTGGGTGACTGCTGACTGCGGTGAATAGGGGCCCAAGGAGAACACTTCCCAGGGTTCTCCAGGCAGTGGGCTTGGTCAGAGCTGTCAGTGCATGTAACTGCTGATTCATTTGCTGTCAAAAGCTTGCATTGTGAGTGACCACCACAGGAGGCAAGGCAGCATGAGGGAGAGAAGGTTTCCGCAAGGAAGGAATGTGTAACCATTTAATTTATAGGCTTTGGATAAAAATCCTCACAAGACTAAAGCACATGACTCGTGGTGATGGTGGGGAGATATTTTTTGCGTGATGATTAGTGAATCAAATGATAATATATGCAGGCATGCTATAATTAAAATCACAACTAGTAACAACTCACCTGTATTCCACTATCAGGAAATCTAAAATCTTTAACAAGATTAGGATGAGCACTGCGACATTCTTGTCTTGTGGAAGTGATACCGTTGTCAAAAGTCTTTGATCTATGAGATCTGGTTCTCTGTCGGCAGGAGGATGAAATGGGCTGATGATCGTGACAGATCTCTCCATCAGAGAGGGGGCTGGCTGCAAGAGGAGACTTGACTCTGTGTACAGAGGACAGGGGGCTCATGGGGGGTGGCGTGCCCCCAGAGGAAGGCTCTTCCTGAGTGCTCCCCATCAAGACAGGATCCCGGGTATCCATCAAAGGACGTCTGGTGCTCCTCATCCTCCTTAAGGTGGGAGACGTGGAGATGCGCGCGGGGGCCTGCCGGTCAAACTGGAAGAAAGGTGGGACCAAGCCATCAATGTCCCCCAGGGACTTGTGTCTCAGCTTGGAGTGTGTCCGTGTGAGATCTATGTGCATTATGATGGGGTTGCTGGTCTGGCACTCCTTGTGCTGAGAAGGCCCCCAGTCCGTTTGTGTCTGTGCATTTGCCACACCTGTGGTGACAACTTCATTTTCAACCCACTCAATGTAACTCCAGTCCAGCTTCTTCTCAACGTCCTGGTCTTTATCCTGTAGAATAACGTGCTGCAGCGTAGACATTATAACCTCAAAAGCATTGTAGTGCAGCAGAAAACGTGTGATCCAATGGTCTGGTCGCTTCGCCTCCTCTGAGTTAAAGTCAGACGATAATCCTGTTGCATTCCAGCACTGTTCACACGTTCACCTCTCAAGCTTCTGGGGGGAAAGCAGAAAATGTGTCAATACAATAAATGAGTTACAAAATGAAGCAGGCTTGGCCCAACTTGCCTCCTAATCTCCTGAAAGTTAAAAATGGCCCGTTGACAGTGAAGTGGCCATAAAAAGACCAAGTGTATAGTTTAGTTTGCATTAACACATCTGTGTGTGAGAAGAGGGGCACACCTGGTAAAGTAGACTTGGTTATTGGGGGAATAATCCTGCTACAGTAGGCCTACAGTGTACAGTAATGTTATAGTTTGTCAATATACATCTAGACAATGTGGTGTGAGACACAAAGAACCGAAGACAGCCATGCAATTTATTTCAGCTCTGCTCTCTCAGATTATTGTCCGGTACACCGATATTGATTTTTCTCTTTTGGCAGCCGACTAAAGATACCGCTATCGTTTTTAGTCACGTTTTCCACCATACTAGCTTAATTTCAAAGCCGTTAACTCACCCCCACGAGGCAACAAAAGGTAAAACAAACTATGTATAAGAAAGTTTACAGAGATAATGAACTGCGTTGAATGCCACCTGTGTGAAAGCAGAAACCGCACGTGCTCGGAAAGCAGCTCGTTAAAATTTAAGACGTCTGGTTTACTTACACCTCGCGACGACTTGAACGACTGAAGTGAAGAGTGACCGGGACAGAGTCCTGCTGGTGTCAGAGGCACACGGAGCGGGCTCGACGTGAAGCTCGCACTTCTCACGGGGAGAAAGTCTCCGACGGTGTTTAGTTTTCTGACAAAATACAAGCGCGAGGAAACAGGTCCGTGTGGTGCCGAGGGAAGGAGGGAGGCGAGCGTTTCACTGTCCGCGAGCTAGTGGAAAGGTGCGACTGCGGTCCCTACAGGAACATCAATACTCTCTCTCTCTCTCTC
>CALSCE010009442.1:15073937-15089734 GCA_943593645.1 Bovichtus variegatus
TCTGTCTGTCTCTCTCTCTCTCTCTCTCTCTCTCTCTGTCTCTCTGTCTCTCTCTCTGTCTCTCGCTCTCTCTCATACCCATTCAGAAACATTAAGTAGTTCAATTAAATCTAATTACATATCTATTTTTGTCACAGTGGTATAATAAGAGATGGAAACATAACACTACATAACACCGTAGTATAGGAATATAAAGAAATGTAGTCATTATCTCTTTTCATCACTGGTTCTTACCATTGACATTAATTGATAAAAATATATTTCATCTCATTTACTGTATCTTTTAAAACATTGTTATAATACAAGTATTAAATATGCTTAAAGTGTTATATGTAGAAGTACACACATTTTCCTCTGGAATGTAGTGAAGAAGAGGTGTAAAGTAGCAGAAAATTTAAAAAAATGAACCTCAAATGTGTACAGAACTTGACTAAATGTACTTTGTTACTTTCCACCACTGAGGCTAACTTTTATATTTTACAGTGTGAGTATAGTGAATTGTTTTCTTGCATTGTGAATTACTACAGCGCTTATTTACATTGTACTATATATGATTGCAAAAATAGTAATGGTAATAAAAAAGTACTCATTTCTGTTGGAGGCATTGTGTCAAAAATGACTATTACACACCTCAAGGCTGTAAAGATGTTACTTCCTAGAAGACATAAACCAATTTGTGTGCCAACACTAAATCCTTTTACAGCATTAAAAGGTCAATAGTAATCTGTAAGTATTGCAGGGCATTTATCTTGTTCTCAGAAATGAGTCTTCCATTATGCAGCCATATTACCTGCTCTGGTTTCACTATTCCCATGGTGTTTAAAGTGTACCATGTTTTTATTTATTTATTTAAATTTTAAATCAGTTTCTGCTTCATTTGTATGGTCTATAATCTCTCTGAAATCTATCAATGTTTAGTGGTATTTTTCGTGCTGTGGATCGGACCGTATAGATTTGAATGTGTGTCACTATATGCCTGAGAAACCAGTCGTTGGCACCAGTATGAAATAACACTTTTTGTGGTCCATTGTTTGTATTTAACACAGAGGGAGCGTCAGAATTACCTGTTGATTCATTGAAGTGAACACTAGAGGGCGGTACAGGTCGGACAATGGGCTCGCCTGTATGAGTCGGACCCCATGAGGCTTGATCTCTAGCGGCCCCTGGTGTGTCAATATAAGTAGTACATGAAAAGCTCCAACACCTCCACCATCCTTCTTCCTTAAAAGCCTGTCACTGATTCACTGCTGGCTATTCACCTTGTGTCGTTCAAGTTTTCCAATTAATTAGGTAACTGAAAGGATAAATTTATCATATTTTAAAAGCTGATCGCTTGAGTTTTGTATGTACAATCCTGAAAAGTACCCACTGACTACAATACCCACTGACTACAATGTAGTAGAAGTATAAAGTAACAGATAATGACAAATTCTCAAGTGCCTCACACAGTACTTGAGTGAATGTATTCATTTACTTTCCACCACTGGTCACATGTGTATTTCAGGCTAGAAGCTACTGCTGATTCGCCTTGAAAAACAGAGCACCATGTCACAAAAAAATGACAAAACACAAAGACATTACACCTGTTACCCAACAGTAAGACCTTGTCACTCATTTTACACATCTATTTAGCAAAAAATCAATTAAAAAAATTCCATCACAAAAAAAGGGCACATATTCATTGCATGGATTGTAGTTGCATCATATATTTCCCAGAAATGAATCAGAAATTCTGCAACATGTTTCCGTAAGCTTGATTTGTTTGCCATTTTTGCTGAGAGCAATTCCCAGTGCACAACATGAAACTGGAGTAATTCCAGTAAAACAATACAAGTCCATAAATACTTTTATAGCTACATATAAAGCAATGCAACAGTGCTAGTCAACTTCTGCATGTGGCCACAAGTTCTAACCCACATCCCACCTTACGTCCTCTTCATACACCAGCGAAATAACCATGGCCTAGTAAGCAGACACTGCGATGTATAGTGTCTTCTAAAAGTCATGTTGAAGTGACTTTTCAGAGGGCCTGCTCCGAATAAAAACAGAAACCTGTCATTGAACGAAATTTGCTCACAGCCCTGACAGCAGCAGTCTCCTCCCCCAGAAGTGGATGTGAAGAAGAGCACCCTCCGGTCTGTCTGACATACAGGAAGAAGTTGAATAAGTCTCAAAACACAGCGCTGTCTTCAAAAATCGCCAGCAGTTTTTTTTTTTGTTTTTTTTTTGCACTTTCGCTTTTTTCCCCTCCCCTCAATTGGCTTGAAGACATGTAGAGCCGGAAGAATGAAGGTGGATCTGAAGACTGCTGCTGAACTGGAGGCGCTGTAACGTGCGGATTACTCCACCCGAAGACAAGAAGCACCAGTCGTTTTTAAATGGACAAACCGGGACAGATCTAAAACGTTTATTCAGTAAAACAAAATGTCAGAGCACAGGTCCAGTTTTCTTCACATTGGAGACATTGTGTCTCTTTACGCGGAGGGCTCGGTGAATGGCTTCATCAGTACTTTGGGGTATGTTCCTCCTACTTTCTACTCACTGGGGAAGTCCGCATGGATTAATCCTCATATCTTTACTACTTTCACTTTACACCTGACACCACTAACTGCTCTCTTTATCTACATACGTTCACTGTAAACTGCTCAAGTCAAAAGTTTAAAGTGCGCCTTGTGGCCAAGGCCTGTCAGCGCGCAGACTGCTGCTTCTCAGGAAATTCTTCACGTTTACGCAAATGTAACAGGAATGCAAAGCAGCGTGTAGTCCAGGTACACTCGTGGTAATGGTTACACGCAGATTTGTATTAGCAGTGGTCCCCAATGTGGGGTCCGGGGACCTAGAGGGTGACTTGAGGAGGTATTAGGCGGGTCCCTTGACAAAATGACGAAAGAGCAACACTATGTTACCCTTCATTTTAAGTTAGGATAAGGAGTTATGATGAACGTTAATGCAGCTCACTCCTCCTCACCTGCATCATAAAGGTACCAAGTTGTGTAGATCATCAAACAAAAATACTTAGATGTGTATTTCAAACCTTTCCAGGTGGATTTTTGTCTGTATGGGTGGTTCCTGACCCGTAACAACACTCAATTATCTGCTCTAATAATGCTCTAATGCTATATATTATTTATGTGAGTAAACCATTTCTATGTTGAAAGTGTTGCATACACTTTGAGGTGTCTTTGTGATCGTCCGGATTGTGCAATATAGCAGCCAAGTTTAGAAGAGATCTGAGCCACATTTTGATTTAGGAGAGAGGGATTTGGAGTTTGCTGCTGGATTCAGTAGCTCGGCCATCATGTCAAGCATTGGTGACCAACCTGGGGGTCAGGGCCCCTTCAGTGGGTCACAAGATAAATCTAAGGGCCAAGATAAGTAATGGGACAGGAAAGAAGAACTTGCCACTCTTACCTTTTTTTGGTGAAATACTCTGCAGTCTAATAATTGCTGTATGCTAAAAGCCGTTCAATATATAATGACAGTTTGCAAGCGGACGCCACTTTATTTCAACCATAGAGAACCACGGCTTTAAAGAGTGACATGAGTTTTATTTCAAAGTGTGTCCTAGTTCATAGTGTCAGTTGTCAGTCTGACCTCATATTTGAGGCTGTGTGTAGGTGTGATGGAAACTGCTTTTCATTGTGTCATTTTCCACAAAGTAGTGCAAAAACAAAAAAACCTCCAGCAGCAGTTTGTTTGGCTGCCGTCCCTCCCGAGCTGAAAGTTTCAACGCAAGGTGAAATACCTCTGTGGTTCCAGGTGCACTCTGGCCTCTGAGCCTGCAGAACAGCATAGAAAGATAGACTGGCCCTGAGGAATGAATGTGCCCCACCCACCTCCTTTTCTCTTTTCCTCAATCTCCTCTCTCTTTCCTTTTTTTCTCTTTTTTAAATTCCTCTTACACGCAGTAACTTCACAACAGCTGGCATGTTCTGACGTTAAAGCCTCTTCTTTGATGCCTTGTGCTGTGGAGGATCAAAACAATCGGAGGTCTTGGAGCAATTGGCAGCTAAAACATGTTAGCACCTTGAATTACAACCTGTTTGTACGCAACAATATCCCGTGCCTCATTATCTGCAGGAGTGCACACAGCCAACCTACTTTCTTTTGCTAAAAATGCTCCCTTAACTGTAAAGGCCTGTGCCTACGCAAATAAAAGCAGCACAGGGGCTATAAAACAAAAAAAAACGTGCACAGCAGCGATTGTTCACAGCTTTTGTTGTTGTGACGCAAAGCAGCGAAACTCTTATCAGCGATTCAATAACTCATGTAGTTTGACAGGAGTATTTTATCAAGTGCTGTGCTGTGCCAGAGCTCACCAAGGCCCAGAGAGCGAGCGTCAGACCCTGCAGGAACCTCCCTGAGCCACAGCCCCTGTGAGCACAATGTAACCTCGGTTACACATGCCCTTGTTTGCTTTGGATAACATTAAATCTTCGAGTTCCTCACACACCTTACATTTTAAACACTCAAAAGCCAAATGACCTTTGACTTTCTTCTAAGGTCATTTGGCCGATCCAGAAGCACTAGTGGACTCGACCTCTCGGATTTGGTGCCGTCTCACATTTTTAATTATCAAAAAGGGTCCTTATCCATCATCTCTTTATCAAGTAACCAAAGTAATCAAGCAATTTACTTTATTATAAATGGTGATAAATTAATTCTGCATCCATTAATTTAATGTGTTTTTGCATATAATAATGTTCCTGTTTGATTTATACTGTATGTTCCATAAGAAGTGAAATAATGGCAGGATACATTTAACGAGGAAGTGTGTGACTATTAGATTACTGGGCTGCTTTATCAGCACGTCGAAACATGCAATAACAGGCATTGGTTGAGAAATTTCACACTTTTCTTACAGATGAGTCATTCTTCTGTTGCCTTTTGGTTTTTCCATACAGAAAACAATTTACAGAAACATATAAGACCTGCTTTTCTGCATTACATGCTGTATCTTTTTCTTCCTTGTTATCTCTGTCCGCTCAACACAAGCAATGGAGCTAAAATTAGCTTGTCGGTGTCCAGCCTGGCATCGTTGGCTCATGTTTAACTCTGTTACAGAGCAAACTCTTGTGCTGGCTGTGAGAGTCAGGCACCGTCAAAGCCTCTCTGTTTGAACTAAAGTCCGGTTCCCTGCGGACTTAAGGTTACTTATTTATGAGGGACGTTTCCAGAGAGCCTTCCTGTTAAGCCATTTAGCACTTGATTCTGCTTCCTGTTGGGCTCTATTGTGTCTCATTTAGATGTAACTCTGATATAGAGTCGGAGGAATTATTACACGGCCTGGGGATTGACACTGATCAAGTGCCATGGCATAAATAGGAAATGGCTCGGCTCACTGCAGCAGGGCAGCCAGCGTTGTATGAATTGGAGGAATTGTGCATTGCATTATGTTTCTCCTCAGTGGACGGGATGAATGGATGTGCTTGTGCACCTCGGACTTTGGTGCAAAGGGGATAAAGGGAATGGGATGATATGGAGTCTTTGATACCGAAAGTCATAGCTGGTGTTATAGAATATATCACAACAGGTTGAAGTTGCAACATTTCTCTGGTATAAAGCCATGTGTGACTGTAAAACTGGAAACAACCTACAAACGCTGTATTTCCCAAACAACGCACATGAGAACGTCCTCCCACACTGTGACCTTCGCTCTCAGAGAGCTGCTTTTCCACACATGAAATAGACCTACTGTAGCTCCCAACTAAAGTGTAGCCTACTTTTACACCAGATAATCTCACATTTGCTTTCTGAGATTGAGCCTTGTCTGGACTTAACCAAACACATTTCCTGAAGGACGTTTCGACTTACTACAGGACAAAATGGTGTCTTTCTATCAAGGCAGGTGTAACTTCAGAGCAATTATTTAGTCTGTTTTTAAAACACCACATTTACTGACCAACAAGGAACAGCCCGTCTAGTAAAATCATTTTTGATAAATTAATTTTCTCACATGTATGAAGCAAATGCAGAAAAGATGATGTCAGTACTGCAGCCCAGACCTGCATTTGACTCACAAAAGAAGTGCCCACTCCCTGATCACTTTCATGTTTTAGGTATTCTGTTCGTAAACTCACTCTCGTTTCCGTCTCTCTTGTTTTGCCTGCTGTCACTTCTCCAATTCCACTAAATAATGGGCTCTCTGCCATTCCAGCTTTTATGAGCACCTTCACCCTCAGTCTCACAGTCGGCTGAAGTTGATCTTGTTTAACATCGTTTTTCAGAAAGCTATTTTGACACCAGTGTTAAATATTCCAGATAAAGACGTGGGAAACAGCCCCACGACAAACCTCATGTCATTATATATTACTCATCTTTACATATCCCACTGATGTATGATGTGGTGCGACAGATGATTTTTTTTACATGGATGTAGTAAATTAGACTATATGAATGAACACCAACCACCGTGTGCATACTTGGCACAGTGTTTTGCTTTTGCAGCATTGCATCCTCTGGCTGCAGCCTATACATGCTCTACTACTGTAGACTTTACAGAGAAGCTCAGTCTTCAATGACCATAACAATGTTGAGATCTGGTTTAGTCATGTATAATTAGTAGGGGTGGGGGGGAAATTGATTCATGTAAGAAGAGATTCTTATCTTCTAAGATTCTGAATCAAGTCACAACTGCCAACAATCAATACATTTTTCTACAAAAGAACCTAGATATTGCTACTGATGGACGGTAATCCTACACATCAAGTTGTGTCAAGCATTATTGTGTGATTTGTTGAAAAATAACATAAAATACAAGTTTTACCGTGTTATCTTGTGTACAATTTCTTTTTGAAATTGGCAAGTTTCTGAGAAATAAAAAGGCAGCTAACCTAAGCCTACCACTTTCATTTATGTAACACGTAGCATTAAAAAAATGTGTTTAACTTGAACTTGTTATTCTTGAAGTCACTGAGAATTGAGAAATACTAAAACTTTTATAGTAAAAATGTTAGCAAATACTTTAGTGTGAATAAATGTTACCTTTTTGTAATGGGTTTGCTTTTATGTGTTTTACATTATTGCAATCGGTTCCTATAACTTTTCCAAATATAAAAACTCCATAATCTTAGGCACACTTTACTCTGCTTTCATGCCACGATTGACCTCATCGCCTTTTACTTGTGCACAGCAGACTGGAATAGATCCTGAAGTTAGCACCCCTATGTACTGAATCGGGAATCGTTTTGTATGAAATTGTGAGATACTGAAAGATTGACAACCTTTATAATTAGATATATTCTCTATCCAGCCATTTTCACTCTGCACTATGTGAAAACCACAGAAACTTAGATAAACCGGGGTAAAATAATAATATCCATCTCCATACAACCTCCAGACTGAGCAGCAGATTCACCCTGCTGCGCCGGAAAGCAAGGATCAAAGTGACGTTAGATTAGATGAGCTCAGTCCAGATAGTGGGAGAGCTCTCAGGAGGTGGACGTGATGGTGAGCAGAGCCGTCACTCTCTTGTGCTGCCAGCTGAGCTTTTCATCCTGCAGGTGGCCAATCAACTGTAAAGCAAGTAGAGGGTTTGAACTGCATATTAAAATGTTTCGGATGTAATAGTAGTCTGAGACTCTGCTTTGTGTATTTGGTTTTGACTGTGAGCACAGAATTGGACATCAGTGTGTGCCAAGTAAATCTTTGTTTTTAAGGCGACTAATTTACTGGCCAATGGAAGCCATTGCATAAATAAAGGTAAAAATATAATGAAATTATGCTGATTTGAATTTGCATCATTTTGTGCTCTTCTCTGCAGGCTTGTTGATGACCGGTGTGTGGTCCAGCCTGATGCTGGAGACCTGGCCAACCCACCCAAAAAGTTCAGAGGTGTGTAGGAATATACTAGTCACACTGGTTCGAGGTTACACACACACACACACACACACACACACTCTGTCAAGGCTAACCCGATCCTTTGCGCCCGATGTTTAACACAACATTGTGGTTGTAGAGAGGCTTGTATGGGTTAAAGTGACTCTACAGGCCTCTGGTGTGTAAATAACCATTGACCTCAAAAAATGCTGTTTCACCACATTAAGACCCTTGATGACCCTCTGTGTGCCTGAATGCCCCCCCCCCCCCTCCAGATTGCCTCTTCAAGGTGTGTCCCATGAACAGATACTCTGCCCAGAAGCAGTTCTGGAAGGCAAAACAAGGAAAACAAGGAAACAACAACACGCAGGGAGACCTGTTTAAGAAGTTACAGGTAGAACTTCTTTTAAACTTTTTTTTTTTTTTTAATCACACTCTACATCCAGATCTCCATTTTCAGTTGCACCCCAGAGCTTTAGTAAATGTCTGTCTCATTACTCAGCATGCGGCAGAACTGGAGCAGAAGCAGAACGAGTCGGAGAACAAGAAGCTCCTTGGAGAAGTTGTGAAATACAGTAATGTCATCCAGGTACAGCCCATCTCTTCAGCTAAAACCTGCGGCGTCAGATTGTCTTTAGTCCAGAGCCTTGTTTTGTTTTTTCTTGTTTACCAAGGTTGTGTTACTGTCACCCAATCCACGATATCTCAGTGACTTTTGGAAAAGTCCACAATGGTAGTATTTGGTTTCATTGATTGCTAAACTCTTGTTTTGCAAAAAAGCTACAACATATCTAACTGCTGTTGCAAAATGTGTTCAAGGGAGTCAGCCATTGTTCCTTCAATAAATGGGCCTTTTTCAATAAGCAATTTGTTAGGATTGACTTAAAACACTGGTATAATTTAGCCCCTGTTTGTTAAATGGAATCGGGTAATGTGTTTTGTGGTAATACCCACACCTCTTCAAATGAGGCCACACTGAATAAAATGGTAAACCAACAGTTTTGAATCAAACAAGAAGTTACATTGAGGTGATAATCAACCTCACTCTTGTACAGTGGTGGAAAGTAACTAAGTCCATTTACTCTGTTTTTAGTATTTACCTTTCATGCCACTTTATACTTCAACTACACTGCACTGAGGGAAATATTTGACGTTTGAATCGACTGCAAGTATTTAACAGCTTTAGCAGCTAGTCAGTTATGTTACAGATTTAGATTTTATCTTATAAAATGGATTAAATCTTAAATTATATATAATTGCTTGATTAATCTATTAGTTGATTGTCAGAAAACTATTTTAATAATTGTTTAAGTCAATGTAAAATATTTCATAGTCCCAGTTTCTCCAATGTGAGTATTTTCTGCTTTACCGTTTAATTAATTAGATAATTTATATTGATTGTTTATACAATAAATATACTTACACTATACAAACAATATACTTTTAATAAAACATGCATTGTAAAGGTATAGCTTTAGGCTCTGGGTGATTGTGATGGGAGTTTAAAAAAAAAAATGTTTTTATAAACCAAACAAGCAAATGATTAATTAATATTTAAGAGATTAATACATTCTGAAAAATAATCATTAGTTGCAGTCCTATACTTTATAAACACACATCATTGAATGAGTAATAATGATCCAACAAACAATAGTAATATATATATATATATATATATATATATATATATATATATATATAGTATAACAGTCACAGGGGACATTTTCTGCATTGAATACTTTTTTATACTTCTAAGTACATTTACAGTAAAAAAAATTTCAACGTGTGATTTTACTCTTATTGGAGTATTTTAAAAAATTTTTTTAGTACTTTTACTCAAGGATCTGAATACTTCCTCCACCCGTGCTCTTGCAGTATTTAAACACTCTGACTCTTCTGTCTCAGCTCCTGCACATTAAGAGTAATAAGTACCTGACGGTGAACAAGCGTCTCCCTGCTTTGCTTGAGAAGAACGCCATGCGGGTTTCTTTGGACCCGGCCGGGAACGAGGGCTCCTGGTTCTACATTCAGCCCTTCTGGAAGCTCCGCAGCGAAGGAGATAATGTAGGTCTCCCCCCACAATTCTAAAGACACAAAGTACTACTACAACGACAACTTGTCATTCCTCTATGTTGCAAGTACAGCAGACTTTTTCATCCTATACACTGTCGGTTAATTGTTCGTCCTGTCCCAGTAACATTTCTGATTTTGTCCTTCCCCCTTTGGCTTTAGCATCCTATGGTTAAAGGTATTACTCCTGATTGTGCATGGTGTTTGTGCATTTTTAGGTCAGACACGGAATATCATGTAAAAAGCATGGATGCACCGGCCTTTCCATTGCATGTTAGACTTTTAGGTTGAGCTTTAAAAGCAACCATTCGATCCTTACTTTCTATTTACTGTATGTCACTGATGCTGCTTTGTTATATTTAAAATGTTTTAAATATGCCAGCACAGTATTGGAATACGTTTTCTGAAGCCACAGTGTGCTTGTGTGTGGCTGGTTAATATGAGATACTGTGTAGAGTCTTTTATTACTTAGATTTGTTTAGAGAGCATGTATTATGCGTTGCATTTATACAATGACAGGCAGTGTACTTTTCAGGCACCATATCTCTGTACGCTGCATTCATGTCCTCTCCACATGGTGCGAATCAACTCGTTTGCTGTGAACTAGGGCTGGGCAACCAGTATCGTGATGAAGTCATATATCAAGATATTGCAATACCCAATTATGTTGTTGATTGATGATAATAATAAGCACATACTAACTCAAATTTGTCAGATTGTGGTTTTTGTTTTACATCACAAATTAAATGACCACACAGTTCACTGTGATTAACAAACTGTGGATATATATATATATTTTATATTTATTTATATATATATATATATATATATTTTATATTTATTTATGTTGTGTTATATCGTTATTGAGATATGAAATGACCTATATTGTGATAGAAGATTTTGGCCATATCGCCCAGCCCTACCATAAACAGCTCAACCATGTGAAGCTCAGCTTGATGCTGTTGCACAAAGCACCTTATTTTTTATAAAAATGTTTTTTATAAATAAGGGGATGCTTGCAGACTTTAGACAAGCCTCTTGCATGGACACACTCTTACTTCCTGTTTAATCCATTTGAACACTTGTAAAAGTTTACCAACCTGTGTCTGCACCTGTGCTGGGATATGACTGTCTCTAATTGGGTTGAAGGTGGTGGTTGGAGACAAGGTGGTGCTGATGCCAGTGAACGCAGGGCAGCCTCTTCATGCCAGTAACATTGAGCTGCTAGACAACCCCGGCTGCAAAGAGGTGGGATTATTTCCTCTATATTGTTGCTATCGGTGCTAAAACACAGAGCTGACAGAAACATCTAGCTGTAGATAGACTGATAGATTTTCCTTAAATGTTTTTATTTGGAAATGTTGCACAAAATACAGGGCACATGTACTTAGACTAATATTTCCATTAAAAAAAAAAAAAGAAAAAAAAAAAAAAGAAAGTGTGTGTATATATATAGACTTGGACGCTTTACGTGGATTTGTTACCTAATAGTTCTTAATGTAACTATGTATTGTGTTAGTCGTTGAACTGATTGAAGCATGAAAATCTCTAAAAAGTTGGTGTTACAAGGATTTCAACTGATGTGTGTGATACAAATCTTAATTTCCTGTTGTGTTTAACCTTTACTCTCTGCTTCATGCTGCAGGTTAATGCTGTTAACTGTAACACCAGCTGGAAGGTCACCTTGTTCATGAAGTTTAGCGACTACAGGGAAGACGTGCTAAAGGGGGTATGTTGTTTAATCGCTTTTAGATCCGTTTCCTCAAGTGCATTTTTTTTTTTTTTTTTTTTCCACTACTGAATCAACTTTGCATGTGTTCAGAGCAAATAGCTAGCAGTTATCTTGCAGCAGTCAGAGCATGTTTTGCCCGTGTACTCCGTCAGGGAGACGTGGTGAGGCTGTTTCACGCTGAGCAGGAGAAATTTCTGACCGGTGACGAGTACAAGAAGCAGCAGCACGTCTTTCTCCGGACCACACTGCGGCAGTCTGCCACCTCCGCTACCAGCTCCAAGGCTCTCTGGGAGATCGAGGTGAAACACACACAGAATGAACAACATCTCGCTTTAATTTTGAGAACATCACTGATTCCAATTTAATAGAATCATTGTTTTTGAAAGAAGTCCTTTGTGGTAGTGAAATTGAAATATAAGTGTTTGCCCAGCTCAGTTTAAATACACAAATACACATAAGTGAACACATCTTTAAGTACTTAAATTTACAGTTTTGTCACATTTAAGGAGCATTACTTACACATTTAGGCCATTATTTCCCCTTCGATAATGCATACTACCACGTTAACATTTAGTTCTTGTAGTGCACTGTCTATCCTACTGAATGTTCCTCTTTGTCAGCTTGCACCACTGTAAATTGAAGTTCCTGTTGTCCCTCTACTGTTTGTGCCAGCATGTACTCATGTTACCATATCAGTTGTTGACATGTTGTTATGCCAGTCTGACAAATACAAATTCCTGTTGTACTTGGCACACAGTGATACAGTGATCATATTGGCACCGTGGTGATAGGTTTAACTGAACTAATTTGGTTTGTAAATTATTCTCACTTTGTGTTTATAAATAATAAAAAAACAAATCATCTACCGACTGCTGTTAAACCAATCCTGTCTTACAAAGAGCTGTTCTGTCTGCTAAACAGACCCAGAAACAGTAGCACTTTATAAAACCCATCATTAATAAATGATACATTTATAGTTCGTTAAATTTTAATAAACAATGATTTTAATGTTAAAAAACAATAAAATTATAATGAATCAGGTTGATATTATGTTATTTGGTGATTAGTTTGCTCACTGTGAAATAACTAGTTTCTAAATGATATATTACAATTACATTCTGATTACAAACTAAGTATTTGCTTATGATTACCAAATTATCTGTAAACCTTTTTAAGAAATCTTTCAGAAATCATCTATAAACATGACATAGATATCTGGACCAGAAACAAATTATTAACCATTGACAAAGTATTAACTGACTATCTAAATAATGTTTATATATGCTTTACAGTAAGTATTTATTAACCATTTAACCAGGAATTATAATCATCAGTTGCATCTTTATAAAAGCATCTAAATAATGTTAATAGACAGTTTACAAACCAATTATTAACAAAGTATTGTAATGTTTTTAGACATTTTACAAATCATTTGGTACTCATTAACAAATACTTAATATTGTACATAACATGTTACAATGTGTGCAACAACAAACAGTTAAAATAACCAAATTGTAACATCACTAATAATTAGTAAACATAATGAATTATAATTTTATTGTTTGTTAATAGTAAAATAACTAATTAACTAAAGTTTTAACTTTCAATTTGCCATTTATTAATGATGGTTATTATAAAGTGTTACCCCAGAAACTAAATGAGCAATGTTGTAATACCTAATAACTGAAAACTGTGAACAATGTTATTAAAGTCCCTCTGCACGATATCAGACCAGTTGGAAGCGAGCACAGACCGACACTAAGCCACACACTTGCAGGAGACAGAAAACATCATAAACACTGGACAGAAACTGATGCTTCCAGGTGTGTAATGCTCCCTTTTTTGTGTTTCCATGCCAGGTTGTGCACTATGACCCCTGTAGAGGTGGAGCCGGCCAGTGGAACAGCCTCTTCCGCTTCAAACACCTGGCGACTGGGAATTACCTCGCAGCTGAGGTGAGTTTGACTCTTTTTCTATTAAATGTTGTGGCTGCTCATCTTTCTGATAAATCACACAGTACTTTTAGTGAGTAGCTCGTCCGAGTCTCTAATTTACAGTTTCTGAATAAGCACACTTGAAGGAGATTTTGGATGATATGCTGTAGGTGGCAGTATTCCCACTGATATGGTACCTATCGCCCATCTGCTGTTGAACAGTTTGGATTTGGGGTGATGAGGATGATAATAACAGGAAAATCATCAGGGCTTTCAATATTTCATGTCACTGAGTGATTTCTCTGCAGGTGAACCCTGAATTCAAAGACAACACGGTGGAGCCCAAAGGAGAGGTGAGTCAGTCAAACTAGCACATTCAGCTGCAAGGTCACATGCACTCAATCTCACACTGACTCCTACTAACAGATTGTTCACATTAATGTTAGTAGGTTGTTGTCGTTGATATTAATAATTCAAGACGCCAGCAATACAAATATAATTTTCCACCATCAATCAGTCCGATTGACTGAAAGAGAGAATGAGTTGGTGACCAGGAGAGAAGATTATTCCAATGTTTTTTAGTGGAAAGAACAATTATCTCAGCAGTTATACATTGTCTGTCCAACTTCAGGCCCTTCTCTGTCTCCCCATCCATTGGTTATGCAATACCACCAGTTCTCTTTCACTCACAAACAAACTGAATCTATATCTAGACATTTCTTTCAGCTCTTAAGCTACCTTGCACATTTGTATTCTGGCTGTGCGAGGAACACTCACACAAACTCTCCCAGCCTCATACACTTTCTCATGCACATGCTGAATTTCAGACACACAGGGGGCTCCTTACATAACGTCTGGGTGTGGGGGTGCCCTGCGAGAGGGGATGGAGGGGAGGCAGACGTGCTGTCTGCTCTGCTCCACTCGCCTGTGCTAAGCGGGTGGGGTGAGTCACCAGCAGAGGAGGGGAGGGGGGGGGGGGAAGAGGGAAGAGGAGTGGGAGGATAGAGAAGCTGAGGCGTGGAGGCAGCTCTGGGGAGCTTCCCATTGACATGCAGAGAACAGTGGGAGAAATTAACCCTCGCCATTATGTGCTGCATCTGCACAGCGCAGACTGTAGCAGCCTACGTACCGCAGTGTCTAACACAATACTCAGAGAAGCCATAGCTCTCCGGCTACCTCTCTGTGTAATTTGATACCTCATTAGTGTAAGAAGCTGTGACAGTATAGTTTGGCTCACATCCGTCTGTCCTCAATTATAGATTTTTATCAACAGTTGGGCTCATTTATCAGAATCTACACGAGTATCTGTGGAAAGATGTCTGTGCCCAGCCTCGCATAGGCTTACTAATACTCATCATAACAATTGCTGTTCACTGAAATGAGGCATATTTTTTGGAATATAGCGAGATATACATAATTTATGAAGAAATGTAAAGTGTGTGTGTGCAGTTTAAAATTGTGGCCCAGTGCTGCTGGACATGAAGTTAAGAAGATGTGTTGTCCTGCTGTGCACACGGCCTTTAGCACTAAACTATTTATCAATTAATCATTAATGGACAGAAAGATAATTGTAGTTATTGTTAGAGTATCCCGTGTATTTATCATGTGTTATGTCATAATTTAAATGGAGCTTTTCTGTATCTTATTATCAGAAACTGAATTATTCTGAAGAATCTATTGTTCTGCAGATTAGTTTTCTGATCTACCATTTTGTCTATAAAATGTCCAAAAATAGTGGAAATATCTAAATTGCCAAATGTGACTCTATTGCTTATTTTATCAAACCAACAGTTAAAAAAAACAAAGATATTCAATTTTCTATCAAATTTGACATATCGGCATGTTTGAGAAGCTGGAACCAGTGAATGTTTAGATTTTTTTTCTTTTTAAATATAATTGATTTAAATGATTTGTCAATAATGCAAAAAAGTTGACTATTCCTTTTCTGTTGATCGACTAAATCATTAATCAACTAATCCTGACAACATTTTGAGTTTTTTGATGGTTATTCAACAAAGTAAGCAATTTGATACATCAGTTCATGCTCTGTAAACTTCTAATGTGCAATTCCAACTTCTTCTTTTTACATTTTAGAGACCTGAAAATCATTACAATCAATTCATTAAAAACAGCTAACAGAATCATCAATAACCAAAGAAAGGATTAGTTGCAGCCCGTACCTGCTTCAAGTAAGATTCATTGACGTGTGTGTGTGTGTGTGTGTGTGTGTGTGTGTGTGTGTG
>CALSCE010009442.1:15090134-15105933 GCA_943593645.1 Bovichtus variegatus
GTGTGTGTGTGTGTGCGTGTGTGTGTGTGTGTGTGTGTGTGTGTGTGTGTGTGTGTGTGTGTGTGTGTGTGTGTGTGTGTGTGTGTGTGTGTGTGTGTGCGCGCGCCCCACAGAATGAGACCGATACTTTGTTCTCCAAGAGGAAGCATCAAGCAGCAGAGAAGATCGCTTTCACCCTGGTTTCTGTTCCCCATGGGAATGACATTGCCTCTCTGTTTGAGCTGGATGCCACCACTCTGCAGCGGGCCGACTGTCTCGTGCCCAGGTCAGTCACTCACATGGGGGCAACAGTAACATCAACAAGTTGAGTCACTAGAGTTCACAGCACGGAGCACAGATGTTTTTGTCAGTAAATATGTCATTAGGGTGAGATAATATCACCTATTTTGACTCCAAACCATCTACTTTTATGACTTTTCTCCTTTTTTATTGTTGGTAATACTGAAATAAACTGTAATAAAACTGACACTTGTTCCTGAGTAATTTCACAAAATAGGTGTAACTGAAAAAGAAGCCAATGGAAGTTTTCTTCAATTGGCATAATATACATGTAATATACACGTATTTTATAAAAAGACTAGGCGTCTATGCTAGCTGCTCTGTGAGGCTGTAGGCCTGATTCAGCAGTGCTTTGAGCTAAATGTCAGCATGCTAACATGTTTACATGACAATGCTAACATGCTGATGTTTAGCAGGTATATTGTTTACCATATTAGTTAGTTAAGCGTGTTAGCATGCTAATATTAGCTCATTTGCACTAAACCCAAAGAACAGCTGAGGATGCTAGCAACATCATTAGTTTAGTATTTGGTCATAAATACCGAATACCAATACAAATGTCATGACCATCCATCCCATAGTTGCTAAGATATGATATTGGATACTTTTTAGTTCAACAACAGCGGCGAGCATACAGTCAACTAAAAATCATATGTGGTGTAAATGACTTGTTCTATCCTTCCTCAGAAACTCCTATGTGAGACTTAGGCACCTGTGCACCAACACCTGGGTGACGAGCACCAACGTCCCCATCGACGCAGAGGAGGAACGTCCTGTTATGCTCAAGGTCTACACACACACACAAACACACACAGACACGCATATATATATATATATATATATATATATAAACACTCGCGCGCACGCATATACTAGCAAAACAAATATGGATGCTTTGTTTGAATATTTCTTTTGGCTGTCACATTAGATTGGCACCTGTCCCACTAAAGAGGACAAAGAGGCGTTTGCCATCGTATCTGTTCCTCTGTCGGAGGTCAGAGACTTGGACTTTGCCAACGATGCCAGCAAGGTCCTGGAGTCCACTGTGAGGAAGCTTCAGTACGGCAACATCGCTCAGAATGAGAGGAGGTACAGATGCATGAGCATGACGACACAGGTGACACAAGATGGTGTGCATATTTTATGATTTCATATGTTATTTTTGTCCCTTCATACATATTTCAGGTTTGTGACTAAGCTCCTGGAGGACCTGGCTTTCTTCGTGTGTGTGGTACCAAACAACGGACAGGATGTTCTGTCCGTGGTGACCTCCACACCCAACCGAGAGAGGCAGAAACTCATGAGGGAACAGAACATCCTCGCCCAGGTCAGCACGAGTGTGTATACACACACACACACACACACACACACACACACACTTCCGTCTGTCCTTGCAGAATGCAAATTGAGCTGAAGTTTAA
Source organism: Bovichtus variegatus (assembly GCA_943593645.1). Taxonomy (NCBI): domain Eukaryota; kingdom Metazoa; phylum Chordata; class Actinopteri; order Perciformes; family Bovichtidae; genus Bovichtus; species Bovichtus variegatus. The sequence continues at coordinate 15,091,835 of CALSCE010009442.1, forward strand.
CATGAAGGTCCAGGACTGATAGTGATGCCCCGTGTGAATCTTAATATTGTATTCCCATTATTAGTGTGATATTCAGACAACAACCGCAGATTTGCCTTGGTTGGTTCTTCCTCATTGTATGTGAGTTTCTGTTCCTCCAGATCTTTGGCATCCTGAAGGCTCCTTTCACAGATCAGGGTGATGGTCCGATGCTAAAGTTGGAGGATTTGGGAGACCAGCGCTATGCTCACTTCAAGTACATGTTGAGACTCTGCTACAGGGTGCTACGCCACTCCCAACAGGACTATCGCAAGAACCAGGCAGGTTTCTGCCTTCTACACACTTGAGTTTGTCATCAGGGTCATTAACACGTTCATTATCACGGGCCTAGAGAGATGGTTTTTGACTGGGAGCTTATCAATATAGATTCTGGCTGAAAAATCCCAGCTGCTGTAATGATGCCCTTAATCAAGAAACCTAAGTAGTGCTCAAACAGTCTTTGGATTCATTAGTGGACCAACAGAAAAAAGTCATGACAATTTCTGTGATTTAATATGCCATTATGCCATAATTACCACTTTTGGCCATAGCGAGCAGTTGCATATACTTGCTTTTAACAAATGTTATCCAATAAAAAAAGGCAAACTTTTTCCAGTTATGCCTTCCGAAAGATTTGCTCACTTTTCTAAATTTGATTTCATACAAATTCAGTATTTTAGTTTTCTGTGCTCATCAAGCAAACTTGGCTATTGCACGACCTCACTTGGGCTTTGCTACATTTTAAGTTTGCTTTTGTGGTTTTTTATAAGCTAAAGTATAGCCTGTAGATGCATTGATAGATCATCATTTGCCCTGAACTAATCCCAAATCGCTCATGTTGAGCTGCTCAGTGACTAACAGGCTGTGGATGTGACGGGCAGCTCTCCAGTGTAACTGTGGGTAACTTCATGAAGGTGAATCCGGCTGTTTTCTAAAAAAAAAAAAAAAAAAGTTATCTTCTACAAGTTCTCCCTGGATGATGGTGAAATGAACACACAGTGAATCGGCTCATTTTTATGCTCCCTGTGTTACTTTTTCTCTCAACTTCACTTCACTATCACTTCTAACACACTTCTAAGTGTTTTATAACCATATGTCTCTTGTGCCACTTAGGAATATATAGCCAAAAAGTTCTCAATCATGCAGTCTCAGATTGGATATGAGATCCTGGCTGAGGACACAATCACTGCCCTGCTGCACAACAACCGCAAGCTGCTGGAGAAACACATCACAGCCAGAGAGATTGAGACCTTCGTCAGCCTGCTGAGGCGCAACAGAGAGCCCAGGTCAGACATGTACACCTCAGGGAGAAGAGATGACCCGAGGGGACAATTTAATAATACTAAAAAAGAGCAAAATGTGACATTGTGCATGAAAATTAGCATTCATACATAAGACCTTTTGTTGCGACTGGTTAATTTTGTAACACAGACTGGACACTGACACAGTATAATGCAGAATAATGCAATACAATATGTCAATCTTAACTACTTAACCCGACTTTTGTGAACATTTTTATTTTTCTTTCTTTCAAAAGTCTTTTTATTTGTCAATAATGAATAAAAGAGTAACTGTAAAGGAAAGGGATTTTTTTTTTTCGTTTTCTGAGCAACATGTGTTATAACACATCCATCTTCCCAAACAAAAACAAACACGGGCAACCACAGCTAACGGAAGATATATTCTAAATTATAGACAATAATACAGAGAATGTATCTATAATATACCTCAATAGTAACAGAAAAAGTAAGTTGAGAATAAATGAAAATAGGAAATTAATAAATGGGGTAGGAAAAAATAATAATAATAATTCAGTGTTCCTCCATTTTTTTGTAGAGTGTTGGAGTGCATAATTTATTATAAAGTATTGTTGTTATTGTGTCCCCCTGCTTTACATGTCAAATTACAATAGTGTAAGAGTCACATCTGTCCTATGCAGGAACAGTAAAAATTAAGAATTTTTGCATGGAAAAAGGGGGACAGACTAAGATGTTACAGGAATACACACAAACTTCCATGTTTAGCGTTTTCTTTTGCTGGAACACTTGCGTGTAAAATATTTGTTAAACGTGGTGATTCATTTCTACTCTTCCCTTCCAGATTCCTGGATTATCTGTCTGATCTCTGCGTGTCCAACAAGACTGCCATCCCCGTCACACAGGAGCTTATCTGTAAATTTATGCTGAACCCCACCAACGCAGATATCCTCATCCAGACCAAGTGAGTCACACCCTGTGGTTTCTATATTTAAAACATCCAAGTTGATCCTGTCATATTTCAATCCATCATTTTCAAACGCGTACAAGCACGCACATTCAGTACGCTCTAAAGCATGTGCTGCTTCCTCCAGTGTGCCTGTTGTGGAATAAAACATTTCAGCAGCAGCTCTACGTCAGAGTGTAATGTGTGCAATTTTTCTAGCAAGTGCTTTATGTCACACTCTCTCCCTCGACATCCCCCCCCCCCCCCTCCCCCACAGACTAATCCCTAACACAGAGACCACCCTGGAGTCCTCTCTGCTGCAGGAGGAGGTGGAAGAGGAGGAGGTTTGGCTCTACTGGATCGACAGCCACAAGGAGCCTCACGGAAAATCCATTCGCCACCTGGCCCAGGATGCCAAGGGCAACCACAAGATGGATGTAGACATCGTCACCTATTACAGGTGACGGTGGCATTCTTGCTTTTAGTTCCTCTATGTACTATACCTTCTTACCCCGGTAACACAAAAATAGTTGAAACAAGGGTAACACTCTCTATGTCTATAATGTATTCTACTCATACATATAATGCATAATAATCTGCTCATAGCATTGTATAATCATAGTTATAAGCACTCATAAGTATTCATAAGGTGCTATAACAATAATCATAACACATTATAAAGCATAAAGCATTTATTAATGACTTATAAGGTCAAGTATCCTAATACTTCATATTTGCTGGTCACTCATTGACATTTTCCCCCCGTTTTCTTCCCATGTCCATTCTGCAAAACAAAAACCTCCCTCGCCTCCTCTGTAGGTACCAGTTGAACCTCTTCGCTAAAATGTGCCTGGACCGCCAGTACCTAGCCATCAACCAGATCTCCTGTCAGCTACCTGTGGATCTGATCCTGCGCTGCATGTTCGACGACTGCCTGCCGTACAACCTCAGAGCCTCATTCTGCCGTCTCATGCTGCATATGCATGTGGACCGTGACCCACAGGAGGCCGTGGTGCCTGTACGCTACGCCCGCCTCTGGACCGAGATCCCCTCCAAGATCACCATCCACGAGTGAGCGTCCGTCTGTGTGATTGTGTGTATTTGCAGGCGTATTTTGCGAGTCAACGCATGCAGATTGTGATTGTGCTTTCCTACAGGTTTGAGTACGAGTCCACTGACACATCAACAGAGGAGATGAAGAGGAAGTTTGCTACCACCATGGAGTTTGTGGAAGAATACCTTAAAGATGTGGTCAGCCAGCCTTTTCCATTTGGGGATAAAGACAAGAATGAACTCACGCTTGAGGTAAAATAAACTATTCAAAGTACTTTCATCCACACTCTCATGCAGGGGCTATATCTGTCTCACATTGTGCTTCATGTATGCGTTTTTATGTGCCACTGTTGAAGTTTGATCATGATGTTTTTTCTTCTCTCTTCCAGGTGGTGAATCTGGCTCGTAACCTGGTTTACTTCGGATTCTATAGCTTTAGTGAGCTGCTGCGCCTCACACGCACTCTGCTGGCCATCCTGGATATTGTCCAGCACCCACTCACCTTCATGAGCAAGCTCAACAAGAGCCCAGAGGCTGGTCAGTGCAGTTACACAGCATACATGCATTATTTCATTGCGTTGGCCAACTATGGTTTACTTTTTCATATGGTGCTTTATTCAGTAGAAAGAAGGTTTAAATCTAATGAGTTTATCTTGTTGTTTCCTAGTTAAGGGACTAATAATTGAACAGGGAGGAGGCAGTTCCATAATTTGTCTAATAGAATATAAAAAAAGAAAACATGATTCAGTTTAATATTATGACCAAAGTACAGAGAAGAGCCTCGCGTCAATAGTCCTCAGGTTTCTCGCTGGGAAATATGGATGCAGCAGTTAATAAATGTATGCAGGAGCAAGGCTATGCATGAAAGCTTTAAGATTTAGAATTCAACTGTGAACGTAACAGGGATCTAGCAGAGGGAGAAAATAAATGGCATAATATTCTTGCTTTTTAGTTCTTGTTAGAGTGTTAGAGTTTTTTGGCCAGATAAAGAAGCCTGGGTGTCGGTGACCAAAATATGAAGTTACAGAAATAGAGGCATGTTGATATGAAGTCAAAAATGACAGAAAGTAAAGACAGATCTGCTCTTGGAAGATTAGATTGCAACTGGGTTAAAAACAGCTTTTCTGGAAATGTTTAATAAAAGTGGACAAAGTCGTAAAATAAAAAGTGCCGTTAGGTTTAATTGACTGGAAACAATAACAGATTTATTTTAGTTCAGCTTGAAAAAATTCTGGCCAATCCTTTTAATTCCCTCAGGGACATAGTCATTGTTTTCGCTTTTATGATGCACATAGTCAATGTTTCTCAGGCTTGAGCTGAAATATGTCAACTCAAAATGGATGTAAATGAAAGGCTTTGCACGCACCCAATACAATATGTGTGAAGATGAATGTTTCATTCAGGCAACAATGTCCTGCGTACGATCCACGGAGTTGGAGAAATGATGACTCAGATTATGATGAGTCGAGGTGTGCCGCACAGCCTCCCTGACACCTCTCCGTCCCTGCGCTACGGGAGAGGACACTTCCTGCCCGACAATGAGGATGTCATGGTGATGGACACCAAGCTGAAGATCATCGAGATTCTGCAAGTAAGCGCCGACTACTGGATGTACTTTTAGGGATTTGTGGTTCAATTTGGCAAAAAACAAAAAAAAAAAAAACTGTTTCAGTGTTTGATGAATTTTTGTCTACTTTTTGTTTCCCTGATAGTTCATCCTGAGTGTGAGGTTGGATTATAGGATCACATACTTGTTGTCAATCTACAAGAAAGAGTTTGGGGACAAGACCATAACAGAAACCTCTGCCTCTGCGTCTGATATGCTCCCTATGACATGTGAGACTTTATTCTCTCTTAATGCAAGTACTAAAGCTTTCTTTTTACATTCTAAATGAGCTGTTGTGCCCTTTCCTTTGTCTCCAGCTTCTGAACCAGACATAGATGAGATTGCAACCAAAGCAGAGAGCATGTTTGCAGGGAGGTAGGTGAAGCTGTGCTTGCATACACTCAAACATTCACAGAGAGAAATGAATTAAAGATGTAAGCTGATTGTTTCTGACCTGGTTCCTTAGTCTCTTTGGAAATGATTGCATCTGCTTAAAACTCCTGTCTAAGCTTAATCGTGATTTCAGCTCAGAGTTGAGTGCGGTGGAGCTGGACGATGAAGGGGGTCGGACGTTTTTGAGGGTTCTGATCCATCTCATCATGCAAGATTACCCCCCGCTGGTGTCCGGCTCGCTGCAGCTCATTTTCAAGCACTTCAGCCAGAGATCCGAGGTGCTGCAGGCCTTCAAACAGGTAGCGACACAACAGTTAAAGTCGAGCATTTGTTACTTGGTGAGCTGACAGAGTGTGGCATTAGGCACTTCCTGAGTTAATCAGTCTGGATTAGGAGGGTTCTCTGAAGGGCCAAACGGCAGCTGTTGTAAACTGTCTCACTAAGAGCTTCCTCAGCTAGAAGCTAGAGCTGCACAAGCTCACAGTTTAACAATGCTCTGCATTTCCTAAGTGGTGCACTGAGACTATCTTGGCAGAGATGTGCTTTACTCACACACATTTGTTCTTTTAATATCTTTGTGTCTGGTTCATTTCTCATCCAGTGTATTTGTGTCTGTGTGTCTTTCAGGTCCAGCTGCTTGTGTCAGAGCAGGATGTAGAGAACTACAAGCAGATCAAGGCAGACTTGGACCAGCTGCGCCTGACTGTGGAGAAGTCTGAGCTGTGGGTGGAGAAGAGTGGAGTCTACAGCAGCGAGGACCTGGGGGTCAGACAGGGCAAAGAACAGAACATTGAGGTGCTTTACCTTGATTTAATGGGATCCTGCAGAAAAGCAGAAATCCACCTTTTTAGTGTGATATTTATTTCTCCACAGGAGTTTACTGTACTTAACTTAAACATCCCATCAGTCATTCAGCTGCCCTGCAAACGGCCTCTTTGTTTGTTGTCATTGTCCATCAAAGCTGATGGAAAGCTGATGTTGGCTTGGTACGAAGGAATAATGAAAAATAATGTCTTGCAGAACAGGAATCTGCTCTAAATTAGTTTTTATTTGTCAGGCCTGTAACATGTAGTGTGCATTATTGTTGCAATAATGCAATGATGTGGATGATGGGGATCAGAGCAGAGACGTTTCCAACCACACTGACAAAGAGCTGGTAATTAGAGACAGGATGTAGAGGTAGTTTGCATGTCAAAGATAAACCCTTTTGAAGTGAACAAATAAACATTGTGAAGCTTTAGTTAACTGTTGCATAAACCTACAACAATTAAACTATTATTGAATTTAAATGAGTGAAATCAGAAAGAGTAATTGAATGTAGTCACTAAAGGTTGTTTTTTCTTCATGTACGTGTCTTGCCAGGAGGTTGTCCTGAGCCCAGTGCAGGATGGAGATAATAAACCTCAAATTGACAGCAACAAAGCAAACAACTACAACATCGTCAAAGAGGTGAGCTCCATGCCTTTTATTTCCATCTTTTTTATATACGTTTGTTCTTTAGTCTGTCTGTAATACACCTATGTGTCTGATATTTAGATATTACTTCGGCTCAGTAAGCTGTGTTATCCCAGTAAGAAGAGTCGTGTGCAGCAGCAGAGGCTGCTGAAGAACATGGGGGCCCATACTGTGGTGCTGGACCTGCTGCAGATCCCCTATGAGAAGGTGAGTAACAACCAAAACAGCCAAGTGAATGTCTCGTGATGTTTCTGTCAAATCTTAGCACAACGCGGTTTCTTGATGTCTCGTTTTCTTACATTCTCTCTAATAATCTTTCCTTTTAATTGCCTTTGCACAGAGTGATGAGAAGATGAATGAGATCATGACCCTGGCTCATGCGTTTCTGCAGAATTTCTGCAGAGGAAATCCTCAGAACCAAGTTCTGCTGCATAAACACCTGAACCTCTTCCTCACTCCAGGGGTAAATTCATATGACCTTGCTGTACTTTTGCCTTGTTGACATGCCTTATTTTTTTATGGAGGTTCTCTTATCTAGTAGAGCATGCAATAGCATCAGCAGAATTAGCCTATAATGAAAAATACAAAGTCCAAAACAACAGCAACCTGACGGCAGAAAAGTTATATGTTGTCCTAGTTTTTATTTAGTTTTTATAACCCAGAACCGTGAATGAATCATGCCTCCCATATTTCACCAGTTGCTTGAAGCTGAGACAATGCGTCACATCTTTATGAACAACTACCAGCTGTGCCATGAGATCAGCGACCGTGTGGTCCATCATTTTGTCCACTGCATTGAAACACACGGAAGACACGTTCAGTACCTCAAGTTCCTGCAAACCATTGTGAAAGCAGATGGGAAGTATGTGAAGAAATGTCAGGATAAGGTCATGACAGAGGTGAGATTTATTACATTTCTTTCCAAATGATAGCATTTGTACTTTAATTCATTCGCGAGCGTGACTGTTTTCCTTTCTTTGGGTCCCTGTTTGCGTGTCCAGCTGGTGAACGGAGGCGAGGACGTGCTGGTGTTCTACAATGACCGCTCCTCGTTCCCGGTGTTGGTGCAGATGATGGGCTCAGAGCGAGAGCGGACAGATGAGGACGGAGCTCTGGCCTACCACAACACGCTCGTGGAGCTACTGGCTGCCTGCACCGAGGGCAAGAACGTCTACACTGAGCTGAAATGCAACTCTCTGCTACCACTGGACGACATTGTCAAAGTTGGGACTGATATCCACTGTATACCAGAGGTGAAGGCTGCATGATTGTACTTGATGATAATAACAAAGCTTGAGTTTTTATGGTATAGATAATCAATATACAATTTTTCTTTTATAAAATGTTTGACAAATCTACTTTTATTATATTTTTGTAACCAGGCATCTTGTTTCTTTTATCTTCCAGGTCAAAACTGCCTATGTGAACTTCGTGAATCACTGCTACGTGGACACGGAAGTAGAAATGAAGGAGATTTACACCTCCAACCATATCTGGAAGCTCTTTGACAACTTCCTGGTGGACATGTCCAGTGTAAGGCTCTGTCAGACTGACGGGTCACACCCGTGTGCCTGATATTTTTCTAATGAGACAGCGTATGTGTGAAGATGCATTGAGGCTCGCTCGTATGCTAAACCCGTGTACAGGCAACACATGCAGAGCAAAATGATGTGACGTGAGGATGAGCTTGTTTCCTCTGTTTCTTTTTTTTTTTTGTACTTAAGGTGTGCAACACTACCACTGACCGTAACCATGCCGATCTGGCCCTGGAGAAGTATGTGACCGAGACGGTGATGGCCATTGTCAAGGGTTTCTTCAGCTCACCTTTCTCTGTCAACCACTCCAACCTGCAGGTAACTTTAAGCTTAACTTTGAGCTACTTTACAGTAAAAATATTTGACAGCAGACTGCCACCTTTAAGGCACCATCGCCTGGGACTTTTTAAAAATTTTTTATTACGTTTTATTGCAGACATTTGTACCTCGAGCAGATGCTTGAGGTGTTTAAAGCAGAAGTCTGTACTAATGTCTCCTATCAGACGCACTGTTGAAGTGTTCCCATCAGGATTATCTCTGTCTTTCTCTACACTTAAGACCCTTTTTTTTAAGAACAGTATTCCATGCTCCCTCTCTCCTCACAGACAAACCAGTCTGTCTTCATCAAGCTGCTCCAGTCTTCTTTCAGGATCTACAACTGCACCTGGATCAACTCAGTCCAGAAGGCTAATATTGAGAGCTGCATCAAAACACTGGCTGACGTTGGTGAGTGGTGCTACTCTGCTGTCTTCGAAATGGTGGAGATGGAGACATTTCAATACATTTAAGATGCATCATTAAAATGTAAATCACTGATAAATGTAAAAGTAAAGGAACTGATTGTGCTGGCGCAAAATTTCACGGACATCTAACCCTTCGTGTTCTTCCCCAGCTAAAGCACGGGCCATAGCCATCCCAGTGGACCTGGACAGTCAGGTCAACACTTTGTCTCTCAAGGTCCATAGCAACATGGTGCAGCGTGCAGCCAAGGACTGGAGGATCTCTGCCCGCACACGACCCCGCAAGGAGCCCTTAGGGGGCCCTGACTACAAGAACATCATTGAGAAGCTACAGGTGCACATTTTATTAACAAGACGAGGAGCCTACAGCCACACTAGCAGCTCTGACACGGCACGTAGCCACAGTGGAGCGTTGAGCTTAGTGCGATGTCAGTTTGCTAACATGCTCACAATGACAATTGTTAAACAGGTGTAATGTTCACCATGTTCACAATCTAAAAATGACGTCCCATGTCTTTTCCTAATCACTTTTCCCCGTCAAAACGTCATGAGGTCACGGAAAGATGTGAAGGAACTGAAAGAGATTCTGACTGCACACATTTTATAGCAACCCGTTGACACATTTCACTTAAAAGACAAAATTGTCAACCTCTTGGTGGTGCTAGAGGAAAAGTCATGGGATCACTAAAGTTACTAGGCTACATCATCTAGTAACCAAGACTATCCGTACACAATCTCATGGTAATCCAGCCAACAGTTATCTGAAATATATGTTAAAAATGTACATGAACAGGAGAGTCCAAATGGAGACGTTTCTGAGGGCGTTCTGAACGGTCTTCAGCAGTATCAATCTCTCCAGCAGAGCATTTGGTTGAGCCTTTATGCGTGTCTGTCTGTGATGTACAGGGGGTCGTGTCCCTTCTGGAGGAACAGTTCAGTCCGAAGGTTCAGGCCGAGTTTTCTGTGCTGGTGGATGTTCTTCACAGCCCAGAGCTGCTGTTTCCAGAGGCTGCTCGGTTACGCTGTGAGAGCGGAGCTTTCATGTCTAAGTAAGTCACTGTCCATAACCTGTGTAAGGAACAAAGAACACACTCCTCATTTTTGAGGGCTTGGAGGCCACATTTTAAAGTGTTCATCTAGCTATTAAGAGTACCAGCAGCATGGCTGATTTAGGGTTGGATTAGGATTTTCGACAGATATTGCTGATAGCTGTTAGTTCTCGCTGATATTTAAAATGTTAAGTTTAAGATTGGCGTGCCAGTAAGGGAGCCAGGGTGGACTAGCATTACCTTAAGCCTACATTTATTAACTACTACTAAGTATTATTATATTAGTTGTGACACAATTACAAAAAACCTATACTTAAAGATTGAAAAGAAACAATCGTAAATATGTAAAGAAAAAAAAAAAGGGAATTTAATATATCTGTGGTAAGTGGACTAACATATTAGATATTTCACAATATAATTAATTTGATACATCATCAAACCTCCAGGGGTGCTGTTACTCTGCCTCTGCGGTCAGACCTCCCTGTTGAGCAGAAAAGCAGATTTCACCTGTGGTGGTGATCAATAAAGTATTGCTTTGTTTTTACTTAAGAGCCAGTGACTGCATTAGCAGGACACGACTGTGAGTGATGCAGCACTTCTCTTGTCCCTCTGTCAGACTGATCAAACACACCAAGAAGCTTATGGACAAAGAGGAGAAGCTGTGTATCAAGATCCTGCAAACACTCAGAGAGATGCTGGACAAGAAGGAATGCTTTCAGGAGGCTGTAAGTACATGACCCTGCATGGGGAGTATGTCACAGAAACATGGTTTTAATTACGTCATGTGTCCCCTTTTTAGAAGTAAAACTTCAGGATTCTACAAGAAAATGGTATTAGTCACTCACACTCTCACGGTTACATAGAAAAATCATGAATTAGGTAACATTATCTCAAAGTTTGCTGTGGATTTAGCCCTGTCTTCAAGTGCCAGGAAAGCTGTACTCCCATCAGCAGTGCGGTGTAGTCCTTGTTTTCTCCCAGGTCTGTCGGCCCAGAGCCCAGACTCCCCTTCATCAGTATGCTGTGGGCCTTTCTATGTTACATAAGACAGGGAGGCACTTGAGGACACACTCACACTGAGAGGGAGAATAGGAGGGAGGAAGTAAGAGAAGGAGGAAGAGGAGGGGGGCTAGCACTGAACAAACAAATCAATACTGCAGCGAGTGGGGGGTGCGGGAGCACATCGCCTGCTGCACCCCCTCTCAGCCAGAGGCCTGGAACGTAAACGACAGGAGTTGGTAGAGGAGACTTATGGAGGTGGTTGCGTGTGTGTGTATGTTTGGCCCTCACCCTCCACCCCCTTGGTGCGTACAGAGAAAATAAAGTCAGGTCTTTAATCACCTTTTTGTAAGGTTTAGGTGTGTTTGTTCCAGCTGCGTGGTGAGTGGAGGCGACGCTGTGCAATTCACACAGCACAGAATGTGCTGCTCGAGTTGAGACTTCAATCCGTGTGCATAACAAATTCTTAGTAAGAAGACAACAACTCGGGTGTTTTGATTTCTTAGAGCTCAGTTTTGAAGTATTGAACAAAATGGTGTCCTGAAGTAAACTGGGAGAAAGCATATGTCGCTGTCCTCTGCCATGTGGGATTTTATGCAGACATGATTATTTTTGGCTGACAATGCTGTCCTGCTAAAGGCTGTTGTTGTTGCAGCACAACATCACTTAGAATATTATGCATGTATGTGCCTTTATCCTCTCTTTCAGTGTAATTGCATTAGTAATACTGTCAAGACTACCTTTGTCAATAGAGTACATGCCAGCCAGTGTCACTTACAGCTGCTTGAGGAGTCAGAGTTTTGTTTTCCCTATTTGTGTTTGCATCTTGTGTCAGCCAGACAAGCTGGGTTTTTTTTTTTTTTGTTTTTTTTTTTCAAAAGGCAAATGATTCAACAGTTGTGTGGAATAAGATCAGAGGAATTTAAAGTGGAAAAACAGTCACTTTTTAAAAGCGGCTCGGCGCATTCGAGCAGCTAGACAGTGCGGTAACGATATTTGAAATGTCAGTTTGTGTAGGTGTGTGTGAGTGTGCTCAAGCATGTATTTGTGGCCTCTCTTTGTCATATCCCTGTAGCCCTGAGCGTGGAGCTGCAGCCTCACTGCACGAGAGAGGGAGGAAAAAGAGAGGGAGAGGGAGAGAGAGAGAGGGAGAGAGAGGGAGAAAACGATTGATGGAAATAATGAGAGAGGGAGAGGCAGACAGACAAAAACAGAAGGAGAGAGAGACAGAGTGACAGCCTAGGCAGCAGAGGTTGGTGGCTCCCCTGGGGTGCAATGAGTGGGTGGAGGAGAGTGAGAGAAAGAGATGGAGGGAGAGTGATTGAGGGAGGGAGGGAGGGAGGGAGGGGGGGGAGGGAGGCAGCCATGTGAGGAGCCATGTGAGTGGAAGGGAAAAAAAAGTGGGCAGCGGCTGCAGGGTGAGGGATTGGAGAGAAGCGGAGTCTGCTCAGTCCATGAGGAGACAGGGCAGGGGGTGCGCTTACGTAACAGCCTGCAGTGCCTGAGCCAGCGTCACGTGGACCATCACGTTCTGTCTCCCTCCCTCCCTCCCTCCCTCCCTCTCTCTCTGTCTCTCTCTCTCTCTCCCTCTCTCTGTCTCTCTCTCTCTCTCGCTCTCTCTCTCTCTCTCTACTCTCACTCTTCTGTCCGCTCTCTGCCTGTCTCTTCCTCCTTTGCCCCCTCCATGCTTTGTCTCAGTCTATCGCATTCTGTCTGCCTGCCCGAGTTATTTTCTATCCCTCTCCCCTCTAGTCCCACCCAGGCTCTGCTCTCTGTTTGCATGGGTCATGCCAGGAGTGCTGGTCGGGCAGCGGGGGGGGGGGGGGGGGGAATATCTGCAGCCCTTACTGCTGCACTGCACTTTATTGGCTGCCAGGTAGAACAGCCTCATAAATGTTTGTGCTCCCACTTGCCCTCAAGATGTGTTTGGGTGACATGTTTTTTTGGGGAAAGAATGATACCGTAATTTAGAAATGACATGGGAGAAAATATGCATAAAATACCATTGTGGACTAATTGTTATTTAATGTAATGCAATGTGTCTCTAAAAGAATAAGGCTGTTGTTATTTTAAAATTTTTTTGATTTTCAAATCCCATGAAAATCCAAGCCAAACCGACTACTCCACCTTGTCTGTCATCATCGGCTGCAAGCACATTTGTTGCTACTGAAGAGGTAAATCTTACAAAGCGTGTCCCAAATATATAGTTTTATAAAAAAAAATAAAAAAAAGGCTAAGTAACTTCTTAAATCACCTGGGCTCTGTAGTGTTTCAGAAATGTAACTCAAACAGAAATGAATAATGCATTTGTTGGGATCTATTTTCAGCTGTGGATTAATATATGTTTGATGCACTACTGAGTATTTAAAGCACCAGGATTGTATATGTTGTCGGATTCAAGAACATTTATAGTCATGTGGATTACATTTCCACCATTACATTTCTAGTGACTAAGGTGCATACAATATACTATGATTTCAAAATACTTAAAACTTAAGAAATTCCACCAGAGCATTTTAATACAACGTATATTCTCTGGACCACATTGACGCAATATGCATGGACTCCAAATAAACTGCAGTGCTCATCATAATAAAGGTCACCTAGTTTTTTACATTTTTTTATTCTTTTATAGTTTTTTGACATTAATGAAGGTTTATGGCACAGATTAATACATTATATCAGGCTTTTGATACACAGAGTGTAGTACTTATTGTTGACAATAAGAAAAATATAGAATACGATTAGACTTATCCTTCAATACAATGGCACAAGCTTTGACAAGATTATTATTTTTTCTAACTTGTACATATTCTAGGTATTTTCTGTGAACACGTTTATGCATATGTATGCAATGTGCTGTCAGGTGTATGTGCATGTAAGCGTGTCTTCTTGTTCTCGGAGGATTAAAAAAAAAAAAGCTAGTTATGTAATATAAACCACTCTCACACTCTGTTTCTCTTTCCTCCCTCTCTTTCACACTCATCCCTGTCATTCACACGCTGTCTGTCTGTCTGTCTGTCTGTCTGTCTGTCTGTCTGTCTGTCTG
>CALSCE010009442.1:15105943-15126190 GCA_943593645.1 Bovichtus variegatus
TGTCTGTCTGTCTGTCTGTCTGTCTGTCTGTCTGTCTGTCTGTCTGTGTTTTGTATTCCTGTGCCTCTCTTTCTTTCTTGCTTGCCAAGTTTCACAACACCTGCCCGAGTCATAGCAGATTTACAGATTACCACCCTCTTGATACTAAGCACATCACACAGACGCATGTAGACGGAAAGCCATGCTCAGACACACACACGCACACACTCCCAGGCGTGCACTGCCATGCTGGCTGTCCCTGCGTGAGCTCATGCTGCAGGGTTTTCTCTTGTTGTCTGTGTACTGATGGGAGTAGTGGAACATGGCTTAGGTCCATCTACATGGAGCAGGTCAGGCAGGCAGGGCTGGGTGAGCTCACGGACACCTCCATATGGTTTGACCTTTGACTGGATTCAGACTGACACAGCATGCTGAGTCAAGTCAGAAAGTTAGAGTAAACAAATGAAGGACCTAAATCTTGACCCTGAGTGGAAAAAAAAATGTCTTGTATAATTTTGTCTTGTATATTTTTCTACCTGAGTTTGTGCCGAGAAGGTCTTTCCTTCCTTCATCCCTCACTTCCCTTGGTCCATCAGTCAGGTGTCTGCTAGTTGAGTATTTTTGTTTTGGTTTCCATGACGATGGGGGATTAGCACATGTTGTCTGTCTGTCTGGACTGGCCGTGACTGGGCACAGGAAGTCAGTGTACGCTGTGTAGAAAAACCAGGAGCACGGTGCCTTCCAAACCCTTTTAGCCCCAAGCCAAGGAGAAAAGACGCTTGTGAAATTGCAAAATGCCTCGACTTCTGGGCCTCATGCATCTGAGGTCCACTATGAATGAGATTAGTTGTCATTGTGAACAGTGTTTCGACACAGTTCACAGTGTGTTATTTGAATCTGATTGCATGTGAGTTAGGTCACTTGTGCTCAGGGAGGCACATGACAGGCGACAGGCTGAATGATATGAATTGCAACGTGTGTTTGAACCGATTGCTTACGGACAAAATAATAGAAACACCTTAGAATTACAGCCCTGCAGTAAATAAGAATTTAGTAAACTTAATTTAGTGTCTTGATGTCTTTCAGTCTATGTTCATCAGTGTCTACTTGTGACTATTGTTGTTCTTTTCACCAATGTTTATAACTGAGGCACTCCCTATTTGTGTAGCAATTATCCGGCCTTTGTGTCACATCTGTATGTTCCTTTTATGTTGCTGTGGTAGCACAGTGATTACACCTCTATTAAAGCTGTGAATCTATATTTGACTCGCTTATGTAGACTACTCAATTGTGATTGAATGAATTGTCATTGCATCAGTACTTGGGCACAGTAGTGCCTTGAGGTAAATGCTAATTACAGCATGCTGACATGCCCAGAATTACAATGGTAACATGCTAGTGTTTAGCAGGTATCATGTTTACCAAGGTCACTATTGGTTAATTAGCCCTAAACACAAGTACGACAAGCTTTGCAGGTATTTGGTCATAAGTAGAAGCACTGGGGAAATTAAAATATTGCTGATGGCTATCCATCTAGCATTTTTTGAGACATTTCACTTAAAACCATAAATATAAACTTGTGATTGCGCCATTAGGACACATCATCGGGGAACCATGAATGTCTGTACAAACTTTTGTGTCCCTCGAGATACTTCACATGATAAGTGAAAACCTGCTGGTGGCGCTTGATGAAAAGTCAGGGGAACAACAACGTCAGACGCCTTCACACAATGGGGAACATTAATGTCTGTATAAAATCTTATGGCAATCCGTTTGATAGTTGTTGAGATATTTCAGTCTGGACCAAAGTGGTGAACCGACCAACGGGCTAATATTGCCAACCATCAAGCAGCGCCACCAGCATGGCTGAACTCTAAGCCAGCAAACACAGCAGGGCTATGTTATTGTGAGGCGTTTCTCAATTTGTCCACCTTGTATACATGCTTGAGTGCCAGTGAGGCAGATGAAACAAACAACCCTCACTTGCAACTTACCAGCTAGCCTATCTTCAACATCACAGTCTGTTTCCTAACTAACACAATCGGCGCTTAACAATGTTAGTGAATCGCATGTAACACTAGTGTATCCACCAGCTAACGGTCGAATGAATGCTTGTTTACGCTGCTGGTCTGTGTTTCCCTGAACCGCTCTCACCAATTGCTCTCACATGTGGGCTTTAATTTGTTTTTCCTGATCTGCTTGTTTGTATGATGAAAGCATTTTATGTGCTGTTGAATTGCAGCTTGATAACATTATAAATGGCGGCACGTGATGAGTGATCCAGACAGTTTCATCAGATGCATTTACCACGGCAGACCATTTTGGCCCTGTGCACCGAGCTGCAGAGCTACAGTACCTGCAGTGACTGTGGAACACTGGAATCTGTCTGGAAAAATGTGGATGTTTTTAACAGAAATCTCCCTCAACATTGAAAAAAAACCCCACAAATTCCCAGAAAAATATGACCTCACTGTCCTAAATGGCAGTTACAGCCCTGCCGGTGTCTTCCCACATGTCTCTCTTGACTCTCCCACTTCAGGTCCCCAAAGTGTCTGTACTAAAACAGCAGGATAATATGACTGTATGTGTCTAGATTTCCTGATTTTTTTGTCCTATTCACGAAATGGCTCCCTTGGTGAAAAAGCCTTGCAAAACCACATTGATATGGATATGTATTATATTACAGACGGCTCTCACTTTAAGCTTTTCATTTTCCCTCCAGTTCCAAACTGTGGAGGAGCTCACTCACTCCTTAGAGACATCTGAAGTCTTTGTTAGATAACATGCAACGCATACTTTTATACTGTGCGTGATCAGATTGAGATTTAGTATCATGTGCTACAACAACAATGGAAGGTAGAGTTTCAGTTTGAAACTCCGTACTAAACAAAGTGTGTTGACTGCAGATTTTGCTGGGACCTAAATGTTACTTCCTGATGGTCAAGTTGTTGGATGTTGCTCGGCCTTCACACGGCCTGTGGGGAAACTACTTGTGCTGTTTCACAGTGTACTTGATCAGAGTTTCCCACTATTTACAAAAGACACACACCCAAAGTTCTCAGGTTTCTGTTGTGGGAGACTGTACCCCCCCCTTTTGCTATTATCAACCTTGTCTGACCTGAGCAGCTCAAGCCTCCCCCGCCTGTCCCTGGCAGAGCCTGTTTTAGTTCACAGTTGGTGCTGCCCTCCGCTGCCTGTGAGAGTTTTCAGACCACCTAAAGAAGCACAGGGCAGGCTTTGTCTTTGTCTGTTTCTCATTGCATCTCTCCAGACTCGGAGAGATCTGCAGACAGCAGAGCTGCGAGGGGGCTGGGGGAGGGAGGGGAGGAGAGGTGGTGCGAGGATGCCGGAGGTGGGGATCGGCAGCTCATCCCCAGCTTGGACACCAGAGCCGCAGTGTGGCGTGCCGGTGCACATTTTAAAACATCACGACTGTCTGCTCCTCGCTGGGTTTTGTTTGTTCCTCTCCTCCCCTCCCTCACCCCTACTTCCCCTCCCTCCCTCCCTCCCTCTTACTTCTGTCAGTTCTTCTACCTCTATTTCTATCTCTCTCTCTTTCTCGTGGCTCTTGCATCACCTGACTGGAGTTTTTTCCTCGTCAATGCAGCAGCAAGCAGATGAGTCAGGCTGTGCTGACTCTCCTCTACCGCCATCCTGCCTCTCTTCTCCTCTCTTCTCTTCTCTGCTCCTCTCTCTGCAGCCCGAGCCAGCAGACTGCATCGCCCAGAAGTGAGACGAACAAGAGTTTAAAAAAAAAAAAAAAACTGTCACCCCCAACCCTCTTTTCAACTTCCCCCACGGAGCATTTATTTTACTGGTGTTTGAGAGTGCCGCAAAACAATCACGTTCTCTGTCATGAAAAGGGGAAATGTTAAGTCAAACATGATTTAATCTGCAATCAGTCAAAGATCGTGCATTGGGATGCACTGTCTGACAGAGCGTAGTGCGGAGTTTGGAGTTGCACTGATTGTGTCTTTGCATTACTGTGTGGAAATGAGAGGCTCATTCAATGGATCCTCACCTTCTGTGTGTGTGTGTGTGTGTGTGTGTGTGTGTGTGAGAGACAGCACAGCCAGACAGCGCAGGCAGACAAGTGTCTCTGCTGACTGCAGATGAGATGGAGTGTTTACTGACACAGGGAGCATCGTCCGCACGTGCTCCTCCACATCTTCACTCCTCAGTGCACTTAGTTTGAGGCTCCTCAGCTGGACTGTAACCGGGCAGCCTTCATGGCGAGGGTTTTAGGTGCCTCATTTGTCTCATCATGCAGTTTGGAGCGTTGTTGTAAATATTCCACGAGTAGTGACCAGTATTTCTCTTCGATAATTCAGTTTCAGTGTTAAGGTTTTTTTTCATGTGCCACCTTACAGCTATTTGCAATGCACCAGCAACTACTGTAAACATCACAACAAAGGCAGCTACACAAATAAGTTGTATCAAGCTGAATACTAATTAGCAATATTTGTCAGCTTTAATAGAGGGAGGACAATAAGGGAACTTGGAGCGGGACAAAGAGGCCAGATAATGGCTGCCGTAATTTTTGGTGCATCAGTTGCGAACACTGCGAAAGTTTGCAATGTAATAAAAGAAAAACTTATGACCTTGTATGCCAAACTACATTAACTGAGACAATGGATTGTCATCATTGACTAATCCGACCACTCATTTTCGGAATAATAAAAAAATCCTTGAGTGTAGGGCTGGGGGATATGGAGAAAATCAAATGTCACAGTATTTTTGAACTAATGCCTCGGCGTAGATATTGCGACGATATTGTAGAGTTGCCTATCGGTGCTTTCGCAAAATAATTACACAATCAGATTTTTTATTTGATGGGGCGGCTGTGGCTCAGGAGGTAGAGTGGGGTGGGTCGGAGAGTTAGGGGTTCGATCCCCAGCCCCCGGCGGTCAACATGTCAAAGTGTCCTTGGACAAGATACTCTTCCCAATGGCTCGGTCAACGGTGTGTGAGGGAATGTTTATCACTCCTGATACCTTGTATTCTGTAGGAGAATGTGTTGTAAAGTGCTTTGAGTGGTCGCAAAGATTGGAAAAGTGCTATATAAATGCAGTCAATTTAACATTCTGGTAAGTTGAGAAAATTACATCACTTTACTGTAATGCAGAATTTAAAACCAGGGAAAGACACTTATGCTATATTACGATAACCACGATTTAAATCTAATCTATAATGCCCAGCCCTAATTTATTTCAGAAAACAGTAGTTAAAGATGACCTTCGGATTATTATTATTATTATTATTATTATTATTAGTATTATTATAAGATATTTACAGCAAAAAAAGCAACAAATAGTCACATTTTTAAGATGTTTTTTACTTGATAAATGACAAATTGATGAAATGATTAATCTCTTGATCAACACCTCTGTACCACCAGAGTATGAGCTTCATCAAAACTGTATTTACTTCAAAGATCTAATATTTTCTGGTGTTTCTGTTATTTTGTCCACCACCTGTATCTCGGGGGGGAAGGCTGATTGTCCTACTACCACGTTTCCATGGAAACAACAGGTGGCTCCTTACAGTCCATTCATTCTTTAGCTCCACCCTTTAATTGATCTGTTTATACAACTCTTGATCCAATAATAACGGTGGTGAAGTGTCATCGAAACGAGGCCATTTTGCGTTGTTGGGTTGCCATAGAAACGGCTGCTGACCAGCCTTAGTGTCCATACGTTCTTTATACGCCATCCATCCATCCACCCTATCGTTGCCTCCTCCAGTTGCACAATAAAAACAGGTGGTGACGAGCACAATGCAAGCATCCACCTGTCAATCACTCTTTGATTACACAACCACTGTGGGGAGATTATCTCTATGAATCCTTTAATCTCATTTCTGTTTATCTGCGTGAAATGTCACAAGAGCAGCTCAGAGATGTTTGTGAGAGATGAAAAAAGAAATACAACTCTTAAATAAATGTGTAGCTGGAAGAAAGCTGGTGCTGGTTTAATGTACATGTACGTAAAACATCAACACACACAAGCCACGAATTGTGGGTGATGTATGTGTATTTCTTCAATAGTTTATTATTCTCATCTCTGTTCTTTGTTCAATCACTTAATGCTATTTCCACACTCGCGGACATCCATGTTGTTAAAGTTGCTCTTTATGAAATAGTATATTTTGAAAAAAGAGTTGTAACGTTTAAGCTGTCAAACCTTTACGCTAAGAAAACATTGAAATAAAAGATTTCAAGAAACACTGTCAACAATTGTAACAAACCTAAAGCTTTAGCTTTTTTCTGTCTTTGCTGCCATCTCATAATATTTCATAAATGCTTATGTAGAATCTAATTATTGGACAACACTATTATTGTCATTCTCCTCAATGAGAGGCTCCAATTTCTTTGTTGATAAGAGCATTGTCATCCTGGAAGCCATCTTTTCCATCAAGACAGAAATGCATCATGGGATGATGGTGATCATTCCCATTAGGTGGAAGATGAAATCTGCTCAGCCGTCTTGTTTGGATGATTGAGTAGATTTCATGCCAGGGAAAACACCACACCACAAATGTTCTCTTGGATGGGACGTTTGCTAACATGTCTTTCATTTCGATGTTATTTTTCTATGGCTACAAAATGCTACTTTTTCAAAATGTGACTAAAATGTGAATTTCCTAGTTTGAGGGCTGGCTCTCTCTCAGACTGTGATATGGATTTAACATCATGATTTCTGTCTCCACAGGGAAACGATTTAAGAAAGATCCTCCTCACACGCTACTTTGGAAATCAAAAGCTTCTCTCCAAGTCAGAGCTTGGGAGTGGAAACTCCTCATCTGCCGGCTTTGTCAAGCCGTCATCTGGAGGTACAGACAACCCCAAATAAACCTAGTAGACACTGCAAAAACTTCTCACTGCAGAGGAAACAACAGCAGCTAACATGACAACTTAATTGGGGAAGTGCTTGCTGGCAGACTTAAAGCACCACGTAAATAAATAAAAAGAAAATATATATATTTAAATATATACAATATAGTAAGATTAGAGGTCAAAATTATCAATAATGTTTGCAGTTATGTGTCCAGAGCACAGTTATGTTAAATGTTAATATTCAATCTCTGCAGGAGGTTCTCCCATGGTTGACTCTGACAAGCCAGGCAGCAGTGTGATGGAGATCCAGTGTCTCCTGGACAACGTTGGGGCATCAGAGCTGGTGATTGACCTCATCGTCAACACAAAGAACGACCGGGTGTTTGAGGAGAGCATCCTGCTGGGCATTGCCCTTCTCCAGGGCGGAAACACACAGATCCAGGTGGGCGACACAGACACTCAAATCCTTTTATTTCCGTCCACATTGATCAGCTGAAACCCAGAATACACCCACTCACCGATTCAGATTTATGTTGACTACTACTCTGCTTCCCACCCAGAACTCCTTCTATAACCAACTGTACAAGCAGAAGAAGTCCGAGCGGTTCTTCAAAGTATTCTACGACCGCATGCGTTTGGCCCAGCAAGAGATCCGAGCCACCGTGTCTGTCAACATGTTTGAGCTCAGCTGCAGAAAACGGGATGATGAAGGTGACGTCAGTAGCATCAGGTTGAAGAAAGGTAAAGTCTAGCATTGATGCATTTTAACCTTTTTGAATTATAACCGACAACGCGACGCCTTGGCTTCACTCTGGAGTGTGGTTAAAAAAAAACATTTGTCACCTCTGCTGTCTGGAACATGCAGCTGTGTGAAACGAAGCTGAAAGAAGGAAGCAATATTTATATAGAGTGAACCACCTGGATAATAATGTCAGATGTAGCTAGAGATGAGCATTTAAAAGTGACATTCTGAATCGCTGGGGTCATGATCTGAGCACAGCCGAGCATATCCATAGAAACAGGCCTGGAATGAGTGAAAAGCCACAAAAAACGCTCAAATATGTAATCTTGAAAACCTTAATGTTTTTACAGTATGTGTGGTCCTCAAGTTCAGCTTGACCTTGAGTTTTAACAATAGTGGAGGATAAATCCAGAATGATCTTTGTTGCACTGCTGCCCTCCGCTCAGACTGTTGTTCCCAGTTCCTGCAGTCACATGTCAGAGGCCATGTGACGGCCCACATCACAAGCCTATCAAAAGGCCATTGTATCAAGATCGGGTACTTTCATGCTACACAACCCCACTCAATAATTGCCCACTTAGCAGGGTGCGGGGGGGGGGGGGGCCCTCTGGATTAATTTTTTTAATATGTCTAGAATGTCATAGTGAAGGCTGCCATTGATTATTATTTCTCCATCCATTTACAACAACCTGTCTTCTGCCAAATGTTACTGCATTGTTCAGCCATGTTTTTTGAAATAACTCTTTATATTATACATGCTGTGCTCTAGGGAAGGACTCAGGGCTTCATATGAGGGAGGACATGCGAGGGCAGCTGAAGGAGGCCTCCTCAGTGACCTCAAAGGCCTTCTGTGCCTTCAGGAAGGAGCTGGATCCCGACCTCGAAGGCCTCGGCCAGAACAGTGAGATAGTCGGGGCCGAAGAAGTTTTAGAAGAAACTCCGATGAGCCCAGCCATCACCATCATGAAACCAATCCTACGTTACCTGCAGCTGCTCTGTGAGAACCACAATACAGGCCTGCAGGTAGACTACCAGCCCCTTTTTTTGATTTAGAGAAAGAACCTTAAAGTCCTACTTCTCTTAAATTTACTGCTGATTGACTGCTTTTCTGCTCTGAATCTAGAACTTTCTGCGTAACCAGAACAACAAGACAAACTACAATCTGGTGTGTGAGACTCTACAGTTCCTGGACTGTATTTGTGGAAGCACCACTGGAGGCCTCGGGCTGCTGGGCCTTTACATTAATGAGAGTAATGTGGACCTGGTTCGCCAAACCCTAGAAACCATCACAGAGTACTGCCAGGGACCCTGCCATGAAAACCAGGTGGGTGGAGGAGTGGTTAGTTTAGAGTGGACGATAGGTTTGGATTTATTAGCCTATTTTACTTTTGAACTCCAATATGTTGGCTGGTATTTCCACATACAATATCGTACCAGTTGTGGTTTACTTAAACATTATGCCACAAGCCTGGAACATTTTCGTAAAATAAACACACGGCAACAAAAAATGCAGTAATTTATTGCTAACAAACAATCACGCTTACGTCAAGCAATGTAATTCTTCATCATGTCTCCTTTCTTTTTTACTTTATGCTTTATCCTGTCCATCTCTTATAACCATGCTTAGCCCACCCAGTAAGTCAAAATTCACAACAAGATCTGACATTTTGAAACGATTGGTTTGGCGCAGTAATGCTATTGTCATGCGGTCACAGGCGTGTGTTAATAGGGTATTTTGCAACGGCTTCAAACGTGGCTCAGCCAATTATAATGAAGGAGCGGAACTCTCTACTACCGTTTTATGATATTGATCTTTGCACTCTTCTTTTTTTCTTTGTGTTTGTCAAGCACAGATGCATCTTCTTCTGATGAATTTTTGTTTTTCGCCTAATGTGCATTCACTCTAACTACACCCCTTTTATTTTTCCAGAGCTGTATAGCGAAGCATGAGTCAAATGGCATTGACATTATTATAGCACTGATTGTCAACTCCATCAACCCCCTGGGGAAGCATCGGCTGGACCTCGTGCTGGTGCTGAAGGTGAGCAGCATGTGCCTCTGAGAGCCCTGAGAGGCTGCTCGCTATGACCCACAGCCATTGACAGCCATTACTACAGCATTACTTACGGTTTGCTTTATAGTAGTAATTACCTACTGGGAACAAGATAACTGGGGGTAGTTTGACCAAATCCCCATTGTTTAAAATAGAATAATGGCAAAAACGACGATGTTTTAGTGAATTAATGGAGCCGTGTTTTTCTTTTGATGGCCATTGATGTTTGGTCACTACACATTATGTCTAGCTGTTAAACTGCTAAGGATTTCAATCTTACAACCAACAATAAAATTACAACATTCAAATGGTTTGGTTTTGCTAAAGAATCGCATCCATCAAGTAATTCATTCCTGAATTACTCAGCTCTGTAGTTTACAGTTGATCAACATGTAAAAGCTCATTGGTGAAGCCTTATGTTGTAGAACAATGCCTCCAAACTCCTATTGGCTATCATGGAGAGTCGTCATGACAGCGAGAACGCAGAGAAGATTCTCTACAAGATGAGACCCACCGAACTGGTGAGTGTGCGCCAGCATGCATACATAGTTAGGTCTACTGTAAAACCAGTTTTCACGTAACTAAGTAGCAGTAACTTTTCCTAACTTTTGTGCATTAGGTGGATGTAATGAAGGAAGCCTACGCTCAGGGTCTGGAGAATGAGGAGGACGAGGACAGTGTTGGGGACCAGATCAAGCCCAGAGACGTCGGGCACAACATTTACATCCTGGCCCACCAGGTAATGAAAATGCCTAAGCTCGTCTTTGTCCGTGACAGACAAAGAGGGAGGAAATGCGGTAATGCCTCTGTGTGACTTTCTGCCGACCTCAGGGCCGTGTGTGTGTGTGTGTGTGTGTGTGTGTGTGTGTGTGTGTGTGTGTGTGTGTGTGTGTGTGTGTGTGTGTGTGTGTGTGTGTGTGTCTCCTGCGCTAAATGATGGAAGACTGCTCTTCTATGAACGAATCGCGCTCTGCCAGTTTTTCTAAAATTAGCTTTCAGGATGTGACACTTGTTCTGCAGACAGGTGGGCTGTAGGTGTTCACTGAAGCAGGAGGTATCCACTGTATCACTAAGAAAATGTGCTTTGCCTCGTCCAGTGTTTCAGCAGTAAAGAAATGAGACTGGTGTGTTGTGCCACTGAGAAAGTAGTAGCAGTAGTGGTGTTTGTCTGCCCTTTTCTATAGTTTATGTCAATTGGAGAGGGCAGACCAAGCCTAGCGGGTTCTCACTTCTGCCTCTTTATAGCCAAGTACACACAAACGTATCCACTGATGACACACATATTTTTGACGATATCATCTAGTATTTGCTCCTCAGGCCAGCTGCCATTCATTGTACTTAAGTGGTGTGTCAGATAAGAAATGCATAATGAATAAGTAAATAAACAAGAATGAATTATAAACAGTAGTTCATAGAAATGCAGACAGTAAACTACTGTACTTAAATTTTTTTTTTTTTTTTTACGGAAAACCATGGGATTTATAGAAAGTGATTCACAAAAATTCTGTATTTGTCACCCTCTTTTGGCAATTATATATTCTATACTCTATATTATTATATATTAAGGTGGTGGTATGTCAGTGTTGTGCTAACACTTTTTTTTCTGCAGCTCCCAAGTGGCCAAAAATCGGTTATTTCAGGTTTAAGCATCCAATATTACCTAATGGAAGTGCAGTATATACACAGAACTGGAAGGAATGACAATATGGATAAGTTGCATAATTGTCTTCATGTAAAGTTTTGTCTTTGGAGAGTAATGTACTCCATCCGTTTGTTTATCCTGTAAGGGAGTATATTCATTTCTCCATTATTTGA
The DNA here is from genome assembly GCA_943593645.1 of Bovichtus variegatus. NCBI lineage: Eukaryota > Metazoa > Chordata > Actinopteri > Perciformes > Bovichtidae > Bovichtus > Bovichtus variegatus. The sequence continues at coordinate 15,117,368 of CALSCE010009442.1, forward strand.
CTTTTCTGCCCTTCTGTCTTCTTATTTTCTTGTCAAGTTGCATCATCTTGTTTTTACTCCCATTAATTGTCAGATGTGTCCATATTTAAAGCATTGTGTCACAATGGGTTTGGGAATCATAGGACATTAGTCTTATTGAGACTGCCATGGAAGTAAAACATTTAATTTATTAGTCGTTTTGTTTTTGGATCCAAGCTGGCCCGACACAATAAGATCCTGCAGCAGAGCCTGAGGCCGGGGTCGGGGTTGGGGCTGGGGTCAGGGGTGGACCCCGACAATGAGAAGGATGACGCCCTCCATTGCTATGCCAATCACACAGCTCAGATAGAGGTACACCTCATCATCACTTTATCCATTTATCCTCTGAATCCCTTTTAACTACCAAGCACATCACATTTTTCCATTCCAAAATGGTGAACTATAAACCCGTAATGAGGATTTACTGGATATCTATTTGCCAGATTGTACGTCACGACCGCACCATGGAGCAGTTAGTGTTTCCAGTTCCTAACATTTGTGAGTACCTCACCGAGGAGTCCATGGTGCGTGTGTTCACCACCACGGAGAGAGACGACCAGGGCAGCAAGGTTAACGACTTCTTCCAGCAGTTTGACAACCTCTACAACGAGATGAGGTGGCAGAAGAAGATCCGCAGTAAGTCTTTACATTCTGAATCCGGCGCTTGCAAAATAATGATGGTGGCAGCAGAAGCAGGCTGCAGGATGGTAAATCATGATTATCATCTAGAGTGTCTGGTTATTTCCAGAATGAATTGAAAGGCCTGCAGCAACTTTTGTGCGCTGATTTTGTGTCCCTGTACTTATTTATGATCCCTGTTCTGTTTGTGCAGAAAATAAGGCTGTGTTCTGGTTCTCACGCCACATCTCTCTTTGGGGGAGCATCTCCTTCTACCTGGCCTGTCTGCTCAACATCGCTGTGGCTGTATTCTACCCTTTTGGTGATGATGGCGATGAGGGTGAGAATTTTAGATTACATTTTTTTTTTTTTTTTGTCAGAGTCCAAGACCTTCAAGTCTCCTACGTGACGATGCACAAGCCAATAAATAAGCCTTTTTCACAGAAGTCATTTTGTTGGTATAAAAAACGCATGTAAATAATAAAATGAATCATTTAGTTTCAGGGTGCTGGTATCGTGCATGCTGACTCACTGTCATGACTTACTGGGACACTTAAATAGGACAGAGGCATCGTTAATGTTATTAGTAACTGTGGTTACTATGACGAGTCGAAATATCTGCTTTAAAAAGACCTACTGTTTGTCAGGATTTTTTTTCACTGTGTATTTGCATTTGAAAACATCTTTCGGCTCCGTCTCCTGAGGTTGTGTTTATTTAAAGGCCCTAAACACCCGCAGTTCACTTATTGACCTGATTAGAGTTCTGTTAAGGACAATGTATGCTTTTACTAAATGTGCTTCATTTAACTCCCTCCCACTCTCCTATTGAAGTGGGACAGGTTAGACTTTAATCATCTTTATTGGTATGTTGAGATGGGTCACCTCATGTGATTCCCTTTTGTAGCTCCGCCAAACTTCACCCTGACGTCTAATCAGTCAGGTTGACTAAAAACACCTATGTTGGGAGCCTTTAAAGAAACGTATTGTACTTTTTCCTACTATTATTTCTGTATTTATTTACCATTGACGGTGCATACTTAGTGGCCCGACATTGTCAATGCAATTCCTCAGCAAACACTGCAATACTACACAATGCAAGGAAATATGATAACATACATAAATACAATATATCTAATATCATATACATCTAAAAACAATGAGAGTATGTGACGGCATGGTCTCTTAAGAATATGTTTCAAGGTTCTGTAAGAAGTGCTCTTTCTTAATTTAATAGAAATACTTTTACAGTAGTGGCTGGCCCAGACTGAGAAGACTTTGTACGTCTGCATTGTACAACACAGTCCCCTCTGGTAGTTGCCCTTGTTGCCGTGCCGCTACTGTCATATCCAAATAATGAACTGACTCTGTGTGGGAGGTGCTAGCCCCTGTAAAACCTTAAAGACGAAGCAAGCAACTGCAAACTGTTTTTAAAATGATCGAAATTGAATAAATTGTACTTTTCGTACAATATGGCGCTTGTGATAATTATTGGCATAGTGATTTTAGTGTCTATTTGCAAAGGGACATCATTAATTAGTTAATTGAATCACATTGCCAGCCATGTAGTGGCTATAGTCAGATAGTATTTGTTTTTGTTTTTTTAAAAAGATTTTACACAAATGGGAGCAAAATGAATTTTGTTGTTGTGGTGTAGTGTGATCAAATGTTGTTTTCCCCCTTATTCATGCGTTTTCCGAAAAAACCTCTTTAATCAATAAATCATCAGGGCATTGCAGTTTCCTAAAGAATCATAAGCTTCAGTTCGGTGGTTTACAGCGCGAAGCTGTTTTGAGTGATGAGTTTGAGCATCCCTACGGACCACTGTTTGACATTTTAAAGTGTTGCCTCTGATTGTGTTGTGCTAAGTTAAGCTCTTAGCTCGTGTGAATAATTCATGAGAGAAATGCAACACTGCTTCAGAGCACTGATGTGCGCTACCTTGATTTATGCTTTCTTCTTCTGTCCAGGCACCTTGTCCCCCTTCTGGAATATCTTGCTGTGGGTGGCGTTGGGGGTGTTCACCTCATTACTTCCTGTCTTACCCAAGCCGCTGGGCATCCTGTTCTTCCTGGTCTCCCTCATTCTACGTGCCATCTACACTATGGGCCTCGCTCCTGCTCTGTTGTTGCTGGGTGCCGTCAATGTAAGTAATGGGAGATTTGAGCCAGTGTTACTGGGGGAAATGTCCGTTCTTGCCTCTTCGCACATCAACACTTTATTTTTTTTTTTTATCCATGAGCTGCTTTATCGCTGTTTCCTTCTCTTTCAGCTGTTCAACAAGTTGGTCTTTCTCGTAAGTTTTGTGGGCAACCAGGGGACGTTCACTCGAGGCTACCAAGCAGTTGTTATGGACATGCTCTTTATCTACCATTTGGGCTATGCCATCATCTGCGTCCTGGGGCTCTTTGTGCACGAGTTCTTCTACAGCTTTTTGGTAAGAAATCTCTCACACATTTCCGTTCCATTACATTGCGACTGATTGATCAGCGTTGCACTTCAGAGATAAACACTCTGATTGTGCGAGAACAGTTGCTGGTGACTCACTGATGTTGATCTCTCTTCACAGTTGTTTGACCTGGTGATCCGAGAGGAGACGCTGCTCAACGTGATAAAGAGTGTGACGAGGAATGGCCGCTCTATTATTCTCACAGCTGTTCTGGCCATCTTCCTCGTCTACTTCTTCTCTATCATCGGCTTCCTCTTCCTCAAGGACGACTTCCGCATGGAGGTTGACCGACTTCCTGCACCAGGTCAGAACTTCTTAAGCTGTTCAAACACTCTTAGTCATTGTTTAAAACGACATAAAATACTTTAGAGGGGAAAAAAAGACAGAATTATGACAGTGCTTATTTTTAGTTGCGGTGTTTTCTGTTCTGCTGAGGCTCCTCTGCTTCTGTTGTGACTGCTGAGTTAACCTAAAACATGTCCCGAACCTGCACTCTTTTACAACGCTCTCATAAACGTCTATGTGTTGATCTTTTTCTGCACTAAACTTAGCAATAACTCAGAAATGGTAAATCCTAGAAGTTAATGAGTTTCAAACCAAAGTGGCAGACGAAGCAGTCTACATACAGTATATCAGATATTTCAACATTGACAATAACTTCTGAACTATCAGAACAATAATCAATATGAATCAGAATCAGAATAAATCCATTGCATTGAGTTTCCCTTTTGGATTAGAATTTCTTAATATAGACTGCAGAATCAATGTTTGTATTTATGCAACCACCACATAAAATAGTGTTGGATATGTACAGTGTACAGGCACATGTTTTGAAAACACTGTCGGCAGCGTGGGTGTGTTAATTACTTTCGGCACAGTGCTCCGAGGGTCAGGAAGACAACCTGCTAGCACATGTGCACCTGTTGCATAACCTGGTCGCCGCGCCATCCTGTGTTTTGCTGAATAGAGCACAGCAGAGCAGTGGTGGGTTATGTAACCAGCTGAGCTCACGCCTGTTTATCTGTTAGCTGTGGGGTGAGCAGAGGCACAACTGGAGCTCCATCAAAGCTGAGGAACACCCTGTCCACACTGCTGCTGCCTCGGAGCTGTGACCTCTGCGCCCTGCCTCAGCACCCCTGTCCCCTCCATTCCTCTTCTTCTTCTTCCTCTGCCTCTTGTCTCCCAGCCCTGCCCTCTGTCATCCAGCCTGCCAGGGAAGAAGGCCCTTTTAGTGACACTCTGGCCCAGGTGTACAGTTCTCCTTCTGCCTGTCTGCCTGAGCCGATCACACTCGAGCACAGCTCCTCTGCCGCTCAGGGCTTTACCGATGTGCAAATGATTTGTTCAGGTTTTTTCAGCAACACTTCACCACCCACCCAGCAGCTGCCGCCTCAGTTTACATAACGTCTGACTAAATCTTTCTTGCTGATTTTTACCGGAGCTGATGATAATTAGCGGGAAGGAGTTTCGATGCCAGAGCACAATTTAATTATCATCTTTCATTTGTAAATTATTGGTGCTCATTAATCAACTTCACATAATTTCCCCTTTTTTCTCCTTTTCTTTTTTTTTTTTTTTTTTCTTTGAAAAGGAAAAGAGGATTTATTGAGTAACAATGAAGTTGCGGACTCATGTATGAAAGATAGCTGCCTGGTTTCAACACCTAAATCTGTTCCTGGTAAGTTTTGGTTAAATTTAATTAAATCATTTTCATTTCATTTCCTATTATGAACTGCTGAGTGGACAAGTTTAAGATATGTTGTGGCTTGATCGAGGTGTAGGTGTGTATGTTACCTTTCCGGCAGTAGTCTGTTCCTGAAAGGTTACTCGCACACATTGAGACATGAACACACACACACACACACACACACACACACACACACACACACACACACACACCGACACCGACAGAGGTGTGCACACAAAGAAACTTGATGAGGCAGAGGGGGTGACTCACACTCCTGTTTGTGTTCCTGCATCTCCCTTGATCACCTGCACTGTAGGGCCACACACGTGATCTCATCCACATTCTTTACATCCTCTTTCTCCTCAGCAGTCATGCTGTGCAGGCCATTTTTTATTCACAGTATATGTACATTTCATATGAAATACGAATAACAGTTTATAGAGGTTTAATTCTTTTAATTTGTTACTGTTTTTTATTCTGACATTTGAGGAGGCGAGGGAGTCTAAGGTATCCACTTGATCTTTAGTCACACCATAATCAGCTGTTCCCATGACGAGTTGTTTTATTATGAATCAGTTATTAGAAAGTCAGCTGAGCGATACTTTTTTGAATTGGGTCAGACTGTGTTTTCCTGAGCTTGAACTTGAATGCCCTTAACATCTTTCACACACTCTTAGTTCAATTTACATTAAGGGTTACATTAAGATTAATGATTTGAAAAATGAAGTCAGATGTTGTGGATGTGAGAGTTATATAAAGTCCGTTGATCCTTAAGTAATCAAATGAGTAGAACTTTATGATGAAAAGGAGAAGCTACCAAGAAAAAATGTAAAAACAAGTGTTGTATATTGTTACACAACTGTAGATATTTAGAAGCTAATACTGCACATTTACCCTTGTCTACTGTTTTTATGCATTTTCTCTTGATTTATGTTTGTTACAGACGATGGGACAGAGCGGGTGTGCGACACTCTGCTCATGTGTATAATCACAGTGTTAAACCAGGGACTACGTAATGGAGGAGGTGTGGGAGACATTCTCAGGAGACCCTCCAAAGAGGTAAGACGGCCTCAAAATGAACATGAATTTAGTGTGTTAACTACAGAATAATTTTTTTATACTTAATGTCTGTTTGTAAGTACTTGAACTATACATGCATTTGTGCTGCATTAGCTTCTGTTTAAGCTGAAAGGAAAAGTTAATGATGCTTTTTCTCCACATTTTTCCTGTAATTGCACCATCCAGGAGCCTCTGTTTGCGGCCCGAGTGGTTTACGACCTTCTGTTCTTCTTCGTCGTTATCATCATCGTCCTTAACCTCATCTTTGGTGTCATCATCGACACCTTTGCTGACTTGAGAAGTGAGAAACAAAGGAAGGAGGAGATCCTGAAAACCACCTGTTTCATCTGCGGTGTGTATAGCTATGAGGTTCACCCAATCCTGCATGCAAATGATAGTGAAGTAAAACAACAGTATGTTTGGAACTTGTGTTAAATGGAGCCAATGTTTTTGCAGGGTTGGAGAGGGACAAATTTGACAACAAGACGGTGTCCTTCGAGGAGCACATCAAATCCGAACACAACATGTGGCACTACCTTTACTTCCTGGTTCTGGTGAGGGTGAAGGATCCGACCGAGTACACTGGCCCTGAGAGCTACGTGGCCCAGATGATTGCGGTCAGTAGATCAAACACGCATACAGTACACACACAGGAAACAGTCATACAGGAAATAGTCACGCAATACCTTTTTGTAATGCAGATTTATGCGCCTTAAAAGGTTGCATCATACTCACTTCTCTATCATTAAAATACTGTAGCTTAAGTTGCAGTGAAGCACTTTAATCTTTGTATTTTGGAATATGAGGCTTTACGGCACATTTTTTTAAGATGACACAAATGTACATAAACACACCCAAGCCACAGCGATTTTGTTTATTATTCCAGAAACATATGGGCAAACAAACGCATTCATTTCACCCCCTAATTTATATTTTGCTGGTGAGCTGTGCCAGACAGCATACAGATGTCTCAGTGTTGGAGTCTTAAAGTTTTGCAGCCTTCCTCACTTTGCAGACTTGCACAGTGTGCTAGAGAAGCGTGAGCCTGTACAGCAGACCAACGATCGAAAAATGAGACTGAGCCTCTAGGCCTGTGCCAAGCATCCCAATTTATTCTCTTCCCCCTCGCTGCTGGAGAGAGATGGGTCTCTGTGCTCAGGTAGTCTTTACTATGCTGAGCTCCTAACCTGCTGGGACACAGTGTGGTTAAATAGTAATTAAACCCAGTCCAGCTCTATTATCATCAATGCACCAACTTGCTGCATTGACACACAGACAAGAAGTTGAAGGATGTAAGGGCAACTAAAGGTGTTGCCGTTAGGTTAATGGATTCAAATGAAGCCTCAGAGCACAATGGCACATTTTGTGATTAACATTTGGCCATGATGGGCATAAGAATGGCGGTGTTATAATGAACAATTTGCATTGTAAACAGGTGACAGACATTGAATTAATATGCATCAGCAGGTCTTCCAACGGGTCGACTCTCTGATGCGAGGCCAAGGTATCGCTGTTTGATGAGGTAATGATGAGTCAGGGAATTATATTAACACCCCCTAATGTGCTACAGAGCAGAAACGCACACCGCAAAAAACTTTGGCTAAACCCACTTTTGTTTCCATTTTGTTACTTCATGTAGCTCTCGTGTACAGATAAAGAGGGTAGATAGGAGATAAAGATACCATTCGGAAGATTTCATTTTAAGATGTATATAAGAAGAAGCTGATTGAGAAGATTTGTGTTGATGGACTTTTAAATTAAAATGAAAGAGGCTGCCTGTTGCTGGACAGATGGTAGAGTGAGGGTTTCTGGTACAACTTCACCTCCTTGCAAGGTTAAGCAGCCTTAAAGGGTCAAACCTCTAACAAAACTTCTAATAAAACGTTTTTTTAAGTTAAAATTAAAGACAACCAATCATATACACGGCAACCAAAAGAGTTTTGTCCCTACTAGTGATTTAAAAGTCAGTTTTATCACATTTCATGGTATAGACTAAAAGCTACATGTACAATACAATAATGACCAAACAACAGCATCTGGCAGAAATAAAGTGAAACATAAATCATTTAAACTGAGGTAAAACATTCTTTATCTGTTTCTGGTTATTCAGCCAACGTTATGGAAGATAACTCATAAAAAAAAATGCCTGCACACTGACAAGAAAGTGGAGGAGGCTCTTCAGAATCTATTTATTCCTTGTGCAAAAGCTGACACAACATGTGACAAAAGTGAACATTTCAGGAACTTTATGGAAGTGTAATACTAAATTTAGAGAGTCAAGACTCTAATCTGCTCACACACAGTAAATCACTTTGGATAAAAGAGAGCAGTGGTGCCATGACAGAAGCTGTAATGGAAAAAACAGCTGAATTATAAAGTATAGGAGTCTGTGATATTGGGCTCTGCAGGAGCCTGCTCCATCTGCCCTCTCCTCACCGCAGCCAAGAGTTTGACTTGATGTTTAGGTAGGGATGAATGTGCGTTTGAGGGCAGGGAGGAGGGGGACAGTTTGGAGTTTAGGGCTCCACTTGCTAAGCTCCATCTTTATAGTAATCTCCTGCACCAATGCACGACATTTTTGGGGCTGACAACTCAACATGAAGCTACTGGCCTAATAAAAACTCTGCCCTCCCCTCTCCTTGATGGAAAAGAGCTGAAACCCGATGACCTCAAACACACACACACAGACACACAGACAGACACACATATACACACACACACACTCACACTCACACAGACATAATGAGTGCATCTGGTTGGGTAGGATAGAGTGATGTGGTGCCAAGAAAAAGAGTAGGATCGTGTTACACTGAGTGTCTGTTCTGTTGCTGTGTTGTGCATGTGGATGGGAATTAGTGTGTAAAATTATGACAGCGACTACAGGCCTAGCAGGTACTGCAGCAGCCACAACGCTGTTACATAAGCCATCTCAAGTGGCCTGCTAATAGCTCAGCTCTGCCTGGCACGTGCTCTCCTGTCCCTCTAACACACACAG
>CALSCE010009442.1:15126290-15223630 GCA_943593645.1 Bovichtus variegatus
TGTGTGTGTGTGTGTGTGTGTGTGTGTGTGTGTGTGTGTGATTATTGTCAGAAGAGGAACAAGCACAGGCCTGTGATTACGATTATTTTTTTGTTATGGCAAGAATATCGTAAGCAGAACATTGATTGGTAAAGATAATTTCATAATAAATGAAATATTATTTGGAAATAAGTCTCCAAACCGTTTAAAACATCACAACTTCCTGTTAGAAGTAATCACAGTGTGTCGTAATCTCTACAAATTCCTCATTTGTGAACAAACCCAAAGGTATTGAATTTGAAATTGTATATGAAAAGGAGAAAAAGAAGCAAATCCTCACATTTTAGAAAATGTTACCATCAAATGTTCGGGGTTTAACTATTCACTCATTCATTTGTTACTAATTTGACTAAATCCACAGTTTAAGAGGTTGTAAAGAAAATGTACAGACAACTCTTTTTACCACATCTAGGTAAATAAAGTAGTTATGTAAGGGAAATGGATTATAGTATTTTCTTATGGTTGCCCTCATCTCAAAAACTCAAAACAAAGAGGTAGTAATAGTTGAGACAAACTTCAACAGGAGCATTAATATTTCAGCCTTGCTGGAATTTGACTCTACTCTAGTGCTTGACAATGGTTAACGGCAAAGTCCTAACTTTTCTGGTTGGCGTTGTAGCTCTGTGCGGCTGAAGCACAGTAAATAACATGTACGTGGTGAAACACAGCAGCGGTATGGCGACGGCAGCAGAGTGAGAAACACATGAATGTCCGTAAATTCATGCTCACTGAGGTGTTTAAATGGATCAGTGAAGCAACACTAAAGCCTTGACTCATTCAGACAGTGCAGCGCAGCACACAGTGGACTACTGTACAGTCTAATGAGCAGCAACAAGACGTGAGTGGGGTAGTTCAGATTCTGTACCGTCACTGCTTAACTTTATATAAATCATTGATATAGAGATGATTCTTCAAGCGATATGAGCACGTTCAAACAGGATATTATATTCACCCATAATGACGTCTTTAGGTCTCTTTATGAATCTTTGAGGTTACCTAATTCATCAGTTATGGATGACTTGGAAAAACAAGCGTCAGAGGCCCCAGTTTCAGTGACGTTGAAGCTTTGTCTTTGAGCTCACAGAGCCTTCGCTGTGTTTTTGAATCTGTGAGAAAGGAGACTATTCTTTTTATTTTATTGCCCCCTTGATGCCTGAGGCACAAATTAGCCCGAAAATTCTCAGGCAAGCTCTTATAGAAAGACTCGATTCATAGTGTGTTGCTCAGCAGTCACACTTAATCAGTCTAACTGCTTCCCCTGTACTCAGGGATGGAAAAAGTAATCTAGTGTTGAAAGTGTTGAAAACAACCAAAGTGTAGTAAAGATATAAAGGACCTCTTTTTGCAGAGTAATCTGAACATGTACATATACACATGTATGCATTTACTTGGTTATATATTAAAACTGCGAAGGGGCCAATGTGGCCACTTTCTGAAAGAAAATAAAAACACCGCTAAACTCAAGCTTAGTGTCAGTTGCTTCATCAGTTTAACGGGAGCCTGAATATGTAAAAAGAGTTGCTAAAGTATTAGAAAATAGCACCTAATCAAAAATCTTAAGTGAAAGAAGAATTACCTAATTTTTACAACTACTGTACATGGAAGGAAACTCGGCAACTGTAATATGTTTATTTGTAATCGGGTAGTTTTCACCCCCACATCCAGTCTTCAACTTTGAGCTAAACGCTATGTTAGCATGCTAACATTAGCATGTTAGCATGTAAGTATTAAACTCAAAGCGCATCTGAGCCTGACAAAGTGCAGTTGAAGGTGTTTGATTATGAGCTAAATGTAAAAGTTTGAAATAAAACATTTATATAATTTTTACTGTTGCCATACATATGCAGATACTGTATTGTGCCCCACTAGTGGGAAAGCAAAGGGTTAAGAAAAGCAAGTTTTCTCCCAACTTCTCACCTACAGTGGACTATTCAACAGTTGTTGTCTGGTTTTAGATGAACATTACAGGGCTGCCATTGTGTCTTGTTTTTCTTTAACTTTAAATTACTGGTAAAAGTTGCTTTACAGTGCCTTTCTATTCCTGTGCATGGCATACATTATTAAACATGGCATACATGCCATGCATATTGCAGCCAAAAGCAGAATGTTTCACAAACGTAACAATTTTCCAGATTTGAGTTACTTAAATTTTAGAATGAAGCAATGTTTTTTTTTTAATGTTAGTCATAAACATAACAATGATTCAAATGAATTGGTTTCCTGGTTCTGTTTAGGAATTTCACAGACATGATATGTCATGATATATCACGGCCATTAATGTCGTACCTGGCAAAGTGTAAAAAAACTTATTAATGAAGGAAACAAGAACACACACCCCGTCTTCCTCTCCACCCTCAGTATGTCCTTATGTCCTCGTCTCTGTCCTCAGCGTCTCACACTGATCAGTTTTTCTCTCCCCGTAGTCTATTCTTATATAAGAGTAGGTGGGAGAATACCTCACTCCTCCTACTGGACTTAATGTAGTGCCAGTCAAATCCCACTCTCGGCACCTTTTTTTAAAGTCATTTTTATCATAAGAACTGGCAAAGGAATATTACATAAGATCAGCTGATGGCAGTCTGTCTCCCTTTCAAGAGCATGCATGTTGTAAAACACACACTTTCTCACAGTCTGCTATGTACATACATATCCATGCAGATGCACGCCAACAGTACACACACCCACACATGTACAAACACAGACACACTTAAGTCCATTACATAATGCCATAGGTTCACTTTGCTCACTGTGTTCTCATGGCATCACTGCAGATGGTTTGCTCTGTCCCCTGCACTGTTGGAAAAACAGATGATAAACTAAATGTCTCAGTTATACATGAGAGCACACACACACACACACACACACACACACGTATAATAACACGATACTCCCAGTTGTGTTCTTGATAGACGACAGTGACTCATTCCTACATCAACAGTGTGCTTGGAGTGGGTGTGAATTGAAATGCCAGTTACTGTTCATTTAGTAAATGCTATCTGCAGTATCCAAGCAGACAGCACTGCTGCTTAAAACACTTTACACTGTCAAGAAAGAAACAGAGAGCAGCTTCCATTCTGATGAAATGATTAATATTAAACCTCCAAGTCTCTAATTGCCATACCTCTCTGTTTACACTCCTCCTGCAGTCTGCCTTTAGCTCTGTAAAGCTCAATGTGCACGTCAATGCAAATCCTCTTCGCCATTGTCTGTGCCAACATACTGTTGCCGCCATCTCTCTGACCTACTGAGTCAGCTTTATTTCAGCCTTTTTATGCCTTTCACCTTTTCTCACTGCTTCTCTCACATCCCATCTCCCCCTCTCTCCTCCCAGGAGAAGAACTTGGAGTGGTTCCCCCGTATGAGAGCCATTTCTCTGGTGAGCAGCGAGGGAGACAACGAGCAGAATGAGATGCGCTCTCTGCAGGACAAACTGGAAGGCACTGTCACTCTGGTGGCTCAGCTGTCTGGTCAGCTGGCTGAGCTCAAGGAACAGGTACAGTGCCACTTCAGGCCCTTTTTCACGCTGTGGTGGGAGAAGCTCTGGTCTGAGCACTATGGTAGTCTGAACTTATGGCCTGATAACTAACTTAAAGCAGTGTGTTTTTAAAAAAAAAAAAAAAAAAAAGTTTAGATGCAAGCTGTCACATGCTACCTGACCTTTAGACTCCTTTCGCCTAAAATCACCGGCAGGGCAAGAGGTCACACATAAGGGGCATGCTGTGCATCTCTTTGCAGAGTTCAGTAACCTTTACAGATTATATTAGACCCTTGATGCTCCTGAACGCAGCACAATAGGTGACTATCATATCAGCGATCAGCGCAACTGATTGTTGCCAGTGAGCCTCTGGCTGTTTGGATGACTAGCTCTGCTGCTGCAGTGTGACTGATCACTCTCATCACCTGCCTCCCCTGCATGTGATTCCAGTCACAGGCCTGTGCTTGTTCCTCTTCTGACAGATGTGTGAAAACAGCTCCTACTGGGGAAGGATCACACTCTAAATAAACAAAAAAAACAACAACCTCTGTCGGCCTCAGGAAGCGGTTCAAGTCTGTAACATCTCCCTGCTAGCCTGGGCCCCTTTGTGTAACTCCTGTAACAACCACGTTTGTGTGCTGTTGAAGTGCCCTTGAGCGAGACACTGACGCCGTATCTATGAATCTGTAGCTTCTACAGCCCATTTATTATTCCAATCTAGCTTTAGTAGGTTATACTGGCTAACATTCAGTCATGGGGTTAGCAAGGAGGACACTCCGTCTTTATGACAAACATACATTTTGAAAGGTGAGTGTATGCAGGCCAATCCACAGCTCTGCAGTCACAGGGAGAGGCCTGCAGATCTCACACCAGCTCAACTCAAAGTGTTTCTGACTGGGAGGAAAGTGCTCCTGCAGCTCCACCCTCATTACAACCTATGCTGACCTCGGCACTTTACACTATCACAGCTGTGTGTGTTGTGTGTGTCTGTGTCTGTGTGTGTGTGTGTGTGTGTGTGTGTGTGTGTGTGTGGGTGTGTGGGGGGGGGGGGCGGGATATTTGTTTGTGTGGGTTTTAGGGTTCTGCACAGCATACTAGATTTCCTTGCATTTACAGTTTATGGTTTCCAAAACCATCGGCCTTCATTTATGACGTCAACATGGAAACCACTGCAAATGTGAGAAACCAGCCACTTATGATTTGTGAAACTTCCCCACCACACTTATACAACATCCAATATGCAGGTCACAGTTCTGAAAAACACATGACGGTGTCCTCCTAATGAAGTTTCCAAGTGACATTTTAGTTTCCAGTCCCAACAGTGGTTGAACAAAGTGATTTACGTACAACCATGAAGAGAATATCTCTTTTATAATATCTCGGTCAAATATTGAAAAGGACATTTTAAATTAATAGTAAAGCTCTCATAAAGCAATTGTTTGCAGTGTTTGAAAGGACTGTGTGACGCCTTCTTGTGTCATTCAATAGTTATTGTAACACACTTAATCAAGATTCATTTCTAAAAGCAATGAGCCAAAGATTCTTTTTGTTTAGTCTAAATGAATTTACTCGCTCTTAAAAAAGAGTGAAAAGAGTGTCATTTTACCTGCACTCAAAGTTCACATAGATAATCACTCCACCCCCGGAATGTAATTATTATGTGTGAACATAGTGGGAACATTTGTGTTTTGCATAATAAAGTGCCCACTAGAAAAATAATAGCACAAATACAGGTTTGCATATCATGTGTTTGCACCATGCAAAATTAAAAGCCACTCGAGGTTGATTATTAATTAATTTTTTTTTTTCCCCCCTCTGTATCCTCCACAGATGACAGAGCAGAGGAAGAACAAGCAGAGGCTTGGATTCCTGGGTCCTCCTCAGCCCAACCATCACACCCCGGCCCACTGAGGGGCTCGAACAGGACAAGGTGACGAGCCACTGGACGACAGGCTCGAAGTAGAAACCAGCTAGAAATGCAGACACACACACAAACTCTAGCCTTAAGAACAATACATGTACTCGGATTTGTGATGTCAAAATGCAAGAGGGCAGCAACTGTTGATACGTAATGTTTGACATCGTGCCTTTTCTATGACACAATCACGGCCTTATGAGATACAAACTGTGCCTTATGTGCTCACTCGGCCACTAGCAGCATGCTTTACTGGCCGTCTGTACACACCCTCTTACAGAGCACCTCTGTGAATGATTGGCCAGGCGCGGCACATATCTGCTAGTGTTGCGTTATTGTGCAAGACAGAGGTCGAGGGAAATGTTAAGGTAATAGTAATGGTTAAGTGCTGTCAAGTCTGCGGACGGTCACGTCTCATTGCTCGACTGTCCTCAGCACTGATGTGTCAGAGAGCGGACAGATCACAGTCAGTGATAGGCGGAGTTTGAGTTTTTGGCCTCCAGGGGAAGAGTGTGTGTGTGTGCGAACATCAAGTATTCTCCCCTTTACCTTTTTAGATTTCTGATGGTATTTATGAGAACATTTGCGGTTCATAACTGGAGTATTATTTTTTGCTTTTTGGAAAAGGTATCATGCTGCCTCACTCATTAACTTTTCTAAACAGTACATTGCAACTGCTGAAAGTGCACTTTTTTTTTTAAAGAGAAAACAAGTGCAAAAACATAAGCCTATGACTGGAAACTCTGGTTAGTTGGGGTATTTTTTGATTGCTTTGTCTTGTGGTTAAAAATGCATTCGCTGCACCATTTTCGTTGCCTTTTAAAAAAAAATTCGATTTCTACAGAATATATAAATAACTCCAATGTGAATTCAAAATAATGATCACCTTTGCAGAACTTACTTGAAATTTATTTTAAAATCTTATATTGGTACATAATGTAGTACTGACTGAAGATGGTAAGCTTACAGTTACACTATGAACATCCTCATGTTTATAGAAATATCAGCTAATACTGTAATATTTACTGTATCTGCTTATATCATCTTCATCTTCTACTGTTTCTTAAATTTTCGTTTTTATAGTGTAAATCACACTCACTAGTCTCTCTTGGACTGCAATTGATTGTTAAATCTGAATTTGTGTTTTTAAACTTGCACAAACTAATGGCAGATTACGAGCGCGAGCACTCTACGGTAACTGTCCTGTGACACTTTCTGCTAAAATAAAATGTATAGAAAAATGTGTTTTATGTGGTTGGATGTTGTAATAAATTTATAACAAAACTCATTGGCTTGTTTGGAGTCAGCAGCTTTCTAACAGAGTTGTGTCTCAGTGCTTGTTGTTGTTAGGGATGAATGAGCACTCCACCTGACCCCCTCTGCACCCACCCACACTCAGTTTACTCACACTTGTACTTGTCCATGAAGGCAGCGCAGGACAGAAGAAAAGGCTTGTCCTCATTCAGACAGGATCATATTTCAGCTCATGCAGCAGGGGTAGTCATCTAATATTAAAGTTAACAGATTCACTGTACATGCCGTCACCGTGCTGCTTTTGTTTAGCTCATCTTGACATTTAATTCCAGCTAATTAACAGCTGATCTGATGCACAGAGATACACTTTTTTAAAATTAAATGAAAGTAATCAAAATACAGAAATAAGAGATTAGGCATGTTTTCTAGAATAATCATTCCTAAAATGGGTTACTTCTACTACGGCTGAATGTGAATTGAGAAATGGGTAACACAGTGGCTAAAGTAATGGGTAGTTAAAAAGTCCAGCGGCTAGTTCTAACGCGACCAACAAATTCACTGTTGAATTGTATGAAGAATTGTTGTAACAAAACCTTACCTTTTTATATATCAAATAGTGAAAACCTCTTAAGCCCTCCGCCTGGGGGAAAATGCCTAAAATAACATACCCAAAAAGAATCAGAAAAGCTCCTCAACATAAGGCTTATGTTTATGCATATTTATAGTCTCCTTTAAAAGGAAAGAATCTAAGGAATATGAATCTATTGTGAGCAAACTTGCAGATCTATTACCATTACAGAGAAAATGGAGACGCAATAAAGGGAAAAATACGATTTTTATCCTCGTCTAGTATATAATCTAAATCTCAAGGCAATATTACCATTATATCCAAGATCCCATGGATAATGATGCAACTGAATGTATTCTCCTGCTCTTTACTACAACTGGGACTGTAAATTTGACGAACACTAAAATACACCATTTATGATACAATTTATAAAGATATATTCAGATGGTCTCCATGTTTTGGCCATGTTTACTGTTTACTGGGAGTGCGAGGCCCCACAGTGCTGTATGAGGTATCCACAAAGTTGTCACAAAACAGACAAATAAAAATAAAAAAGTCCCTACCAGCGAACGTCACTCAAACTCGACTAAGACGGCTCTGTCATCACGCTTACTGCGACTTCTCATCAGCAGACACTTGACTGT
Organism: Bovichtus variegatus; assembly: GCA_943593645.1. Lineage (NCBI taxonomy): Eukaryota > Metazoa > Chordata > Actinopteri > Perciformes > Bovichtidae > Bovichtus > Bovichtus variegatus. The sequence goes on from CALSCE010009442.1 coordinate 15,134,186, forward strand.
AGAACCATCAGTAACTTACATCTGCCATTTTTGGCGAAAATAACATGTTTACATAAAATTTCATTTTAACGTTTTAATGGAATTAAATGTTGAGTGCATTAGAAAGCTCAGAATTTTGGTTTCCTGCGATACCAAACATGTAATTGTAGACTGACGAGAAAATTCTCCTGCAAATTTTTTATGTTTTTTTGTACAACTGTTATTAAAATACTAATAAGACATAGTTTGGACAACATATAAGGATTCTGAAAGATGAAGCCCGTATGTTTTCAAAACAGTATAACATGTATATCTTTTATAAATAGACCATCTTTCATCACAACCTTTTGTAACTGCACCACAAGGGTGAACCCGGTATCGGTTGCATCAGGCTCAAGGGGTATAATCCTTTCAAATAAACACATTTGAAACATCACAGACGGTGTCAATGAAGGGCTTCTTTAGTTGATCTGACTAGAGCTGTGGTTGTAGTCCCACATGGGACAAAAAAGGTTGGGAACCACTGTTCTAGAAGATGTGAAAAAGAAAGCATCTTGAGTTACGGTCGTTGAGCGCTTTTGTCTCTTCAAAAGGCTGAATTTAACCTTTGCAAAACATTGGTCATATTAAGGCCTGTCATCTGCACATCTGTTCACGTTGTTGGTAATTTAGCACTCAGTACTCATGTGGAATTGGATAATTCAAACATGTGGCTGGTCGACTGTATGTTCATGCCTGTGTAATATATTTAAGATTATAAACGAATCACAGAAAAGCCTCAACTGGTCATTTATCCCGTCCTGTCATTTACCCTCTACAGAGAAGCCCAACCTTCTTGGCTTTACTTCACTGTTTACACTTGTAGGCCTGTATTTGCTCCTGCTGCCTGTGACAGCCATTAAAATTAGCTCACACAGTGCCATAATGGTGAGCAGCTGTCACTGCATAGACAAGAAGGGTAAAGTGCAGCATTACTGGAATGTATTGGACTCAGAGAGGGAAGGGGGGGGAGAGGATACTACCAGGATCGCCATTACTGTCTGGCAAAAGTCTTATTGCCATAGTGTGATACTAAACAAACATGCACTGCTTCGGTCTGCTTCACTCCCTTGAACAGATTTATTTTTGATGGTTTTAATCATGGTTAAACTTTGTTATCCATTTACCAAAAAAACATTTTAAATTACATGCGAGGGGGGGGGGCTTAGGATAATACACAAGATGGTCCGCTTTATTTCATCCTCTCAGTACATGATGGGCTTTTTGAAAGCATGTGAGCAGTCTATTATTTACTTTATGAACACAACCTTTGACACATTTGGATCACAGTTATTTTTGAAACTCTTTGCAAACCACAGTCACGTGCTAAGCCTGTGTGTATTCAGTAGTGAGAGTGAGAAAACACCCACAGAAGGTCAATAAATGCAAGGCAATGTCCTAAACACCTCTGTGTCTGGAGCAAGTGTGACTGAGGCAGATGATTTGACTTTGATGCACTGAAAGGACTTGACCAAAAGGACATCTCAACATCACCTATAACTCAACCTCGATAAGACCAAACTGCTTTTCCTTCCGGGGAAGGGCTCTCCCATTTAAGACCTTACTATCAACATCGGCGCCTCGGTTGTTTCCCCGACTCGGACTGCAAGGACACTGGACCACCAACTGTCCTTCACTGCCGGCATCGCTGCAACAGCCCGCTCCTGCAGATACGCTCTTTACAATATCAGGAGGATACGTCCCCTGCTGACCCAGAAGGTTGTGGTCTCGGCTCTTGTCATCTCACTCCTTGACTCCCTGGTCTACCTTTACGTGCCATCCGACCTCTGCAGCTCATCCAGAATGCAGCAGCCCGACAGGTCTTTAACCTGCCCAAGTTCTCCCACACTACACCACTCCTCCCTTCACTGGTTACCAGTGGCTGCCCGAATCTGCGTCAAGACACTGGTACTGGCCGACCGTGCGTGGCTGTGTACTTTGGATGTTTTCTTTCCACTAATCTGAAAGATGACATGTTCTCGAAGCAAAATAGACCAAAATCTCAAATTTGACCAGTGCATGAAGAGTAAATGATGTTGTTGCCTGTAGTGTCTCACCTTAAACTAAACCATAGTCTATATTTAACTGGCTATAAACAATATAATGTAGATATACACGTACAATTAACACAGAGTTCAATCTGTTGTCTTTAAGTTGCTGTGTAAGTTGTATTGATTTGTGTCAATACAGATATTGATCTTTTGTCTTCTGCAAAGTTACAGCAGCGTCAGTGGCCACCGCAATCAGATATCATTCTGTGTTTTTTGCCTTGAAAGATCAATTGACCACACAGAAAGTTGTGACTGACCGAGGAGGAGGATGGAAGGTCCCTCCTCACTGTCATTTTTTTAGAAATAAACATGCCCCCGTGATGACTGGCATGTGACTTCCTGTGTCTTTTGTAGTCACAAGATGCATCAACATAAAAACAGTGAACAATCACACAGAAAAACCTGCCTGTAGATGCAGTATACACAGTGTGTGAAATGCATCGTTAAACAGAATTAATAAATAATTCCCACAGCGATACACTTTTCATTTCCTGGTGATTCTTTGCTGATTATTATCCAGTAATAGCCTTCATTAGAGCTCACTCTATCCTCACTGAAAAATAAACGTGAGACTATTTCTTAATCTTAAAAAAGCTGTGAGCAGTTAACTGTTAACTTGTATAAATTGACAGTTATGATCAAAGTAAATCACAACCGGGCTCAGACAGAGACGCCTTTGTCTCTCGGTGGTACCACAGATTAGTCATACGTTTGGATTCTGCCTTAACTTTAAGAACTTTATAGTTGTTAATGTGGATGAAAAATTCTGTTAACATTCTGATAACATGTATTTTCCACTGTTGGTACATTTACGCAATTGCTGTACTTAAGTAAAATGTTGAGGTACTTTACTTTACATTGAGTATTTCCATTTTATACAACTTTATATGTCTACTCCATTACATCTCATAGGGAAATGTTTCCCTTTTTAGTGCTCTACATTACTTTAACAGCTTAAATTACTTTGCAGATTCAGATTGTTAATACAAAATATAATCAACTAACTAAGAAATTATGGTTTACTATTATAAGTAACATGGGGGGAGTATATGAAGTAATCAAAATGAGCTCCACCTTTACCGGCTGCAACATAAAAGTGATGAACACAATAATGCATTAAATATATTTTGATGGTAATACTTTGAATGCAGGACTTTTACTTGTAACAGAGTATTTCTACATTGTGGTATTATTACTTTTACTTAAAATACAGTATCTTCCACAACTGGTATTTCTCCATTAAATTTAATGAAACTCTTTACCTTATGTTTAGGCATTAGGGTGCATAGTTAGAGATGCTCTTTTTCTGCTCAGTTCTCAGTCTTTACTAGTAATAAGGCAAAAGCAAATCCTTTCATTTGAATATGAGTCTTAAAAAAGAAAACGCACTTATTGGCTTCTTTTTTCACCCAAAGGAAATGTTCCTTTCTCAAACATCACATTCTGTGAAAAATAAACAATATTTTTGACATCATCCCCAGTCAATCAACCTTTTTTTTCATCAGTGACAGATGTAACATTGCACACTAATTAAAGTCTCCCTCCGGGCACTTGGTTCATCTAATTTGCTGCGGAAACTGCCTCCCGTTTACCATTCCCTGCACTGCATGTATGGACTGTAGGTGATTGCTGTCTGCAGCTGAGATGAGCGTAAGAATAAAATAAAGCTGAACCTCTGCACAGAGAAAAGCCTTCTTTAGAATACAAAGCTAAAATGTTATGGTTGTTTGACCCCTTTTGCTCTGTACTACCTAAATAAAACGTGTGATGAAGATGATTCTATTACTTCAGTCCAGCTGCCTGTCTGAGTCCCCCTTCCTTCACCCCGGCCCCTTCTCCCCCTCCCTTTGCGGTTGCAGTAGTTTGACTCCTACAGGCTGTTTGAGTCATGCTGGCTTCTGGCCTGGCATCCACCTTCACAAGCCACAGCCCAGTTCAAGTCAGGCTCCAGTCTCATGAAGTGTACCCGGCCCAGCTTGTGTTACTGCTGTCAGGAGCCGTTTTTAGTGCATATTATTGGACTGTTTGTATTACAGGGGTTACTTCTATTAGCTGAAACGTACTTTGCTATCTCTTTTCATCAAGGATTGTATGCAATATTTACAGAGCTTAGAGCTTTACATAGTAGCAAAAGAAACAAAACAGAGGTTATTCAAGGATTTAATCCACCTAGTTGCTTTTTGTGCATGTCAACACTGAAAATAAGTTACAGCAGGCAGCTACAAAATATAGAGTTAAAAATGTCAATCTAAAAAATAATAAATTCAATAAATGTTCTTATTGTAAAGCAATAAACTACTACATAATTATTTTTAAAATTAAGAGGGACGTCTTACTAATATTTCCTACAGAATTTAAATAGTATTTGACATTTGTACTGTATGAAAATGAGGCCATGTGATTTAACATTTGCAAGCCATAATTTGACAATGCAGTGATTCAGTGAGCAACACAAGCATTACTTGAGCAACTAATCATGAACATGAAATATGAAAAGAAAGATGTGTACTTTTTTGGAGTTAGGTGCATAACAAATTAACTATAGTGGTTTCCGTGTTGTGCTCATAATTTGTCAAGAAATGGTATATGAGCTGTATGTCACCAGAGCAAATGTCCAGATAATTAGAAACATTGAAATAGTGAAACACAATTTATTTTTTTCAAAAATAGACCAGATGTTTTGCTCTTCTTCATGTTTTTTTTTTTTTTTTTTTTTTTTTTTTTTTTTTTTTTTTTTTTTTTATAGCATTGGCAACTGGAATAATAAAGCTACATATATGGTATACAAAATGTGTGCAAAATGCCATTATAGAAAAACTACCACAAAAGGTCTGACATCAGAGAAAACACACTCAGGCATAAAACCAAAAAGGCAAATGTCCCCGTCACCTGATCAGAGTCCTCCCATCAACTCTGTCATCATCGCGTTAAACCTTCTGCCACTGCCGGGAGGAGGGAGAGCCGATCTGAAGGCCGGCGAAAAACACCTGGTAACGGTGCTTCCACATGATGAAGGCACCGACGCCACACACAAGTGCTTGGAGCAGGTTCAGTACGATCTGGAGCAGGAAGTAGAGTGTGAGCGTCCCGGTGATCACCTCGCAGTCGGTGACTCCCTTGTAGGTGAAGATGCGAGCTATTGGGTCATTTTGATCCAGTTTGCACAAGCAGTCCTCTCCCATCTGCTCACAGCTGAAGCTGCTGGTCTGTGAGTAGTGGTGTCCAGCGAACGCAATAACCAGCACTGAAATGACCAAGCCGATGGTACACAGGACAAAGTACAGGAGCTAGTAGAGGGCAAAGGACAAGTCAGAGGTCGTGCACTTTTACCTTGAAAGCTTAAAAAAAAATGTTCTTGACTTCAACTTGCTGTGTTTTTCATACTATAAGTCTGGCTCCTGCTTTAGTCTGTTGTCTTATGATTAACCCACAGTGCCAAGGCTGTATCTTTGATACAGACATGCTGGTTTAGTGCCTATGGCAAGTTAACTTCAAATATATTACCCACAATAGTACAAGGCAAGGCCTGACCCTCGTAGGAGCCCAACTATTAGCACAAAGGAGACGCGGCACATGCAAGACTGCCCTGCAGCTACAGCCGCTTCCCACCTTTAGTGCACTTCCTAAACAGAGTGTCTAAAAAATACAGTTGTAAAATGTGACAGAGGCTTTGTGTTATTTATGCAGTTGCACAATCTCAACAACACTAAACCTTTATCTTAATCCTTCGCTTATATAACAGGAGCCCTCGTTTGCTGGTGTATTTTGCTCAGTTACATGCTGCTTATGGAATTATGCAAGTGATGAGCGGTGCTTGATTTGAAATGGCATTTATGTTCATTTTGGAACAGCTGTGAAATCTGGAGTATGTATGGTTGAAGGAAAATGTATGTACAGCAAATGCATCGACAAGTGCTACAATGAACATGATGTACTTCACTAAAGGGAGATGATCCAAAATTCAAAAGCAGGTAGAAATTGAAAGGAGTCAACACCAATATTGTTGTTTACAGAAAATGTTTGGTCCTGGAACACTTTTTAGTGTTTAGCTTACAAACTCAAAGAACTAATGTTTGATAAACTGAGCATCTTGAAACAATTCATTATCATTGTAACACTTAACTTCAGAAACACACACAGTGCAGCACGTTTTCCACTCAATAGACTCATTGCTCGCCCTGCGTCAAGGGCAAATTGGAATAAATCAACGAACAACTATTAAGCCATAAATTCTTACTTTAAAAATGAACATAGTTCATACCATTGAGCTATTTGTATTAATGTCAGGAATAAGTTAAAGCATGTTTGTTTTTAGGACCAGAGAAAGAGACTCTTTGGGATAATTGCAGCTGCTCTGGCATTCACCATTTCGATAGTTTTTTTTTAAAGAAGTGCTTTACCTGGCTTTATTTTTGATACAGCAGAATTAGCTTTTTATCATGCCTTTGTGCAAAGACCATTTTGCAAGCTCTTAAGGCAAAATACCATTGAAGTGTTTTGAAGCACTCTCTTCCCAGCCTATGTACACATTTGAACCTGGTATGCAAACACAAGCCTGAAAAAAAAAAAGAGGTTGCTACTTCCAAGGACCGGCTTCTCGGTAGCAAACAATGGTGGACTGATTTTAATTGCCTCGAAATTCCAACTGCATATGTTGTACAGCTAATTAAGCTGTACAATCAAGACGGATTAATGAATGCACTCATCCACTCATAGGAATCCCCACAGAGCTCTTTTAAAAAAGAATGCAGCTAAATGCCTTTCTCTCTATGTCATTTACAGTTGCAGTTCCTTACTACAGTTACAGTATCTCAGTGAGTAAAACACTGTTCTCTGCAAAGATCTTATCTGTCGGGAAAATACACTGACCCGTCTGATCATACCTTTTCATGAAACTAACATTCTACTCTATACCTTTGGTCAATTTCAAAGAGACACATTGTGCATTAATAGAGCAACCTGGTTTGACTCCATACATAAAATGACACTTAGTCATTCACAAACTAATTTGTTCACTTTCACTTCTGCAAACTAAGCAGGGTGTGTAGACTCACCTTGACAATGAATTGCATAGATGTTCTCTCATCGGGGAGGTAAGTGATACAGTACAGGATAAAGCCCAGCATGGAAACTAAACACAGCTGCAAACACACATCAGAAGATATTTGACATAGTTTGATTAGATCAATTCATATCAGGACGATGAAAATATCAACATAATATTCATTTTGAAGCCTTTCAACAGCATCTCTTGCTCTTGCATTTACACCTTGATGTACAGCATGAGTGGCAGATACACTATAGAAACAAGAATCTTCTAGATAGTATTTTGTTCCCAGGTTTTCGTGGGTGTCTCTTAATATTGCATGATTCAGCACTAAGCTGTCATCTGATTACATTATTATCCCTCTCTCCCTCCCTCTCTCCCTCCCTCCCTTCCTCTCCCTCCCTCCCTCCCTCCCTCTCACACGGACACACTCACACTCTATCTCTTCAGTGCAATTGGAGTCTTGTGACTGGCATGCAGCATCTTATTTAAGTGTTTTTCTCAGGTTCTTAAGCACTCAGGATTCTCTGGAAAGTTCTCGATGACCTCAGTGTTTTTCACTTGGCTGAATCTCGTGAGGATCTACCTCGGGATGTTGGTGTCCAGGGATGTTTTCGAGAGCAGATGGTTGTGATAAGCTAGAATAGGATCCAAACTGGAACAACACGTTTTTTTTCTATCACCAAAATGTGACCTTAAATCCTCTTCCAAATTATGATGATAAGTAAACTGTATCTTTTTGTTGTTTTTTATTACACATTTCGCAGTTATTCATTGACATGCAATTAAACTGACACTTAAACTGCTTTTAGCGTGTTACGTGTCATTTGTCAACACACTTTTCTTTCGCACTTCAAATTACATTTCAAGTGCTTTCATTGTTTATATGTTAACTGCCATTCAAACGTTCATCTCTTATTCTTTAAAGTGATCTGCAATGGCCCTTATCTTTTTACTTTTCAACTGAGGATTCAACTGCTTTCAGTGCTTAAATGTGTTATAGTGACATTTCAGTTGCTTCAATGACTAAGATAGCTCAGCTTCCTTTATTTCTAAAACTTTAGCTGACGGTTCTGCTTTCACTCTTGCACCTCAACCCTTAGTTTAACTACTCTCTGTACTTACACACAAACTGATAATGCAACTTCCCACAAGACTTAAAATTTGTTTCAGTGCATACAACTGCTTTCAACTCTAACACTGACACTTCAACTGCTTTAAGTGCTTACACGTCTACTGACATTTTAGTTACTTTCATGGCTAAGACATTGACTGACATTTCAACTTCCTTTATTTCGTACACTTCAGCTGCTTTTACTCCTAAACTATTAGTTTAACTAACTCCTCAACCCCTGTCGACCCTGCAAACACTTAAACTACAATTTCCATACAATATTTCACATGCAAAGAGTTCACATTATAAGACATTTCAAAGATTCACCAGATGTTCTATAGAAAAACTAAGCCTTTTCGGGTTTCTCAGTTTTTGAATTTACACATATTATCGCACATTAATTAAAATATACAGCTTTTTCTTTCATTTTCTGTATAGTCATATTTAAACTTTTAGATGAAGTAAATGAAATGTGCGGCGTATTTATATGTGTTGATGGTGAGGATGACTAGATGTAAGCAAGTACAGAATACACATCGTATTTGCAAATAATAACAAGGTATTTAGATGCTTCTTCGGTGTTCAAAAGTCAAGTTGGAATATGACATGCTGTGATTGGCTGGCTTCTCTCATCAGGCCAGATGTCGAGGATTCATTGGACATACAACAAAAACAACAGAAGGTGCGAGCAGGCTTGCGTGACTGAGACGGATTGTAGCTTCAGGTGTATGCATTTAGTTGAATATGACAAATGGAGATTTATCAGAACATGACAATACCAGTGATTTCTCATGCCTACAGTGACTGTCTGGCTCAGAGGGCCAGTGTTGGCATGCAGTGTGGTGAAGATGGACAACACAGTGAGGGATATAGCTGAGGGTCATGCAGACGTATCAGAAATGGGGGTCCATGCAAACATGTGAATGTAGTGGCGGATGTTAGAGCGTAAGGATGGAGCTTACAATGATTCCAGCCCAGTGTGGCGTCTCCCTGGCCATGAGTGAGGGGCTGATGGCCAACATAAGGAAGGCCACGACTGTGACGGCCACCCCCAACAGCAACTGGAGCAGGGCGACGAGCAGAGGGAAGCGACAGACTCTGCACTTATGGCCATCCTCTGGCGCTGGGCTTTCATCTCTCTTCTTCTTCTTGCCCTCCTTCTTGTCTGAGGAACCTTTCTGCCCCTGCCCCATTTCTCCTCTTTTTTCTCTTCGCTTTTCCCTTTCTGTACACTCTGACTTTTACTGTTGCAGTGTTTGGAGTGGATGAGCCTGCCTGCCGTCTGCCTCTCTCAACTTCCCTTCCCCTCCCTACCAAGGCCTCCTCTCACCATAAGCCCAGCTCGGCTGCTATTTGGAAACAGAGAATGCTCTGAACTAATATGGAAAACATTTGGACTGGATTCCTAAAGCGGCTCCGGTGCCACATATAGAGCAGGCAGCATACTGTGGAGGAAAGGAAGAGGAGGGAAGGGGGGCTGGAAGTCACAAAGGGGGATTCCAACATACGACAGGGATGATTTTACTTGTAGTTACAGTAAAGACAAGAAAGGGAAAGTACAGAGGCAAATCAGCAGGTATGAGTTAATGAAAAGCCAGCACAGAGGAGGTCACACTTCATTTGAGAGCCGAAGTGATTGGATCATTCTTTGTCAGCACTGTTACACAAGAGAACTATATGCTGCCAGCCAGAAAGAGTCACATGACTTACAGGAAGAAGTAATGTGATCATAAGGCATGTGAGAGCATTACAGGGGCTCATATTTTAGTGTTTTTGAGCACTTAAATGTTCACAAGAGAGGAACAGGTGTCACCGACAATCATATTAACTTCCTGTCGTCATTTATAAAACGGTTGTAATTTGTAATAAGACATTTTGATGGCAGTTCTGGATCTTGCTTACTTGTATTACTAGTTAATATAACAATAACATTATACATTTAGTGACATTTAATATATATTTTTTGAGGGGGGGCATTCGATGATTCTTTGGATATTAAATGTTTTAGGAGATCAGACAAATTAGAAAGTCAAAGTTCCAAAACCTCGTTTAGCACTTATAATGCTAATCTTTGTCACATTATTGTCAATATTTTATTATTTGGCAAAGACACTCAGATGAAGGTGGGAGAGCAGCACCCATGCTGAGATTAATAGAGAACCTCGACGCACGTGTTTGAGCACACAGCTGGGCCGGTGCCATGGTTACTGACAACGCAGCTTTGAACGGCTTGAGATGTATGAATAGGTTACCCTGCCCTGCTCCTGGCAACAACACCGCGTGCACACGCACACACCTCGAATATTTGTTTACGCTGTGTTTACTTCACATTAACCTCTATGTTTCCACTTTATATTAGCACGTATTTCTTTTGTTATAGAGGGATCAGGAAGTTCCCAATTGATTTATTTATTCTTTTTAAATAAAAAGCAGGAAAAACTGCAGTGTTTTTTTTTAAGGTGATGTGGAAGCATTTAGTTACTTCTTTACTTCTAAATTGGGAATGTGAGCAAGATAGTTAGTTTGGTGATTTTTTTCTGTCATTATTCTATCTTGCAGTTTACACACTTATTATTCATCACATTAGATCGTACAGCCTTATCTGTTCACTTATCATCCTGTAGCCACAGTAGGACAGGCTCGAGCTGCAAAGTTAAGGACCAAAATGAAATGAGATGCATTAACAGTGATCCGGTGCATTAGTCTGCCTCTCCTCATTCCTGTGCACCCTTTCCTCCGCTACATTTTGCGCATGAATCACGTTTCAGCAACCAGGTCAAAAGTGTTTGGACTAGATCTCAATAGGAACAGCGGCGATATCTGCTATAATACAGAGAAGGTCTAATTACCGGGCTTTGTGCTGGTGCAGGCTACACGTGAGTTGGAAGCTGTTCCCTTCCGAAAGCGCGCGTGCGCTCTAACCACAGCACCGACGGCTGTGCAAAGTGGCAGCTCAGGGAACTATAGACATCAGTCCGAAGAGCAGCTCCACTGGAGGACACGCACTGTGCATCATCTCCCTCAGCCGTCCGTGTGTGTGTGGATCTTGGAATAACAAACATTCCCCAAAGAAGCTCAGGAGCGGATAACCAGCAGCATAGAAGTGATGGATGAAAGAATACCGCATTTACAGGACAGGCAGTTCATGGAGCATGCAGATTTCTTGGGGTGAGTGTCGCTTTTGGCAAACTCTGTCAAACTCTGTCCGATAAACTGTTATGACAACCTGGTGAATAATCGGACACTTTCCTCTTGACTTTAGGGTGGATTACCCCTCTCTCTACATGTGCAAATCCAAAAGAGGAATAAAACGAGAGGACGGTGGGAAGGTGCGCGCGGTTTCTTATACTAATGCAATCTAAATATTTAGTTTGTTGTTTTCATGAACCAACCTTTGTGTGTGCATTAGACTCGTGAAATGAACAAGTTCGATACAGTAACTTTTATTATACTTGTATATATTTGTGTTTTAATACGCTTTTATTTTTTTTTTGCCAGCAGGACGCATACAAGTTACCACACCGGTTGATAGAGAAGAAGAGGAGAGACAGAATCAACGAATGTATTGGCCAGCTGAAGGATTTGTTACCCGAACATCTGAAGCTGTCGGTGAGTTCATAGCACTACCAAATGCGTTTTACGTGCTCAGCGAGCCTGGTTTTACATGACACGAGAGGCCGTAAACAGCCAACTGAACCTTTTGTTGTTTCCTCCATAGACGCTCGGGCATTTGGAGAAAGCAGTTGTCCTGGAGTTAACGTTGAAACATTTAAACGCTCTGACTGCTGTCACTGAGCAGCAGCACCAGAAGATTATTACTCTGCAGAATGGTAAGCAGAGCCGAAGTTAATAGAAGGGTTTCGCATGAAACTTTAATAGTCCGAGAAAGTCTGTTTTTTTACAGCAGCATAACATGTACATGCATCGAACAAAGAGGATAATGCGCATTTTGAGAATACCACAACATAATTAAAGATCGTTCTATTGACACGCGCCCGTTTTATCTTGTCATAGTCTGATAAGATGCTGCACTTTACACAATAATGATCTGTTAATCTTTCAACCGCATGTTTCGCAGGGGACCGGTCGATGAAATCTTCCATTCATGCAGATCTGGATGCGTTTCACTCCGGGTTCCAGGCATGTGCCAAAGAAGTCCTGCAGTACCTGAGTCAGTTTGAGAACTGGACGGCACGAGAGCAGCGGTGCGCGCAGCTAATCAACCACCTTCACAAGGTGCTGGCGCAGTTCCAGCCCGGCGCACCGCCGCTCCAGCACCAGCTTCCCGCCGGGGACGCACATGATGGGCAGAAAGCCGACAGCCAAGCTAACTGTGTCCCGGTCATCCAGAGGACCCACGGCGGGGAGCTTAACGAGAATGACACAGACACGGACAGTGGATACGGGGGCGAGGCTGAAAAGAGCGATGGCAAAGATAAAGAATGTGAGCGCAATAAGGCGCAGGGACCCAAGGCAGTGAAGATCAAACAAGAGTTTGGAGATGATCGCGCTGCCAAGAAACCAAAGATGAACTGGCCTGGGAACGGGTTAGGGGCCACAGACCCCTCCAGACCCGACCTGGCGTTTATGAACTCTCTGATGGGAATAAGCAGTGTGGGACAGCAGACACCTATTTGCATGCCTTTCTACTTCATCAACCCCTCAGCTGCGGCGTCTTATATGCCTTTTTTCGACAAAAGCAACATTGAAAAGTACATGTACCCAGCAGCGGCCGCTCTTGCGTCCCCTTTCCCCTGGCTATACCCCGCACACGCGTCAGCAGCGGCGGCCGCAGCTGCTGCAGCCGCTTTCCCCGGCTTATCTGTGCACTTTGGAGCCTCTTCTCAGTCCAATGACTCCCACAGTCCAGACAGCGACGAGTCACACGAGGCTGACATAGGTTCACCAGATGAGCGCGAGGAAAGTCCCGCGAGTGAAGACGGGGAGGATGACGTAGCTGATGCGTCCCAGGAGAGCAAGAATAGCCCGCAAGATCAGTTTTCTGCTTGTCAAACGAGCTAATTTGTCTGTGTTACCTTTCCTGCTGAGGAGTTTCATTATTATTATTATTATTATTTTTTTTTTTTTTAAATTAGGCTAGTTTTAAAACGAGGTTTCACAGAAGAGTGTCTCATGTACAATATCTTGGCGAAACAGGGGACAGTTGTGACGGCGTGTGCCTTTTGCACTTATGCTAGATGAATCAATATAAATGATTATCGACAATGATTGACATTAATACACGGTGTTGTGCTGGAGTTAGTTTTGTATCCTCTTTGATAAAATATTTTGAAGTGGCAGCATTGGTGCCAAAACTTTGAGTACTACAAACAGTGCGCAATATCCCAATCAGCGAGTCTCTTTGGATGTATGAAGTTGCAACTGACCTCTGCCAAGGTTATTAAGAGCCTGGCTGACTCTGACTGTACATATTATTACCTGGAAGACTGCCTGGTTTATTAACATGTAAATGGGCCTATAAAAGAAGTGCTCCCGGAAGTTTAACGCCCAATGTACCTCATCCCCAACTTTGTATGGGGTAGGCTGAGTGGGAGGTACTTCACTGTCCCTCCTCCCAACACACACCCCATCTTCATCATTACATACAAAAAAACAGCTACTTTACACATAATAATAAGAAATGATGAAATGATGGGAAAGGTATTAATGCCTGGTCGCCCTCAACTCATTTTTGCAGATCTGAGTTTACTTTGGTTTCATTTGCTTGCTTGTTCTGTGAGTGAAGAAAAAACAATCAGTGAAATCATTCAGAATAATGGAAAGAAGAAACCCTTAATTCACAAGGGGCTGCTTGACCAGCATATTGTATGTCCCCCGAATTAAGCTTTTCAGCACTGAGATGCAGTGACCTCCTGTACCTCCAGGAAACAGTGTAGGATAGCACCTTATAGATCTTTGATATTGAATGTACCTGTATTTTCCCAGCTGTTAAAGTTTGTATGTAGAATGATCTTTACACTTTGAAATGCACCTTTTTCTGCTTTTACTCCCCCCAAACAGTCACCTCATCATTTTGAAAGTCAATCACTGTAGTTCTCTTGGAACCTTTTTATTGTGTTGAGCTGTCTTGAAATAAAAAATATATATAATTTCATTTCAAAAAGAGAGAGCAGAGATATCACACACTTTGTGAGGATTTCAGGCAGTAAAGTGGGGATAAGTCATAACGCTTATTTCTGGTTCCTAAAGACAAACTGATTCAAATCATAAACATATTTGTAAACCCTGCACCCCACAACACACCCCACTATCCCAGAATATGTTATATGCTATCATTACGTAAAACCTTGCTTTTCAAATATTTGACAAAGGCGGGAAAGAAGCAGAGGTCATGTGACCATCACTTATGAACATTGCCGTTTTAGGAACTTTAACTTTATCTTGGCCTGTTTTCTAAGAGATTAATTCCTGCAAGTGTAGTGTTGTTCCGCTTTTTTAAGTTTCACACGTGACTGAATAAACAGATTTTCATTGTATTTTGCATACATGACATTGCTTTTGTAGTTTACTTCAGCTGGTTTTTGCCTCAAATCTGTTATAAACTGTTATATAAAGTGGCATGTGTGTCTGTAAATAGTTTTTTTTGTGAATATACCATAAAGTATACATGTCTATGTCAATGTTGTAGAAGTCTATGGATTTTTTAAAAGATTTAACTGAGCAACTGTTGCACATTTCGTTAATGCTTTACACATATGCTGTTCTAAATTATTGCTGATGAATTGTAAAATAAATATCAAAAACTAAACTCTGCAGGCTTCTTCTTGTTTAACACAAATTATGTCTGTGCTCACAAGCTCACGTTAGCGAATACACGACAAGTTCAGTGAGCATGTGTGAAACTGCTCCAACAAGTACCTACACATGTGATATCTAGGTCGTGGGAAACGATGCAGACTGTAAGTCACCAAGTTATGTATGCACAAGACAAACAGTTTAGACTACAGTATTATGAATAAACACTACTGAAGTCCAGTAGATGAAATGTATTGTTGCTAAGACTTTAATCAGCTGACAGGTCGCAGCAGAGGAATTTACAGTGTACAGTAAGCCAAGGCTTTAAACACGTCATGTGATGATGAAGTGAGATTACACTCAGTCTGTACAGGCTGATGAAAAACAAGGGGCCTCCTCCCAACTTGTCAAAAGCTTTAAGCAGGATCAAACCCAGTCTTTGTTGTTACCTTTAACGGACTTACTGCAGTATGATTTTAATGTTTATGCATAATTTCAACAGCCTTGAAACTTCAGTGTCTGACTTCATGCTTTCTAGAGATCCTGGCAACAATGAAGTACAATTACGGTCAACGAATACCTTTCAAGGTTAGGAAAGATCGTGCAATGTTGCCTTAAATTGCTGCTCCTTTTTTTCAGTAAATTCTCAGAGTGATGCATTTCCCCCCCCCACCATTTCCTTTTAAATGTAACTTTTTCCTTTCTCAGCTCAAATAACATCAAGGTTCTGTCACTATCTTCATTGACCAATGAGAGCGACTTTGAAAGTTTTAAGTAAAAGCGTCTTTTATTTTCCAAGATACCATCCTCTTTTAACCCTCCTATGAAGCCATGTAGCAATGATTGGTAATTGCATGAATATGCATTGTTATACGCTGACATTTCTTGTCATTTCATTCTTCTGTGGGAAAAACAAGCTTCCCTCTTAATTCTCTCCCCAGCCATGTTATGTCCATGTTTCTACCATTACTGAGTAAATGTCTCCATCTACTGGCGAAAAGCTAGAAAAACACATAGAGCACATGCTGTACAAACTTCTTACCATGAGCACCAGCTGTGACACTTTTCATTTTGTCAGATGGTTTATTGAATCATGCAATCCATGTCATATCAGCAGCCAATTACAGCCATACATCTGTCAACACTTTGCAGTATATTAAGGCAGGAAAAAAATAAAAACAGGTTATGTACAGTCGACATCTTACAGTTCTCTAGAACATTATACGGTTGTAAACAGTGACCACAGCTACGTCTCATCCCAGGGTGGAAAATGCACACCAGTGGTTTCTTAAAGGGAAAATACGCCCCGATATATAGACTATCTCAAACCTAAGAATTTTAAAACTGGTCTCTCCTTCAAATGAAAAGCAGAGACAAACTGCAGTGATGATGTATTCTGTTGTGTTGTTGTAGATACTGAATGTTACAGGGTGGACTTCGCTTCTGCAGCTATTTATTCCTTGGTGACAGTGCTGATCTAAACTCTAAAATGTCATCTCCCACTTGGAGATCAATAAAAGTACGTCGTCTTTTTCTTAAACTAGTGACTCCAGCACACACTACGTGTTGCATGATGGAATAAATCAAATACTGTGAATGCATTTTACAGCACATAGTATTATGGTGACAATAATACTGTAACAGAGTTGGAAGCACTATCAATAATGTTATTTCCATTGATGTTTCTACAAAACACTGACACAAAAAACACAATTATAGTTTCCTCTTTGATGCTGTGCTTTTTGTCTCTGTGCAGCAATGTGGCACCAATACATCTAGCGACATGTGATCTAAACTGACTACGATCATTGAGTCAATGCCTATGCTAAAGCTTTGCTGGACATTATTTGAATACACCAACTGTGGAATGAATATAAGGCACTTTGATGTGATTAGCAGCTGTACTACAACCTAAGAGGGGCTTTATACCTTGGCTATTCTGACTCTGCACGCACAAACACATTTCCTTAAATCACCGACTCGATCACACTCTCATACACGCTGTAGCTGTAGCTAGCCATGATATTATTACATGCCGCCATTTTTAGATTCAACTAACTGATTTACTGTACTGCGGGTGCTCTGCACATCCAGATATGGCTATATTAACGACAATCATGCAACAAGACCTGCTAATCTTTGGCCACCGATCCTTACAGGAAAACACAAGCATAATACATTTGGCAAAAATATACTGTGTAGTCATCTCAACAACAAAAAAAAAAGAAATCAGCTTCAGAAGGTAATTAACACTGTTTCATTATGCAGATATTTTAGCGGGAATGAGGGCACTGCATTTGTGTAACCGCTTTGTAATAAAATATAATTCACTAAATAAAGCTGAAAAGTAAGAAAACATATTTACAGTAAGCCATCATTTTGGTACATACAGACAGTAACATTCTTCAGTAACAAAACCATTAACCAGTTGTGCATAGTTTTAACATGAACAGACAATCAGAGCTAGAGGAATACATTCTGATATGCAAAACGATATATTCTAGACAAGTTTACTATAGACACAAGTGGATCCTTCATTACTTATATAAGAACCAGTCATTATGCTGTATTCATTGCAGAAATTACTTATGCTTTTAGAGATATAGTTCATAAATTCACATACCAAGATTCTCAAGAATACTGTTCAAAAGGCAATAGTTTAGAATCATGATGCTAGTGAGAAAACAATACAAATCATTCAGCAGGTACTAAAGTTAGAGTAAAAGTACATTAAGTGGATACGTTTATAAAGGAAGTCCACAACAGCCTGATGTTTAGAAAGTCCTAATGTGTTCAGACACCGAGCACCTTGAGATCTTTCATTCCCACTAAGTGCTCCACGACTTCCATTTCAAGATCAACATTGTTCCTTCACTATACGAGTCTTCACACTCGAGGTCGCCTTCAGGTAATTGAGACAACAGTGCATAGTAGTGTGCTACTGAGGTATCCTGTACAAAGATATCCACTTACACATGTGTTCTGGAGTGAAATGGGCTCTGGAAGGGAGACCTGACGCGTTCCCTCCGAGCAGAGCTGGCTCACACATAGATCCCTTCTGGGTTCAGGCCAGAAGTGAGAGGGCTGTGGAGGACCCGGAGGTGACTGGACATCGCGTGTGACGACACGGGGCGCTTCAGAGAGCCAGACAGGGGAACTAAATCTGAGAATGAAAAAACACATGGCAGTGAGAAAATGTGTATTTTAAAAGGTTTAGTGCTGAAAATATATAGAACATATATTTTACACACATTTTGGATAATTGTTTTTTTTTTTTAAAACGTACTTCTAAATGCACTTATATATTATGATATATTATATTATCAAATTCGTAATAAATATCAATAAATTACTTTATATACATTTATTTTTTTTAAAGCCCTGTAGATGCTGCTATGTGCCACCAGGGGGCAGTGCCAAGCCCTGCAGAGGATCATCCGCTGCAGTGAATTTTATGGCCAGTCACAAAATTGCTTGCTGATTTTACACACATGAAATGGAAGGTTACTAGAAGGACATGAACACTCAATTCATTGCTTTTCATAATTGAAATCCATCACTGTTTAAAAGAGACCTACTGGTCTAAACGATGCAATGATGAAGTACAAAAATATCTGGCCTATTTGCAGAGGTGAGATATTCAAATTGTGTTAACTGTGTTACAGATTTTAAATCAGAATCAAATCAAGTAGGTGTAAAATGTTAACCATCACTGTTACTGTTACCACTTGTTTCTCAATATGCTTCTCCATGTTTCAGACAACCATAGACTGGATTGCGTTTTTATCATTTTCTCAAATTCAAGTGCAACATGAAAACCAATATGCAGCATTTACACACACAAAAATGCAGTTTTTAAGACAGTGTGCATGTGGAATACTAAATTATTCATAGATGTTATGAGTGGTTTAGCTTCATGTTTATGCTTGTAAATTTGCATTTATACATTAATTTCTGTGATTGCAGGCTTATTTTTGTTGAAGTTTGTACATTTTGGTTTCTGCCAATAAACTCTGTTTTGCAGGTTAGATATCCAGCACACGCATAATGCACTGCTCTAGTCTCATCTCAAACTCGCTCCTGGAAGTCAATCTTAGTTGATGTGGAAAAGAAAGTTGATGTGGATCGCCTCTATTGCCATGCGACAGCTCTCCCATTAATCAGTGCTCTTAGTTCATGCGTCAGCTCTCTGCTAGTCTCCTGTAGGATGACAGAGCTTTGGCCCAATGAGCCCATCACAGAAACTGCTGAGCATGTGATAGAGCGACAGCGTGATCGAGGAGTGAGGGATGGACAGAGAAAGTAAGGTGAATGAATGACACCAGGTCTGCCAGTATCCAGGCAGCTGTTGGCATGGAGACTATAATTGCCACCGGAGTGGATAAAACTAATACTGTTCCCTCCACTGCCCCCCCCCCCCTCCCCTCCTCCCTCTCGATCACAATCTCTCTAACATGCATGGCAACTCACACTTGGGTAATTTTCTCTCAGCAGGCTGTCAAGACATGATGTAGAAAAATAAAAAGTGCCTTGATGGAACAGAATGACTTCACTAATGCACAGAGCAACTCGAAGACAAACGGCCCTCCATGCGCTCTATTAAAAAGAAGTCATGTGTTGCCTGCATGAATGGCAACCAAAAAGCAGCATTTATCCTCAGACTTCTCAGGCACTTCGACATGCAATTAAGTTTTAATTCCTGTCAGACCAGTTCAGATCAGTTACACTTAACTGACCCTTATATCATTGACTCCACACCGCAGTTACCAGGTCAGTTCCCTACTGGTCATTTAAGTCAGCACCAAGAGATAGCTGGGCATACATAGCACTTTATGTGACTGTACTCTCATATTTAAAACATGTGCCGCGAGTTCAAATTGAACTCAAACGATATTCCTCAACAGAACAAAAATCCACCCATTTAATGTTGATAAAAAAAACAAGATTACCTATACCAGGACTGTTGTTAGTGCTTTCATCCTCAGTGGGTTCAGCCGGCAGCACCGTGACCTTGGTGCCGGTCTGCTTGATGAACTGCTGCAGGTTAACCTGCCTCAGCTCCTTGGTCAGCTGTTCCAGCTCGTGCTGCATGTCCTTCAAAGAAACAGCACGAGAAGAATGATTCTCGAAGGAACACGTATTAACACCAGTTTGAAACTAAGCAGTTCGGTACAGATTATATGAGCCTATATTTTAGTATTTTGATGTCCAGACAATATAACTTTAAATCTCCAAGTCCTTAGTCAATTTAGTTGAAATGACATCAAAGTAAGTCAATTTCTCAGATTTCACACAGCTCTCTCCGTAGCTACTGAAGGGTTTATATAACCCCCCCCCCCCCCCCAACATTTGCAGTAGTATTCTCCATTCTTACTGATGGATGGTCTATCTTATCACTACGTCACCCTGCAGCACTATTAACTTAAAAGAATGCATATATGTCTCACCTGCAGCTTCTTACTGCTTTGTCCAAGTGACCTGTCCACAGCCCTGCAGCTGCTCTCCAGCTGGACAGCCTGTCTCTCCTGGGCTTTCAGTTCTGTTTTGACCCTGAGCAGCTGAGCTCGAGCCTCTGCCTCACTGACCCACTGGGTCTCCTGCCGCTCCCTCTGCAGCCGCTCCTCTTCGAGGCCTGCCTCTACACCCTGATGGGGCGAGGAGATAAACAGATATGGAAAAAGAGGAAAAGCATCTACTACAATATCCAAACATCACTAGATAATGGATAAACAAGATAGATAAACAAAAAAAAAAAAAAAAAAAAAAAAGAACAGACTGTGGAATTCTTATTCTTCGATTCTTAGCTGGCTATTTTTTATTTTTCCCCAAAAGTTGTTACTAAAATAAAGGATTTTTATTCAATATCCCAAAAATCTCCCACACATAGCACACCTGTACCATTGCCAGCTTTTCTTCAATCTCCACTTCACAGCCCTGCATGCGTCCTCGTAGCTCCTGCAGTCTTTCCTCTAGCTGTCTCTCACTCTCTAGCTCGATTTGCAGCTCAGTGGCCCAAAACTCCTCCTCCTCCATCTCCACGTCGTTCTTCCTCAGATGCTTCTCCAGCCTCAGGATCTCCTTTATCAGCCCTCCTCCTCCTCCATCTGGGTCCCCAATGCACCCTCCACCTCTCATCCCTCGCCCTTCAGCCCAGACCTGGAGCTCAGCCTCATAGGCCTCCAGCTTTTTCTCCAGCACATTGAGAGTCTCCCTCTGTATACCGACCAGTCTGACCAGATCTTCCATGCGACACGCCCACAGGCCAGGGGATGCGGTCCCGATGGCCGGTGGTGCATGGTTGTGATTTCCACCGTTTCCCAGGAGGAGTCTTCGTTTAGCCTCAGCCTCGCCGATTCGGCTTCCGCTCAATATCTCCCTAAGGCCTCTGGGTGCACCGGTGAACGTCAGAGACTTGCGGCGCGGTTCGCGGCGGCGGAGGGAGCGATCGTTGGGGTGACGAAGCTTTGCAAGGGGAGGGAGGCTCTGGCGATGCAGCCCACGTTCGGGACCTCTGAGAGGGGGTCCTTCTGAGGGGGGTCGTTCAGTCAGGGAGGGGCCCGTGCGATGCAGGATCAGCTGGACGTCGCCAGCATACTGGCCCCAGGTGTTCAGAGAAGCCACAGGGCTCTCATGAGGTGCTAGGTGACGCTCAGTGTCCCGCCATTTTTCTACCAGAGTGTATCTCCCAGTGCGTCCTGTACAAAACACAACAGAACAACACACTTGAAAACAAGAAACAAACATGAATTTGTAACAGATCCTAATGCTGGCAGATGCTAACACCATGGTTTCTTGCGACCCAACAATTGAAATGTTCACATTTCATCCAGCTTGTCGGAGCGTGGTTTTTGAAAATAGCCCACAGTAGTTTTAGAAGTGAGATGAATGCCTCAATTCTCAACCATACAGGAAAAATGGAGGCTGTAAAACCGAACAATCAGTTGAAAGAGGCTGAAGGTGCATGGAGCTCAGTGGGTCCGGCAGTACGAGCAACCCTTTCACATTACATTTGAGTCAATGTTTATAAGAAATAAATTGCTTAATGCTGTTCAGAGGAAACCCAAACACAACAGTTGTTGTAGTGAACAGACAGAAACACTTGTAAAATGCCAAAGTACTAAATCAATATTGATGTCTGATCACTTAACATGGTGTATATGTTTTTAATAGGAAAAAAGGAAGAGGTGGGGGCTGCTTTCTCAGTTTGGCAGGAGACTGGGGGATGAGTCAGACTTTCCCTCCTCCTACCCTGCGCTTTGTGGGAAGTGATGTCAATACAGTCTGCTCAAGTGCCCTCGTTCCTGGAGGAGCTATAAGGGAAAGGGGGGAGCTTGGAACCAAGAAAGTACCAAAAAAGCCTCTGACCCACTGCATCCCAGCAGGAGCTCCACGGCATGACACGCAAAATCATCAGGACTTTTTGTGGGTTGACGTTTAACAATACAGTCCACGAATAGGCTTCAACTGTTTTGTACTTTTAAACTAGTGTGAAGAAAACTTCACGGTCTGTCCTCTTAGTACAACCATACTAACATGGAACTATTATACAGTCAGATCAACCTGTAACGAACATGAAGCTGATTGTGTCCATGCTGGTGCACACAGAGAGTTAGGGTTCGCTCTGCTCTGGTTTAAAATATGCCTACAGCCTGGACTCTCGTCACCCTTTTCTATCCCAATGCCTCATCTGATTTCACCAGCACTCCACGAGTTTCATGTGGAGAAGCAGTTCAACAAGACTGGAAATACCTCAGGTGACAAAAGTGGATTTGGATCAGGAATTCAGCAAGGCAGATGTGCAATTTAATGTTCCCTGTGAAACCAAACACACCAGAATATATCAGTGGTGTAACTTAATCAACAAATCAGAAGTATACAATCCTTGGGTTCACATGTACAAAACACTATTTGCCAAGAAGAAATATTGGTTATTGTTTATAGCGAGCTACCACTGTTTTTAGTTCCAAACATCTTTCTGGATTCATACGAAATATGACTAAACCAACCAGTGATTCTTGTGTGTAGCAGTCATTCTAGTGACTGATGCATTGTATTCAATCACCTGGCTATGAGTTTAATGGACAAACATACAACTCAGCAGGAAGCTCAAACAGGTCTGTTTGTATCTCAAACTGTGAGCTTGTGTGTGATTTTCTTAGTAAGAAATGATCTACCTATGGCCTGTGCCAGAGCAATCACCACCTCTTGGCAGGTGGTTGCCTCGGTGACCCCACAGACGACCCTCTGGACTCCATCCACCCAGACCTTGAGCTCCATGTTGGGTCAGAAGCAATGGGGCCGGTTGTGGTGTGTTGGCCCCAACATTATTGAAGGCTCCAGTGGTGCAGGGCAGCTGAAGCCCCTCTGGCTACTTCACTGAGGAGGAAACACAGGGGGAAAACAGGAAGCGGTTAGTCAGGATGTGCTCATGGCCGCGGTTATAATGATCAGTCGCCTCAAAGGATTAAGTCTTAACAGACACACGGAAGTCATAGCATTTCCATTTGTGGTAACACCTTTTAACACAAAAAGTCAAATAAGCAGAAAATACAAGGTATAGTTGGGCTATTTTAGCGAGCTGGTCCAGGCAGCTAGGACCAGCTGGCCATAACGCTGTTGTTTAGTTCTTCTCTATGAATAGGTACATGTCTGTTGGGGGTGTAGGAAGTCTGCCAGCAAACATTCCCAAGCCCAGTTCCTGCTTTTGTACAACAACAAAAAATTACATGGAAGCAGCGAAGACAGAGCAGGAAGATTGACTCAGTGACACATAGGGAGGACAGGAACAGAGAAGGCATGAGCACGTAACTAAAAAGGAAAAAGGGAGAGCCAGATGAATCATAACACGAGGGAGTAGAGTAGGGGTTGGTTTTAGATGTCACTGTAACACATGTTGTATAGTTATGTTCTATGGTATAGTTCATTCTTTATCCTCTATTAGAAGCACAAACATACACACTATTAGAACTGCCGGGCTGTCTTTATAAAGTTTGTTTTGATAAGATCGCTACTTAGTGATTGTTGATGCCTTTTAAAAGAGTCACAAATCAGCTCTCACTTTATCAGATTTGCAAAGCACATATTGAACACGGATCCTTCAAAGCATTCTTCAAGAAAAATGGACGGAGAGAGAATGAATGGCATCTCCCCAGATCTGTATCACCCTCCATGGCTCTAACCTTCACTGCACCTACACTACTGAGTCAAAAGGGCCTTTTGTTCGCCAACCCCCCACCAATTACACCTCCCCCGGCCAACGTAGTCCCTATCCACATTCACAAAGTCACCCACAGCAGTCTGTTCTACACACCAGCAATTGCTTTTCTAAATATGGTAAAGACATTAGCAATTGCTGCAAGGTAACATTTGTGGAGTTAGATTCAGCGATAGAGCTGCAACTGTTGTGTTATACTGCAATGATTGTTTTCATTATTAATTATTCTCATTTTATATAATTTTTTCAGTTTATTGATTAATTGTTTAAAAAAAAGGTAAAAAATACCCATCACAAGTTCCCAAAGACCAAGATGACGTCGCCAAATTGCAAACAAAACCTCAGGTAGTTACAAGACATTTAGGGACTCAGATTCAAGTGTGTGTTACGTGCAGACAGGCATTGTGTGTGTATCTCATTGTGTATTAAATCGAATATGTTCCGTCTGTGCATTTGTATGTAAGCAAGTGTCACCTGTGTCTGTGGCCTGGACTCTTGATCACTCTATTCTTGGCGCATTCACAGCTGGTTGGAAAGTGCTTTTGTCCTTCATTCAGACTGCCCTTAAATGGCATTAAGGGCTGAAGGATGGAGAGGAACAGGAAAATAGTCACACACACAAGCACACTGCGAGATTTTTCTGCAGTGACCCAAAACACTGTCACCATTTTCTTTAACCCTTTTTCCGGGGGATGTGGAAACAGTAATAGGGACTGAGTAGGTCTTGATGCAAAGCAGGCATAGTGGATCAGCCAGGGAGAAGGTTTGGATAAACTTGAGGGGGAAGGGGGAAGGGGAAAGTGCCCTTAAAAAAAATACTGGGCTAGCTAAAACAACACTGAGTCAGAGGGATTTACAAGGACCAATGCATGGAAGACTGTATTGCATCGTCATTAACAATAGCAACAAAAAAAAAACACGGACAAAAAAACAAAGACAACTCTTCAGACAAAAACTAACTTGATTCAATGGCTCTTCCTTGCACAAGCTCAATAAGACTGAGCGGGGCATTAATAAATGTCACTTGTTTTGGTCCAGACTCCAAACATTTACATTCATTAACATTAACCCAGAACCCAACTGAAGATACAGGCACAGCGGCGTGGGGCAGAGTGCCATCCTGAGCTCTGCAAGCTCCATTCCTCTGGCCTGTCAAAGCCACAGCCTGGGGAGATGCCCGATCCCTGATTTGTGCAGCTCCTCTTGTGCCAGAGAGGCATTTCATGAGACAGAGGAGGGCTTAAAATCCTGTGATTTCTATTTAAGGTCAGTTGCAAGATGATCAACTGCAGCAAAACATCAAACTCCTCATGACTCCAGAGCATGTCTGTTTCAGTCTCATTTTGGCTCAGTAGTGTTGACTCAAGATGCATTCCTCTCAGAGCAGTGAGGTGTGTGAGCAGCACTGAGCAGCCTGCCCGCCCGGCTGCTGATGACAGTTCTCCAGGCCTACAGGAGCACACAGAGCTGGCAGGAAAAGGGCTTCAACTTGCTGCTGGTGTAAACAACCTACCATATGCTCCTGTGGGCGTTCCATCACGACAAACACACTGCCGTAACATACACCGTGAAGAAATACTGTAGGGGGTTCTACTGTAGGAGCTTAAATATGGCTCTGCTTCTTTTGGGGATTTACAGTCCGTCAAGCGTCACGAAGTGGCCCGAGTATCGTGCGGTTTAGCAGTTTGCTGTACAAAGGGGGTATTTGAGGAATACAAAATGAATATTCCTTACATTAAAACAAAGCCAGGACTGAGCTCTTCTCAGGGGAAAGCCTGCAGGGCAACTGAACCTAGTTGAGAAAAATGATCTCACAGGGAAACACGACGTTGCAAGTACTACTTCCACGAACCGACACTATTACACCCTGGTTCCTGTTCAAATGTTCTGGCCATTGTTCACTAAGGCATTGTAAGTGTGAAGACATTGTTACCCAAGTGACTAAGTAAAACTAGTAACTAATTTATGATAGAAGGTTTCCGACATGCAAAACTCCCCCACGCTGCTGTTAATTAAAGACAATGGGATACTTCTTGCAGACTCACGAGACAGCAGTCTGTTCTAGTACTTAAACCTTGTTGCCTATTGCTAACCAAACTTAAATTCAAATTGCACTCCCTGTAGAGCAACATGTACTTACTAGCAATTTATACTTTGCTGTAATTGGTAACAGATCTGTTGTGAAATAGATCTCTGTGAGCAGCCAAAGACAGACGCTGGTTTTGTTGTGGAGGCACTGGTGATGAATCGGTTGGAACTAACTGGAGGAATCTATTTCCTCGCTTTCCTTCCTCCAGATTGTCATCAAGTGCTACAGCCCGATAGAATCCCTAGACCTAAAACACATTGGGGTGGCAACAGTATAACATAAATGTAAGACACGCTGACAAGCTGGGACCCCTGTGTTTAAAACGTTATGGGTCTTGCAGTGGGAACCAGATAAAGACGCTCCTCATCATCAGTGTGCCAGCCTTGAGTGTATACAATACCCTTTGCAAATGTAAACATTACAGAGCAGGGCAGAGACTGTTGCCAGAGACAGGCCTTGATCCTGTATAGTGGAAACTGATAACATCCAGGGTATGCATTCCTGGGCTGTGAGAATGCAACGGGCCATGACAAAGAGACAAGAAAGCTCTGGGTCTGTCCGCTCTGTGATCTTGATGGCTATGCAACAGGCCACCGCTATGCAATGACACTTCAACAGCCTGCATCCAATCTAAAGTGTGTTTAAACTGGATAATCGTTAAAGATTAAAAGAACATTTATAGGTTTTTTTTATTAGTTTCTGAAATGTCTAAAAGCCTCCGCTGTGCACAATGTCAGCCTCCTCTCAGTTAATTTAGTGCCACAGTTGCATTAGCCTCTACACTATGACAAGACCCAATGCCTGCAGTATAGATTACTGTTAATTAATAAGCAATTAAAAAGGTGACATTGTACCACCACTTAATCAGAGCTTAAAACGGCAGCTGCAACATTTAATAGCAGAAAGGAATGTAGGGCTATTTTATTAAACACTGTTTTGCGTGTAAAGTTTTTGAAAACAGTGCGCTGTAGCCCAACTAATGCAAACAAAGAAGGAGGCATTGCCCAGCACTTCCATTTAGAAATTTAGTTTCAAGTCCAAATTTTCGCTCTGGCTCCAATCTGAAGATCCGGGTGTTTGGGATTAAACCCACATCCAGTCACGCTACAGACAACACCCTCAGCTCCTGAGAGCTCTCCAGAGGCTCCTGCCCTGGAGCAAGCCTCCCTCTTCTTCTCTGTGCCTGGCTGATATTAAACTATTAGGCGTTGGAGCGGCCTCCCCCATTTGGGAGGTCAGTGCTGGCAGGATCCCGAACATCTGGACGGCACGTTCGGCCAGCAATAATGCCGCCTTTGTTCCCTTGCCATATTCACTGCTCCCTAGCCAGCTTTGAAGAGCCAGCAGGGCAGGCAGCAGGCAGCAGGCTCCTGCACCGGGGCAACAAGAGGTTTCTAGCCAAGGTTTGGATGTTACAGTGGTTTGTAAAACATCCTCTGGTGATGAATCACACTCTTGCAAATAGGCAGATATAGACATGGTTTTCAGCAGCAGTAAATGGCACCTACACACAAAAAGTGGCACAACTTATTTATGTTTCCAGCCTGTGGGTAGTTCTTTGCAGCCGGGTCTTCATGGTGCTGGGACACTATCAAATACAGCAAGGGCCACAGCGTTACATGATTCCATTTCTAGACTAAAGCAGGCCTCTAAGATCACAAAGTGCACTGTGAGACATGAAACTTGGCTGAGTGCAACAACTCCACAGGTTGGTTCTGCTGCACCTGGTGTGTGTTAGTGGGTAATGTGGAGCACTGGGACTTTGGATAGAATACGTGATGTTATACCTGGATTCTGTTATGATCACTGATATGTAAAGACTTGTGAAACCACGAGAGCTCGTCTTGTTTACAGAACATGCTGAACCGGACGAGAGACACAACTGTGAAAAGGGGCAAAGCGACATGAAGCAACGTTCATTAAGTGAATGTTCTGCAAGACATCAAGGCCTGCAAACACAAACACTGCGAGATGAAGTCTGAATCACCCGAGAACACCAACAAAACATGCTTTGCACTGATCTTAGGTCTCATACTTACAGAGAGGGACACAGTGAAAAAGCAGCGGCTCTTTAAATCCCCTAAGACGGAACACATTAGCATCTTTGAGCGGTACACCAACACTGCACCTCTGCCTCATACTGTTGTGTGGAGTGGGACGAGGCTGGAGAAATGGCGATAATGGGCTGTAGTGGGCTCAGAGAGTATAGCCGAACTATTCTACTACAGAAATGTTTCCGTTATCTCAGCCTCCCAACTACGACGGGCTCAGCTGCAGCACTCTGCTATTATTAGGTCCGTGTTAATGGTCTTACCTTTATGTCGCAAACAGGATTTAACTCAGTTGTTCCCTGTCCGAAACGAAGTTTAAGAGGAAAACCCAGGTAAAGGCGTCAATTCCGCAAACTGTGTCCTTCTTTACCATTGCCCAGTAAATCACTTCCAAGGAACTGCGACAAAGTATCGTTTGGCTGCTGGACAACAAACTGAATAAAAAGGCGACAGGCCGCCTTCAAAAACAGATAACTGGCGTCCCGGTCCTCTGTCCGAAAGTTTGCGTCTGTCCTCTCGGTGCGCTAGTCTTGTGCGGTCTCACCACAGGGTCTCAGCAAGAAGCTGCGGAAAAAGCCCCTCTCCCCGTTTCATTACTCCTGCTGGTAAATACATCGCATTGGAACTGGGACACCGCAAGGCATTGTGGACCGTTTAAAGCTGCAATACACTCTGAGGGGGGAGGCCACCTACAGCCAACTTTTACACAACCAGGACATCTGAACAGCCTCTTCTTTCCATAAGATACTTATGGATACTTATGTATAGTTTCTACTCTCGTATGTACAGCTCTTGGTTTATTCTATCTACTCTTATGTTTATTTCTCTATTTATTTGTACTGATTTCTGTCTTTGTGCTGCAGTAACACCTGCACTCCCCTTCTGGGGCTCATTAAAGGTTTATCTTGTCTTATGTTATACAGACATAGCCCCGTCTAAAACACTTTAATAAGAAATGATCAGCAGTGGCTATGTGTGAGCTAAGCAGAGTCAATCATATTGTCAAAAGTCTATTATATCATGGAAGTGATAGATTTAAGTAGAAATGTGTCGTTTACTTGGGTAAACTTTGTTAATGAACAAGAGCCGTTGAAAGTCATATATAATATAATGTTATGCAATGCAATGTAGAGAAATGTGGTCATAAAGAAAGTAAAGTAAAGTAAAGAAAGTTGTGCATTTCATTCATTAAAAGGTACTGCAGAAGAAAAGCCCCACTGTCACTTACTTACTGCTCTTCTTGACAAATAACTATAGCAATGTCATGACATACAAGTGCAACACATGCATCTGAAATTAAAATGGAAAAAAAATACCAAGGGACAGACCAAGTAGGATCATTTCATAGTGAATTAATTGGTTGGTGATATAAAATAGCAACATTTGGTACAACATGTTTGTTTGGTTACACATCATGAAAGAAATGAATGTAAAACAGTCACTATTTTGCTCACTGTATAGATCCAACGTTATACCATAGTGGACTAAATAGTGGAAATACATGCATACATTATTTGAAAAAGATGTGGATGAATAAAATAATACAGTATATTCAACTGGAGCAGCTGATGGACCTTTGAAAATGGGACCATGCATCAATGGAGACTCACTGCCCTCTTGTGACAGAACGCACATTCCTGTTGTAATAAAATGTCAGCTGGAACTGTCATGTCTCTAAATATGGATTTTTATCAGCTATCTGGCGGGTTTATAAGAGGTGTAATCAGCAGGTTTAAGTGCTCTTCATCAAGTCTGGTTAAAGACTGCAGGTCAGGATTACAGTTTTATTCTCTGAACATGAAGTCTCTTCTAAAGCTAGAAATATGAGCTTCCATTTACAGAAGGGTATTTTATATAGGTGAAATAATCACTTTTATAAATACCATTTTAATCTTTGGCAAATCATTTGCAAAAATATGGAATTAAAGACCCTTTTCACGGCAGATATTTTAACCAGCAGGAAATCAGAGGTCCAACTCATAACGTTTATGATGGCTCTTTAGTGTCCCAGTAAGCCATTTCAGTGAGTCGCAAAGCGTAAAATTAAATGCAGCCATCATTATTGTTATAAGGTACATCTGTGATTTTCCTCCTATGAGAGGTCAAAATGTCTGCTGTAAAAAAACATTATACTGTTGTTAAAAAAAAAAATGTTCATGTATATTATACTAGCCAATCTGTCAACTTTTGCAGCAATTATACGTTCTGTCTTTTTATTTTTGTGATTTTATACAAATGCTATTCTTCTAAGGCAGAAATATAATGCTTAGTGTTTTGTATCTCCAGGTAAACCTACAGAAGGAAGAGGCCCAGATTATCTTTACACTAAATTCACCTTTGCGATCTATAACTTAAAATAAGTTTTTAATAATACAAACAGCAAACACAACAAAATGATGAAATGAAAATATAACCTGAAAAAAATTGAAAAAACAATTGGACAAAATGGCAAAAAAAGGTAAGACACAAAATAAAATGTATAGGATCTCTGCAGTAATTCAAATAATTACGTTGACAGTACTAATGCATTTAAAAACGGAAATATAAATAAGACAGGTAGAGCATATTTAGTTCTTTGTTGGAGCATTTTTTTTTTCATTTTGTGTTGTGTTTTGCTACTTTGAAATGGTTTGTAGCTATTTTTTTTTCCAAAATAAATTGGCTTAACAATGCACTTTTTAGGAACCCTAGATGCAGATTAAATTAACTGTAATGTAATATAATGTAGATGCAGTCTAGTTCTTGATTGAGCTTTAAATATAACAATTTTACCCAACAGAATAATTGTATTTATTATCTGGGGACAGTATGTTTGTGATATAAATATGTATGTCCATGGTAATATAATTATAGCTGATTAATGAGCTATGTAATGTGATTATTGAAAGGAATTTGTTCTTGTTGTGTGACCTTTCTGCGATTGAAGACTTTGAGAAGAATATTTCCGTATAGCGCTTTAAGTGACAACATTTATGGTAAATTCTATTTCAGATATGTTTGCATCCTGTTGTGCAGTTTAATCCCTCACAATGCTTCATACACTATTTTCTATTTACTTTTTGTTTTACATGTAACTACAACTTAATGCAGTGGGGATAATGCACAATACATTTCTTTGAGATGTAGATAAAAGAAGCTGGTACCGTCTCACAAAATGGGAACAGAAATGTTCAATTCCAGTCTCAAAAATGGTCCAATAATCACTAATCTCTGCACACAATAGATGCTCATTAACCCTCATCCTACCAACTGAGGCGTCAATATATCATTCCAATTGTTCATGACGTTGTCAATCAATTTGTTCCTAATGACTTAATATTATTGTTTTCTGTTTCTGTTTTAATTGATACTTTAAAAAAATACAAATTCAAAGAGCAAGGCAAAGACTGTTGCCAGACCCCAGTCAAAAGCACCCACATGCAGCCTATGCAGCTGTAATATATAACATACAATAAAAAGATCAAATGTTTGTCATGGGACCTCATTTAAAGAATCACACACACTATCAGGGAACTCTGTCAATCATTTTGAAGGAGACAGGCACATGTTTTCCTCATGTACTCTACTATCGTTTTACACAATGTGCAAATGAATAATAATAACCGTTTAATATGTTTTTTTCTTTTGATGACATTAATTACAGAACTAATAATTATTTTGAGTTAAGTTGATTTCGCTATGATGAAACATGAACATGCCTTCATTTCATTATAAAACCACAGAGGCTGTGCAGCTTGGAGAACTGCCAGACAAGAAGTCAACAGTGACCTCTAGTGTGTCTGCTGTATGAAGCAAAAAACATAGGCAAAAACAGTGTATCGTCTTTTTGTATTGTATGCTCTTTTACGCCCCTTGCAGGTATTGTGTAATTGCAACAGGCTATTAGATTAAATAGACAGTGTCTATTTTATATTAATCGTGGGGTTGCTGCGTCTTTTAAAAGAGGCATTCCCTCGAATGGAGCCTCGCAGTGAAATAACTATGTATCTGCCAAGTTGGTAAAATGTGTATTAATTTATGCTTTGTCCTCTTCGTCCTTATTCACGGTGAATTTTCGTTTTGGCTCTGTGTTTTGTTATGAACCCGACAAGTGTTTATGCGCATAAAGTGCGCAGGAGGCAGCCTAGTGAACACTTTGGAAAACTGACAAGGGATTGCCAAATCATTTCCTTGCCTGGGAATGACGTCCCTCCAGCACAATTCAGTTATATTTAGAGCCTATATATAGTGGAGTCGCCCCCTAGGCTTTGTTGACTCTGCAGCAGGCAGCAGCAAGGGATCACGATACTGAAAGGAGACGTCCTGAAACTGACACCATGTGATCTATATAGTTATAATAGTGTTTCTGATCATTGAAGCAGAAATATTGACTACTTCCAATGATATTTTATAATAATAATAAAAAAGTAACATTTGCACATACACTACACAACTTGTACGTTGCAAACAGAGGCCACCAGGGTTCATATATATCTACAGTTTTACATTGCCCCTGTATAAAACACCAATAGTATATTTACACAGGACAAAGGAAAGCGTATTGTTGCCCACATTGCGACACAGAAGAGTCGAGTGATATGCCCCAAACCGGTTGAAATCCCCAGCTATGCTTTCTGGGTAAAGTGCGCCCCGGTATCCGCCCATATTCGCTCAAAGGAGGCCAACCTGAGCAGCTAGGCCGGACGCTGGATCAAATGGAAAGTTCAATCGATTAATTTGCCCACTTTTTCGCATGTTACCGCTTGCTTCTTATACGAGGTAGACCGACTTATGTGCGGGCGTTTTGGTGTGGAATAGGAAATGCAGAGATCGTGTGAAACGAGAGGATTATCAGCTTGACTTATTTGGTCGCTACTTCGGACGCGGAACTCCACTCGCTAAAAGGTAAAACAAATGGATACAATTAATACATGTGTCGCTTCAGGGTTTGTTGCAACATCGTCATTCCTAAATTAGGCGATACGTCAGCGTGTCCGATATGTAACCACTGAACAATGGCATTATAGTGGAAATATTCATTTTCGTTGGTAGTGCAAACTACGCCCAATTGTTAACCTAACGTCTGGCCCTGCAATGCAGACCTTTGGGCTAGCCTGTCAATGGCGGCTTCAAAATCTGCACCCTTCCCCTTTGAATGAATGATACCGACTGTGTCCGGGCACACGGTGCAGACAATGTTTCATTAACAAATTCCTCTCTGTAAATCACATTAGGGTAGCTTACGGGGGCTAGTTAGCTTACTGTTGAGGCTGTGGGCGAGCCCCAATGCTAAGCTAGCTAACGGCAGTGCAGCCTGGTTATTTAAACACAGTGCTCAGAGGTTTTCACACAACAAATCTGGCAACCCTGCGGGCACAGAGCCGTGGATTTCAATCAAATTCCTTTCGACTTTTAAGCCTGCTGTATGTGTTGTTCCCTGCTTGAACACAGCGCAGGGGCTTTCATTGAAAGGCCGGTCTAAACCTCGGTTAATTCACATAGGTGACAAACTAACAAAGTCGCCTACTACTAATGTATACAGCTGCTAATCGGTGGCCCTTTTCTCCATACGTCCTCGCCATGTGGTGTGCTTATTGTTCATAAAATATAGTTATCCATTGGGAATAATCTTTGTCAATGATGTAGTAAATAAAAAGGTAGATGCACAATGCCATCCAGATGGTGACAACATGTGGCAAATGACGACAATGAGTCATATTTTCAGGAAATAACTTTTCCATTTAAATCCCACAGCATCATACCTTTTTATTTTTATTTTTTATACCACAATTTGAGGCAACATACTGCAATCTGCACTGTCAATGTTTTAACTCCACTACAACCCGAACGAGGGCGAGAGAACTGCGTTTACTTATTATTGAACCTTAAATGGGCTGTATGCCTCCCGCACATCCATGTGAAAAGACCTGACGTTAACTGCACGTGAACTACATTCAGTCATGTAAAAGCACTTTCACTACCCAATGAGATGACACGGGTTAGTATTTGTTACAGGCATGGCAAGCAGGTGGAAGACAACTCTCAAGTGTTGCTGAAATGGTCTCTGACATGGTCAGTAGATTTACCTGTTTAGGTAAAGATAAGACTGTTTGTAATGCACAGAGCCGCCTCACTGTAATGTGTGTAACTCATACAGTGTTGGGTGTAATATGTAAAATGCAGTGGACCATTGTGTAGTGTTGAGAACACTAAAAAGAGTTATAAAAGTATACCTATCAAACAACATTCTCGTTTTTGTTGAGGCGATGATATTCAGTGGCACTCCTCCCTGACTGCAGGCTGTGAGCAGTATGTACTGTAACTTCTGAAAAGGCCAGCCGCCACTATTGATGGCTGCTGCTCCACAAAGCAGTCAGACAGCAGAGAGCCTCCCAGTTTGCTTGTCAATTTTGGAGCCTTAATGTAATGTCATAGATTTCCCCC
This sequence comes from Bovichtus variegatus, assembly GCA_943593645.1. Classification (NCBI taxonomy): domain Eukaryota; kingdom Metazoa; phylum Chordata; class Actinopteri; order Perciformes; family Bovichtidae; genus Bovichtus; species Bovichtus variegatus. The sequence continues at coordinate 15,168,949 of CALSCE010009442.1, forward strand.
TGGTGTTAGTTTCTGTTGTGTGGCTGCTACTCAAAGTCCCACTGAAGGGGTTTCTTGATTCAGACATTTAATTACACATACAGGGAGGGTATCTATCTTTATCTCACTTATTCAGTATTTGTGATATGATGTTTTTTTACGCCTTACAAACTGTTGTAATTTGGCTTAATTTTTTTTAATGGGGGGTTTGTCAACATTTGTACTTTTCAGTGTTTATATTCCATCATTTGCACATAATCTCTTGTGGGGAACCATCATATTTTGTTTGTGGTGATTGTGATTGTATTTTCTTCTGCAAGCTTCTTGTTGAACACGAGAATAGGCTTTTATTTATTTATTGAAAAGCAAAATAAACATGATGGTATGGAATCTAATTTTCAGCAGTGTTATTAAAAGGATAATTTAATTAAAACATTTTTTTATACGTATAAATAGGCAGTATAAGTTACTCACTGGAAGTGATGCATCAAATGTCTGCCAACCCTGAGGATGCATATTTCCCAGGAAACCGGCAGCTTGTCAGACAGAAATGAACGGCAGCTAATGGAGCTTTTTGACAAAATAGTTTGACGCAACAATTCAGTACTCGAAAAGAGTTTTAACCTTCCACAACAGAATATAACATCTTATGTGTAGACATGTTTATTCATCTGAGAAATGCACTGATAATCTTTTCCTTTTTTAAGGCTTTGACGGCACCCCAGATGAATTTATATGGTGCCAGATGACTGTCTGTAGAAATATAAGTATAATGTGTTTTTTTGTTTTTTTTGGCCTGCAGGTGAATCATGACAGAATATAAGCTGGTAGTGGTGGGAGCTGGTGGTGTTGGCAAGAGCGCACTTACTATTCAGCTCATTCAAAATCACTTTGTGGATGAATATGACCCCACCATTGAGGTAAAGAAACTTTGTGTGCATGTATATGTATGTATGAACGTGTTTGCGCTCAAGTTCATGTCAGTCCATGTTTTGTGTGTATTTTAGTATACCGGCAGAACAATGAGAAACTCATTTTATTTTTTAAAGAAAAAGAGCTGCATCAGGTTCTTCTGGTTTAAGTCTTAAAAAGACGCCAAACTGGTTTTTGATAACTTTCCATGCATGCATGTCTGCCTGTTTTCTGGGGGACAACCTATGCTGAGGAAACGGTCTCATTATGATTTCAATTCATTATTGAAGTACTCTTGCAGGTTAGCGCTCCTCTATAGATTATTTGAATACAAGATAACATCTGAAGCAAAATCTGCTCACTGGAGTAATTATTAGTAATAAATCTGATTGAGTATGGCCATCACTTGTGATGAGAGGCTGGAGTGCAATTCAGTTAGAATTAATAATAAAATGATCATAGTACGTACGTCCTATATTTTTTAAAATAGTTTACTACAGTCCACTATGCTGAACATGTTTGCGTATGTTATGAATAAATACCTTAACTTCTTTTATTATGATAATAATTGTTAATCTAATCATCAAGATCATTATTACAGCTGAGGTTTATAAAACGGTATGTTAAGTCTTGAAAATCATGCACCGTTTCTATTATACATTATATTCTTAAACCTAACCTTAATTATAAAGATAGTTAATAATTCTTAAATGATGTCATCCAAAACCGTCTCTTATCAGAATCAGAAATCCTTTATTAGTCCCACAGCGGGGAAATTTAAAAAGCAGATATTTGGACATTCGGCCAACTTAATCCCAGAATTCTTATTGCTCTCTGACCTCTTCCTCCTCCAGGACTCCTACAGAAAGCAGGTAGTGATCGACGGTGAGACGTGTCTGCTGGACATCCTGGACACTGCAGGTCAGGAGGAGTACAGCGCCATGAGAGATCAGTACATGAGGACAGGGGAGGGCTTCCTCTGTGTCTTTGCCATCAACAACACCAAGTCTTTCGAGGACATTCACCACTATAGGTGAGCGAAGAGACTAAATGTCTGCAGTCTTTGGACCCAGTATGAAGGCAACGTTTCAATCACAAATAAAAGGGATAATATTTCAGGGCATCCCAGTAGCCTCAGGGTGTAAGGTGCTGACCGTGTAATTGCAATGTCCCTGGTTCGAATCTGGTCATGAACCTTTTGTTGCATGTCATTCCACTTCTCTCTAACCCTTAATTTCTTGTCCACTAACTATTAAAGGGAAACACGGCTCAACAAATATATTCACTAAAAAGTGACAAGATTTGATAAAGATTTTGTATGTAATGGTTTGATTGTTACGTCCCTTCCCAATTCACCTCTCTGCACCAAGTTGTTTATGGCTGATAACCTTTTTTAATATGCAAAGGCGATTTTTTTTTTTTTTTGACGAGCACAATTTGTGGAAAAATCAAAGTAATGTGGAACTGAGTTATAATTAAATGTCGTAATTTTCTGCATCTCCATATCATTTTATGAGGACGCCATTATCTTAATGATGAATTGTTGGTCACAACATCAGTTGCATACTTTATTATGATATTTTGTAGTAAAACACACAAATTCAGAATTTTGATTTACTTGCAATATATGCATGTATACATTTCCTAATAGGCTGCAGCATTGAGCAAAAGCATGAATGCCTTCTTACTCTGATTATGTCGTTATTCTAGTTACTCTGAAAAGATACAAGCTTTTTAACCTCACTTTAAATGGCCCCTTTTGGAGTATTACCTCAGTTGAATAAAAAATTAAAATTTCTATTGTCTGTCAATGTCCAGAGAACAGATTAAGCGGGTGAAGGACTCCGAGGACGTCCCAATGGTGTTGGTGGGGAACAAGTGTGACCTCCCGTCCCGGACAGTGGACACCAAGCAGGCTCAGGACTTAGCACGCAGCTACGGCATTCCCTTTATCGAGACCTCAGCCAAAACCAGACAGGTGAGAGTCCAGCTAGAGACGGCCACGCACTCAAGACTCAAACAGTTTAACTTTTCAGTCTGCCTCTGAACTGCTGGAGTATTCCACTGCAGGTCTGTAGAGCATGTTGAATGGTGAGAGGTTGCATGTTGCCCCAGGGCTATTGGCTCGATGGACTCAGCAGTCCTATAAATTTTACTTTTAAAATCAAAATTTCTTGTTCCAGTAAGATTAAGCTTATAGTCATTTTGACATGTGTCCTTGCAAAGGCTTGATAATCTCGCCACTTGGATCATAGGAAAAGTTAAAGTTTTGAGTCATGTGGTGCTGTTGATTTGTGTCACATCTAATGGTCTTTTTAAAATTTTTATATAATGTTGCTGGGAAATGTCTCGGGCATTGTGCTGCGCATCGTTAAATCCTCTTTTGGTTAATTGAATTTTTTATTTATGGGTGATAATGTAATCATTGCATGCTACTTTGTCATAGATATATAAAATTATATCATCATTAGGGCCATCTGCAGAGGATCCTGCATTATAAATAATCAGCAAATCAGTAAATGCGTGTCAAGGAGTCTGCATGAAAGGACAAACTGTCGGTAATTACTCAGGGGGGTTTAATGGTTCTGCTTACTGGTTACTGTGACTGGGTGTTGGAAGATTTGCTGTGGCGTAGTCTCATCAAATGGTGTGTGTTGTGAGCATGGCCTTAGGTGGCTGACTGGCTGACAGTGATCTGTAAACACATCCTTTCCTCTGACCTGGGGTGAATCACGGCTCCTTCTGGTGCGGGGGAAATTAATGACACGATGATTCATTTCTTACAGCTCTGTTCATCTATTCCTACCTGAGTGTACCAATAAATCACTGTCCACATGCTGCTGCTGCTGCTGTTGGATCAGCAACGGTCTCTTGCATTCAAAGCCACTCAGTGTTTGCCAAATTGCAGTGATTTCATCTTATTTCTCTGGGAAATTTCCCACTTACAGTAAAATACACAATCAAAATATACTGCTCATGCATGCGCTTCTCCTTTTTATATTAGGCTAGACAGTTAAAGTGATACTCCACCCTAATCTTTCACTCACTCCCTGGAGGCTTAAAAGGTGGCTGTTTTTAAAGTTTTTTTGTTTTTAAAAAATTTTTTTTAAAAAAATGGATTCTAACGATAAGACTAAGGATTAAAATGAAATATTAAACATTCTCAAACCACTCCTGCGCTATAATCCACCGCTTCACTGTCCGCGTGCGTGTTGTTCAGTATGTTCCAAACAATTCTCGTTTTGCCAAAATACAGCTAAATGCACTGCTTCTGGCATAGCTTCAAAGAAGGCAAAAGCATGACAGAAAAAGTGTATTTAGCTGCATGTTGGCACAAAGATAAACATTGAAATTCTACATAGCCAGCCACAGCCACTCTTCATTGAGACGAAGGAAACATAACCTTTTCAAGCACACAGGAGGAGGTGAGCGTTCTGCATTCACAAGTTTGGGTGGAGTATCAGTTTATGTAGGCAGGCCAAACGTTGCAGGTAGACTCGCCTCAAAACATCCGCTTTGCTCCTTTTTTTTTTTTTTTTTTTTTTTTTTTTTGTATCTGTAAGCTGTTTCACATGCACCCATACAGTATGTCCTCCTGTATTCCTCAACATTGAGGGAAGTTGTGTCTCATACTGCAGAGAGTGGAAGATGCCTTTTACACTCTGGTACGGGAGATCAGGCTGTACCGGCTCAATAAGCTCACCAAGGAAGAAAAGACTACGCGCTGTGTCAAGCTTAAAAAGTGTGTTGTGATGTGAAAGGGGTAAGTATATGCAGCCGTGTGTGTGTGTGTGTGTGTGTGTGTGTGCGTGCGTGCGTGCGTGTGTGCGTGTGTGTGGATTTTGGAGAAGGCAATGGGTGAGGACGCGCAGTGAGAGCTGGTGCTTCAAGGTTCTCAAAGCTAACCTTCTGGTTTCTACTGGGACTGTGGTGGAGCTCAAACAGGAGGCTGAAACACATGATTTCTTCCATCTTCAGTGTCTCTGTGTATCATTGCTGATTATTATCTCTAAGGCTGTTTTCACACTGGGTTTGTTTACTTAAGCCCCCGCCCGTCACACTTTCTACTTTTGTTCCGATCTGGGGATACGTTGCGTAATTCTTTCCTCTTCAGGGTGCAGACATTGACTCTAGTTTCCACAAGGAAATTATGTCTGTGCACATTTAGATGTGCGCAATTAATATGGAGACTGTTGATCAAGCAGGGAGCGTCATGCGAGCACTATTTGAAGTAATGCAACAATCTGAACGGGCTGAGAAGGTTTTTAAACAAAACACCTACTACACTACTGAATCAGAATCAGAAAACCTCTATTCGTCCCACAGCGGACGAATAATACTGGAGGAAAAACGCTAACATGGCATCACTTTAGGGTTATTCTTTGCCCATACACCAGTGAGGTTTTTCATATGTCCCCTTTTTGTTGGTAAAAAAAAAATTACTGAAACGCATAGGCATTCCTGGGAGCATAGGACTGCATACTGACTGCACACAAGCCATACTACAGTCTACAGCCTAAAGCCGATCAGACCCCCCCCCCCCCCCCCTCGAGGTAGGTTGACTTTGTCTGCACTCACGTTCAGAAAAAGTGTTGTTATTATTAAATATCCAATCAAAAATGTTCCCAAATTCGGACTAAACAACCAGTGTGAAAGCTTCCCAATCTGCTGTAATCAACATGAAGAAAGGGTTATGGGGCTGGTGAGCCAACGTGTGTGATTAACGGAGATTATGGCGAATCTGGGACCAAATCAGGTGCTGAAATGTTTCCAATGAGGATGTGGTCCAAGAAACTGGCAGATATGTTGTGAACAAAATTTGTGTGTTTGTGGGTGTGAGTTTTTCTTGCGGTCACAAATCCCTTTTTTTTTTTAGTCTTTCTTCTTTCCTTTCCTGCTGTATTTGTCACAACCTGAATTGACCTCAGGCTCTTTACTCTGCAGCTCCTTGCAGAGTCATCATCACATTTATTGCACTGTACAAACTGTTCTAGTACTCTCACACATGCCTCAGTGTGAAATCATCAGACACTAGCTGCATTTACATGGAGCCTTTGTATTCACTAATAATCAGAATAAGAGCTCAGCAATAATATAAAAGCCTCATTTTAACACCCCCAATCAGAATAAATTGACTTGACTTGGAACAAAGCTGTTCACCTGCGGAAGTTGTGCCACTCTCTTTTTATTTGTTGATTATGAGTTTTCCACCGTTTTCCGAGAGTTGCGTCTTTCCCAGGGGGAACACTCTTTGAATTGTTTGTATTCATTAGTTTTATGGAGATAAACAGAAGGCTCTCCTTCTGTTCAATACATCTGCTAGAAGAATATTTTTACAAAATTCTTTCTTCACTTCAGACCCACAACAGTAACCCATATTAAGTGTCATGCACTGGATGCGGGATCATCTTTGATAAAAAATGTTTTGAATGGTTTGTGCTTGGTGGACTGCACATAGACTTTTGCAAATGTAAACAGGACAACTTGTTCTGTTTTTAGTCATTTTAAACACACTGTGGGAGTTGTAAATTGGATTGATTACATTCAGAGAGAAGAAAATTGGCTCATGTTACTGCAGCTACTGTCAGTGTTGTCAGTGGGAACACTGCTGACGTTTACTCTGAAATACACGACACTACAATTATGTTTGATCTGTACTTTATTCAGCTGTGTCTCACACAGCTTGAAATGCTGAAATGGATTGAGAGATTTACCTGCACTGTGTCACGCTGATCTACACTTCATAGAAATTTAGTTCAAACTGATGTAAAATTGAATTTGACATTATCCAAGATAATTTATTTTTAATTTTTTATTTTTAAACCATCATTTCTGGTTTTAAATTGACATTTTTTTTTTCTTCCAAATAATAAAATGAAAACTATCAGATATACACATTTTGGAAAAATACTTTAGTTTCTTTGGCAGTGGAGCATGTCAAGGCTACACATCAGTTTGATATTAAAGATCAAGTGTTGATTGGAGTTTATTCTCTCCCAATTATTCTGGAGAGTGGAATTTAAATTCAGCAGCCTTTTAAAATATCACCTGAATCAAAAAAAAAAACAAAACATTGTTAATCCTTTTTAAAATATAATCTGGCTATTTAGTATTTGTTTTATTAAAAAAAAATGTTTCATGTTGCCGCTCATTGGTAATAACCTGTCACTCTAATAACGCATTGTTTTTATTTATTTTTCCAGGGTGTTGATGATGCCTTTTACACATTAGTGCGAGAAATCCGGAAGCATAAGGAGAAGATGAGCAAGGAGGGCAAAAAGAAGAAAAAGAAGTCCAAGACAAAGTGTACACTTATGTGAATAATTGCCCCTTTTCAAGACAGACTAAAAAAAAAAACTATGTTGAACAGTTAAAGTAATACATTTTGTACATTACACTAAATTATTAGCCTCTTTCTCGATACCCACCATTCTGAATACTAAACCTGACCCCCCCCCCCCCCCCCCCCCCCTGCCTTTCTATTATTTGCTACTTGGACACCAATAAGCTTTATTTTCAGTTTAGTGCCAGTTGCCCACATGTGTTGGTCCAACAGCCTGTTTGATTTTATAGGATGATGATGATGTTGATTTGGATATTTTTTTTATATACCTGCAGAGCTGTGAGCTAATTACATCACAAGTCATGTTTGACAAATTATTCTTGACCAACTTAAAGTTGTTTTTCCCCCTTTGCTTAAAAGAGCATGACCTGCAAAAGTTCTGTAATGCCCTTTTTTTAAAGTTTGGCATGCCAAAGAATTAATTTTCTTCCTGGTTATTATAGACTAAACGGATTTGAAGAAAGGACCAACATTCAGCCAGATGAGATCCAAAAGTCCCAGCCACTGTAATTTCCCCATCTTTAATTACCTCTAGGTATGACTTAGTTATGTCACTGATACAAGTATGCATGCAAACTCCTACTCTTCTCCGAATGTTTAACACCCTAATTAGCTATTAATTAATTTGCAATTTGTCAATGCTTTGTACTGTGTGGGGAGTGATTTCTTGCCTACATGAGATGTTTGTTTCTTTTTGCATGCGTTATGTCCCAGATGACATGGGTATAGCAAACTGCCTCTTGATACATTGAGCATAGCCAGCAATGAGGAACTCTGACACGAGTGGACATCATACGGTCTTGTTTTGCAGATTTATATAAAGTACTCATTTACTTGCTTTTGTGAGAATGAAATCAGCCATTGTAGCTTGATTTAATGACAAATTCAGAGATCCATACTTTTACCTGTTTTTAGGATTACACAACGGGACTAGCAGCCAGGTTTTGTGTTGGCCAGAGTAATTATATTTTGCAGGGATTCATGCCTCGTCACAAGCTAATATTAAACCTTACTGGTCGCATATTTCCTGCCTTTCTTTACTTTAAGGCTTTACTGCAGGATGGTTTTTTTGTAATTTATCAACAATCATTTTGTTGCTATTAGTTACAAAAAAAAGTTAGTTCTCCTCAACATCCTCCTGATCGAGGTGTCATATTTAAACGGCATGAGGACCAACTCAGCCCATTATTCAATGTTTGTTGGGTTTTAAATTTGAGGATTTATGATTTTCCAGTAGCTGGTCATAGAGGTGTCATGCCTTGCATATTTTCCTAAGCAGTTGACTCGTTCGCTAGAAAGCAGAATGAATCTTTCAAGCAGCTTTAAGAAATATTTCTCTTGGTGCGGAGTCACAGAGGTTGTTCAAAATGTTGTCCAAATTGATTTTCAGATTCCTCCTTTTGCAGGGGTTTTGAAAGAGTTTTTGGATTAATTTCCTAAAGTGTTTAAATTGTTTGGCAGGCTGCCTTTCAACAGAAATGATTGTCCAGCAGAGTAATTTGTCATTATCTCTCACAGAGCTTGTGTATTGTGGTGGTGTAACTGGAACTGATGTTTGTAAATGAGGCAATAATTGCCATGACATTGGTTTTTAGAGAAAAGTTGTCTGAATTTATAAAAAAAACTAAAAAACAACCACGTCCTAGTTTCTTTCCCAGGTCAACCCTTATTTCCTCGTATTAACAAGCTGTTCCCCTGAGGATTTTTATTTGCCTTTATGTTTCCATTAGGTGCTACATTTAGACGACAGAAAGAGCCGAGACAACATTTACTTTGTCCTGTGTGTGTGCTCAACAAATGCACAAAATGCGATGTTGTTGACACCGAAAATCCAGACATGATACATTTTTGCTTTTCAAGATTAATGAATTTTGACCCGGTTTATTATTACCTCCTTTTTTCATGAAGTAGATAATAACTGTAACTGCAATTTTAATGATGAAACCCTCTTGTTAACAATACTGTTTCAAAAGTAGTTTTACTGAAATGTTCCTCTTCCTTTTCTTGCGTGCCAACAGCTGATTTCTGAAATGTATCATTTTTACCTGGATCATATTTTAACAACCTTTGTATAGTTGTGATACTGAAAGGTGCATATTTTGTAAATTGTGCTTCATTTCGTTGGTGTGTCTAAATGAATGTTGCTTTAATGGAGTTTCACTCCGCTCTGTGTATGTGATTAGAGAGTGTGACTGGATCCAGGTCTAGGGAAGTGAATGAATGACCACTTTACAACACACCTGTTGTGGACAGTGTAGAGTGGTGATCTGATCTCAAATGAGTCTATTTTTTGCCATGAATCTCACCACTCCTATTTAATGTGTAATAAAGAACAAAGTAAAGAGGAACTTAACTTTGTCTTTCTTTTCTAAAATCTTTTGATTATACATTAAAACCCCAGACTTAAATGGGCTCTTTGCACATGTATGTTTGTTCCATCAACTACTGGAGGACGTGGTAACAATTATTATATTGACACTAATGTACAGTATTATAAACATTTTAAAGAAGAAGTTTATGTGTTTCATTATTTCTACCTCCTATGTCTGAAGATCACATCAATGTTTCCCAGCAGGTGGCACTGTTCACTAATGTTGGCAGGTTTGGCTCTTAAAGACTAGAGACTATTCTCCCAGCTGCCCACAGAGTGAGCCGCGATTTAGCTTTTAAACGTCATGTATATCTTCCCAAAATAAACCTGGACTAAATATGCTCATTTGAGAGAGAAACACACAGACTGGTATTCTAAGCAGAGATGCTTCCATTGTTTAAAATGCACAGGCAGTCACCTTTTGGTGAGAATAAATCATTTCATGCATTGTCAAGTTGATTATATTTGAGGTTTAAAGGAAATGAATTGAGTTTTTTCGAAACAGTTTAATTTCACGTGTATACCAGTGGCCAGAGGAGATATTCATATTGCTTATTAAAAAAACAAATGACTTGTGTCTTACAAAAGAAGAAAACATCAGACTGAGGAAACAAAAACGACTTAATTATAGAGGTATTAAAACAATTTAATGACTATAGTAAGTTTGTTCAAGCTTAATTTCCATGAAAATTATAAGCCTGATTAACCAATATGTCATAACGATGGCTCATTAAACTTCAGGAGGCAGTTCTTGTTGGCATGCTGCAGCAGAACAGGTAGGACTACACCCTTTTGTATAAATAAAACACATTTTTATAACAATTTTTGTTTGTATGCATAATCAGTCCAGACCTCAAGGGTTACTTTCAAAATAAAATCCCATTAGCAGGTACAAAAATGACCCTTGGTATCAAGGGAGTATTTGTGTTGTGAAGCTCCTTCTCAGAAATTGTGCAACTTTAATTATATGCATCACTGCTTTATATTATTTTGCCCAAGCACCTTACTTTGTCGTCCTTTGGAATGTGTTTGCAGCACCGGTTCAACATGATGAACTGTTAATGTTATTATGTGTGCATGACACAGGTTCACTGTAGCCACCTTATTCACTGGATTTATCAATTAGATATTTAGTTAGCACAAATTGGCTATGAAGTAGAAAATTATTAATATAAGATAATTGAAGACCTGGCTGCTTTTGAACCAGGATTAACGCAGGTTTGAAACTGCTCCAACTTGCTATGAAAGGGTAAATATGTCTGTAATAATAAGAGCATACAGTATTATTTTGGGATTATTTTAAGGTTACTATAGATATTTGGTGCAACATCCCTAAAGTCTACACCTCAATTGACCTGAGCATGACTGTCCAATGTAAGTTGAATTTTCCGATTTTTAATGAAGTGCGGTTGACAAACTTGTTAAACAAATTAGCCTTATACAAGATCGTATATGTTTTGGACTGTGACTGACATGATTAGAATTTCTTTAGCAAAACTTCTCAGGCTCATTTACTCATATTCAGCAGCATTCAACAACACAAGAAAAAACAGCTACAGCAATATTATTCTGCCAGCAAAGATAATCCATAACTTTGAATGACAGACCAAGAGTATTTTGCAAAGTAGCATCAGAATACTTGTATCTGGCTATAAACTTGATGTGCATATTATTGCTTCTGTCATCTGCGTGTAAACAGAGGGCATTTTTTTGCTCCAATTTCTGTATTATCCTCTCTAATATAAAACTGCTGTGGTTCATTATGAACTTTCTGTCAAGAAAAGCGAGATTCATGGTCAATAAAGATAATCTTTACTGGGAATTACTTGTAATATTTAGACTGTGTTTGTTTTCAACAACAGTACAAGGATTGTTTTGTACCTGTGGCAGATGAAGATGATGATAAAAGCGCTGGAAAGCTGTACAAAAATTATTTGAAACAGAAACAGACTATAGAAAGTTTGTAAAGCGTCCTGTAATGCTGGAATTGTCCCATTACAGTACTATAATGGGGCTGTAAAAATCTGTATTATTGCTCCTTCAACTTGAGCCCGAGAGCTACTCTTTCCTTTTTGTTTTTCCTCATCAGATGATATTTTTCAAAAATATTAACATATTTTAAAATGTTTTGTTTTTCTTTCTGAGGGGAATTCACAGCAGGGACATCTGTGGGGGATCTGAGTTTAGTTATGAGTAGGCTGATATTGAACACTTTGCTTCATTACACAATTTAATCCAATCAGCTGAACAATTAATAATATAGTTAATTAGCCTCAAAACAAAGCTGTCTGCATTTAAACTCTCCGCTCCTTGTATCATTTTAAATCAATGCCAACTATGAGACAACATATCTAAAAAGAGCACTGTTGTCAACATATTTGTAGAGTTGTTTTTGGCATCTTATATCCATGCTGGGTGTTTTAGAGGTCAACATGCCTCTGCATTGGCACAGTTTCATATAAAGTCCCTCTCTACGAGCCCTTCTTTACTGCCACAGTGACAGAAATTGTCCTCTGGCTTCAACGTGCAGGATTGTGTGGTGGAGGATGTGCTTGTTTAGTCATATTCTCTGAAAGGAAATGTCATGTAGCATCAAATATGAGATATTTTCCCTTGCAGATTTCCAAGAAATAAATGCCAGCTAGATCATGACCAGAGACAGTATACAAGCTTCAAAAGGACAGGCCTGTGTATGTGTCATATGCAGGCAATGCTGGGATAATTGGCTGCAAAACAATGCTTGGTGCAGAGGCAACCTGTATAGCTGTATCCTGTTTTGGTTTCGTTCAGTTCTTTATTCACATTGCAGCTATGAGGATCATTAAGGAATCTTTTTTTTATATGATGTTAGCCAATTATAAATTAAAAGTGGCAAGTGTTATTGGTCGTTTTGTCTTAATAGCCGCCTGAATCGTGTTCCCTTCATAATTATTCTACACTGGAGATGCTGAACAGCCTGTTTTAAAGGAAGTTAAGTTGTTTCCAAACTGTTGCTGTTAACAATAAACTATGTTAACATATTGTGACAAGTTCTATTACTCTTTCTTCTTAAACAATGGGGATAAGGTGCCTGCCACATTGCAGCCAAGAGTGAAAAAGAGAGGAGATCTAATGAATTATGCAGAGAGAGCGTTCTCTCAGCCTGACAGTCTGAAACCAGCCTGGAGAAAATTGTAAGAGAAGTAAGAGTCAGTGCAGCCATCACAAATCCCCCTCCCTTTCCCCCCAGGGACTGCCGAGGCCAAGGCCTGTCAGTCAAGCGCCCCATCCCTAAACTGTAATCTGGGGACAGCGCTGAGAAGCCTGCAGGTCTGATAAAGCGCTGAAAAGATGCCCCAGAAACCAATCCATGGCACTCTGGGCTCCTGTCAGGGAGAAGGGCGGGGGAGGAAAAGACACAGCAAATGTTCCTAAATTGCAAACAACAAGCCTCAGACTGGTTTCACGCAGAAACCACACAACCCAGGCTGGAAAATCCATCTGCCTGCCTGGCCTGTGCACACTTTGTGGAGCGAGCTCAATCACAATCACCAGCTCTGCCCCCTGTGAACGTGTGCAGAGGGGTGAATTCACAATCATCTGACTGTCTGACCTCTGCCTTGTTAGTGCACGGAGCCAGAGAATTTCCTCTTTATTTTAATGAAGCATGGCTTTTCTCGCTGGCAGGCAGCTGACTGTGCGGCAGCAAGAGCGTGGTGTGGTAATGAGAGGCCAGAAGGTTCAGGTGTCTTCAAACCGCAGCACATAGAAGAGACTTAATACAGACGTGTTTTCACCAGCCCTGGAGGAAACGGAGAGCTGGATGAATATTCATGGAGCGGTTGATGAATTGTGTTGCCTACAGCATCGTGCCACTTTAGAAGCTCTCATGCTGCTTCTTTTATCACAGGAGGTCCTTGCCACTGAACCTCACGGGCCAAAACACAGCGCCCCAGCATCCAACTACCAATTATCATCTGAGATCATTAACTTGTTATGTTGACACAAACACTGCAATTTCAGATGCCCTTTTTTTATTCAAATGGCCCTATTCATGAGGAGTGGCTGACTGAGTTGATTGGATTTCTTTCTAGCATGAATCGCAATCATTCAACAAGTGATGTTTGGACACAAAATTAATGAACAGCGTGCAACGCTTTGAACCGTGCGCGCTGTTTTTTGAGATAGATAAACAAGCTTTATAATACATTTCAAAGTATGCATCAGTACAGATTGATACAGTAATGGCATGCCGTTGAATGTTTATGCTTCGTTCCATTTAGGCAGCGATCACCTCGTGATGATGGTAAGTCAACAGGCGGAGAGATAAAGGGATGGAGGGACTGAGCGGGGTGGCAGGGTGGAAGGCATGGGGATTGAGCAGCGTCATGTTCGGCAGCCCCAGACGGGTGATTCATACCAGCCTCATCACTGGCAACAGACACGACATCCAGGCCTTTATTACCTCCATCCATCACCATCACTTCATCAATCTGAGCTCCTGTGAGCCAGCTCTCCAACCAGTCCCCAAACACCAATCCCAACGTGCTGCCGGACAGAGATTTACACCCACGCGCTAACACCCTCTCTTGCTTTACCACACACACACACACACACACACACACACACAGGGCATGAGACAGAAAGAGAGGGAGTGTGTAAAGGCCATTCTGCAACCAGACATGGTGTGAAGCTGTTCCCCTAAGGGCCTCTGGCTGACAGGCTATCCTGCATTCTGAAAGCCACTTACACTTCAGCCACATCATACCACCTGCTGCTGCTGACCAATGTGTCAGGGGGCATATCATGATGGATACACTAAGCTGTGGGAGAAATCATTGAATCATTCCCATCGCACTCCCCATTAAAAAATTGCACACACTCTACCATACATATATACATAACACAGGACTAGATTTACCGTCAGCTGGATATATTATATATTATACGTAGCCGTTACAGTCTAATGCTGAGATTTTCTATGTCAGAGACTGTGGGCCTCCCCGCAGACAAAGCTTAGAAAAGGGCACCCCTCACCCAGTATATCATAGAAAAAAAAGTCATAGAATGGTATTTCATAAAAACATCATACAAAGTCATAGTATAGTAAGTCATAAAAAGTCATAAAAAAAAAAGTCATACTATACATTTTATGCCATAAAAGAAAGTCATTAAAAACATCAAAGTATAGTTTGCCACAAAATAATTGATAATGTCATAGTATACTACACAGGTTTTCAAAGTCTGAGACTGCGGGCCTCCCCTCAGACATAGCTTGGAAAAAAGGCGCCACCTCACGCAGTATGTCATAAAAAAAGTCATAAAAAAAGTCATAAAATAGTATGTTAAAAAAAGTTTCAAAAAAATAAATAAATTCTATTCTATGTGTGGTTTTTCAAACTAATGGAATAGCTAATGGAATAATATTTCACTTCCATTCATCTCCCTTAAACAGGCCCGTCTCCAGTGTAATGCAGCCCAATACAACAGTCCTGTAATGAATGTTGTTGTTGTAGTGTCAGCGAGGTGTTGAGTGAATTGTGCTACTTTTGAAGACTAGTTTATGGAGGTGTTGCATGGGATTGCACTATGTTTAAAAAAAATAAGGCTGGTGTTATTCTGCATTTGAATTACTGCTCAAATCTTTAAAGCAGTATTAATTGATTATTTGTTCACTTGAGGGCAGCAGAACAAGCAGAAAACACGTCAATGACACATCATGGCAAATGTGTTAGCAAACATTTCCCTGTTACACATCCAGCAGCTACAGAGCGGCATTACCATTTCATTTATATTTATGTTAAATGAATGTAAATGAATTCTCCTTTTATCTCTGCTTTGGACTTCAGCTAGCTGGTAATTTTATCTTTCTTTTGTTTGGTGCTGGGAAGTGATGTTACGTGCTGTGCCGAGGCTTCGCAGCGTGTGTCGTGTAATTCAGAAAGTTTTCTGTGAAGTGCCTATCGAGGCTTGCATTGTCTTAGAACGATGACGTCTTTGATGACATCCGAAGCCGAAGCACAGTTGAGAAGATGATTGTTCCTGAATGAAAACAATTAAAGTCTTCCCTCTTCAATCATTGTCCTAGTTACACAAGCACATTCACCAGTTTTATAACACCAATATTGTCATTATTATATTATGATAACATTTTTTGCCAAATTATAGATATACACACATTTGGTGCATTACTCACAAGACAACTATAGTTTATCATATAGTTATTTTGTATATTTTATCAAAATATACTTACCAGAAAATAGACACTATATTGATGTATATGGATTAGATAGAAACTATTATTATTAATTTTTTCACTGTTTACAGTCATTATTCCTAAGTCTTTACTGGAGCAATACAGTAGCCTATCAAAGATCACATAGTTGAGATCATCTGTAATATATGTGCCTGTTTTACATGCTTTGACCAACAGGTGATTTTGTGTGCACATGAAGCCTTGAGAAATGAACCCTTTTGTGAACCAGTTTGCTGGAAAGCTTCATGCAGCTTCATCTTGCAATCAAAATGGGTTAATTACAGCTCTTTCATGGAAGAAAACAGCTGCCTGCTGCGACAAGAAATGGTGAACCATAACAATAAAGTTGCGGGAGGGAAAACACACAAAAAAAAGCAGAAAGATGTTAAAATGCTCCGTAGACCTGAAGGTAACTGTGGAATCAAGTGATAATGCTCTGAGGGTCACTAAGAGCCTTTTTCATTGCACGTAGTCATTTGATCTATTGTTAATATAAAAACTTCTGATTGCCACAAATACACAATTTAATTTTCCAAAGAATGAAATAATTCCCATAAACAGCTGGGCACTTTACTTTAGCAAACATTACTCAAACAGGAGAACATAATGCATTTGTGTAGACTATTTTCACTGGTGGATTAATACACATTTAATGCTAGTGTTTATTTATGCCAACAGTGCAGCGTACGTGGGACTGACTCATAATTACATTACATTACAGTTCATTTAGCAGACGCGTTTGTCCAAAGCGACTCACAATAAGTGCAAACAATCATGAGGATACGAGAAAGTACATAAGATTCAAATAGGTGAAATCATACAAGTGCAGAACAATAGCTTCAAATAAGCCAAACCAAAGTAAGTGCAACAAAGAGAAACAATGGGGAAAAAAATGCAACCATAATAGACACAGTATGTGTGTTACAGTACTGTAATAGTACAGTATGTAGAAGGAGCAAAATACAGAAGGAAGAAGGCAGCATTTTACAAAGCTGGCATGAGTCCATTGTAATGCAGCAACCTCCAAACTTCCCAACAAATTGAATTAGCACCTCTCTGGCAGCCTCAAAATAAATGTAACTTTATAAGCTTCAGTATTTATTGCGGATGCATTGGATTGCATTAAATCGTACACATGCATATGATAATGGGTCCACCTGCTGCATACACAGAGAGCACAATGTCAGTGATTACTATAAATCAGCTATTGGAAAAAAGATAAAACTCAACATTATTCTTGAGAAAAATTATTTGCTCTCTGTTTATATGATTAAATTGGAGCATGATTAATGTTTTGCTTTCATTTATTCATAAACATCTTCCCAGTCTGCAGTTTTTCTGCTCATAGGCTGTAGAACTTTCTCACTTAAATAAATCATTGTTTCAAATTAGTGTTGTGTTATACATTTTGGGTTGAGAAGAATATACTCCATGAGGCCATGTTCAGCTTGTGAAGGGGATTTAAAGGACAGAAAGAAAACCAATCACTTTTAGACATTGTGTCATACTGATTTATGGCTGCCATTATATACTCCTCTACTTTTTCTGTACAAACATGTACACAGACCTTTGTCATAGTATATGATGTGACACGCAGGGTGTCATTAGAGACTATGAATATAGCCAACTTGGGGGAGATAAATCAATGTTCTGTTCAGAGAAACATTTCACTCTTGGCCTTGTAACGCTATTGATTTAGGCACTGCATAGTGTTCCACCATTGGCTTTAATTCCTCTAAAAGAAATCTCGAATACTCTCACTTTTTTTTTTTTCTTTTGGCTTTTTGAGCATAAGCAATATTTTCTTTCATAAGATGCAGTTCTTGGAACAAAAACACAGTGACTGTGAGAGAAGCACAGTGTTTCTCAGAGATGTTTACTTGCTTGACTGCATGATGTAAGTGATGACCGGGGAGAGAGATGGAAGTGAGAGGCTTAACAGAGGGAGAGAGAAGACACTTTTAATGTAAGTGTCCACCAGCGTGGCGATGTTTGGGTAAAGGTGGTTTCCGTGGCGACAAAGCGAAGAGCAAATACACTAAGCGAGAAAGAGACATTTTGTGCTTTTGGTGGCACAAGTTGGGAATCTGGTTTTACAAATACCTCCTTGAGTGCTTTATTGTGATGCATTCACTGTGTTTTGTTCACTGCCTGTTAGCAAGTTTGTGTGGGTTTATATGCATCAGGATGCAAGATATTACATTGACAACCTCACACGCAGATATAAATAGGCAAACACGAATACAGGGGAAACTGAATAATAATTTGTTTTACTGGCAGCTATTCAAATGAACAGTCTGTCACACTAGCGTTATGCGGAGCAAGCAGAATGCAGAATTTGAGAGCAAATATTTGGTGTGCACTGCAATAAATTCAACCTGCAACTTATTGCTGAATATACAGATGAGATTTATTTGTATGGTATATTTGAGATCATTGTACAAACTATATCATTTGCTCTCATCTGCCTATTTCTTCTGATTTGTGTGACAAATGACGAATAAAATCTGTGTGTGTAGATTTTGTGCCTTTTTGCTTATCTATGTCTCAGGCACCTACAGTATATGTGTGTGTATGTGTGGCAGCTTTATCTCTTCCTCATTCAAGTCATGTCACAGGCCAGACACCATTGTCAGGAGAGGCTTTCATCTGCTGACTTCAGATGTGCCTGTCATCCAGTCCAATTATACAGAGAGAAATAGGTATTGTTACACTCTGGGGATTGATTCAAGACAAAATAGAAAAGTGAAGATAGCACTACACAGTCATCTGTGGCTTGGAGTCACACACACACACACACACACACACACACACACACACACACACACACACAGATGTGAAATCACATGAGCGAGCAACTTCAATATCTCCGTGATAACAAATCCTTACACGGTAACACGGCCTCACTAAATTGTGTGGCAGGTAGGTTACAGTAATTTGAAATGGTGAGGGATCGAGCGCTGCACCTCCGCCTCAGCCTCACTGTCAGGGTGATATGGAGATAACTCCGGGCTGATGGAGCAGCTGAGCAATACTGGGCTTTAGACAACTTCAACCTGCTGCTGAGAGCGGTTCAGAGTCACTCAAGCATCATACAGTCTCGTTTCACCACTTTCTGCATTTTCCTTACTGCTACTTTTGGCTGTTCTCTCGTACAATACCAGCAAAAAATGTCAAGAACCGCCACTTACCTCCAAGCACTCATGGGGAACAGCTCCAATTTATTTAACACCACCCTGCCATTGCACTCAGATCATGTTTTGCTTCCATGTGAGTCATTCAGAAACTGCACTTGTGTGAACACAACAAAAGTTTGCCGATGCTCTTTCAGGCCTTGTTTTTAAATGTGCTGCATTATCAGGACGCCGATTAAGAAGGGAAACACAGGTTCAGCCTTTCTCGGAGGCTCCATTGACCTCATCTGTCATTTCATTAAGTTTGTCAGGTGTATCCTTGTATATAAACAAGAGTTGTGACAGCTCAAGATGGCAGACGTCTCAGTTCAGACAATCCCCTTATGTGTAGTCGACCCTGCGTCTCAGCCCAGCCTCCAGTGTCCTTGCTCCTGATACTGATTCACTGATGTGGAACGCTGTTGGCTGAGATGCTGGAGGGCATGGAGAGAAGGGATTTGCTCCTCGGCTAAGTATTTTCTCTGTGCCAATTCCTACTGGGCCACAAGAGGAGATTTAAACTCTTATATATACTGTATATACGCTCTCAAATGGGCACACGCACAACTCACACATCTGTTTTCCTGTCATCAATCTCCTCAATCCACCCAAGTTGTTGTGAAAGTGATAAATTCAGCCATTTAATATCCATAATTAATAATTCATTACACACAGGGTGCCACAGATTTAGATTAGGTAGTATTTTATCTAGGTAATAGTTGTACCCTTGAAGGTCATTCTGAATGTTTTTCATTATTGCTTTCTGAGTTTACTCTTAATACAGCTGTGCAATAACTTACAGATAATATGACAGAATGACACTTTTGGGTAGAAAATGAGGGTAACATGAGGATATTATACAGACTTGTGTTTTTTTCTGACAGTTGTCTGACTCTAAACTATATTTTTATATTACGACTCAGGTTTCATATTAAGTTTCAGATGCCTACAACAGCCTCAAATATGCCCCCACAATTGATTCAAAATGTGAGTGGTATAAATATCTTTTTAAAAAGGTTCTCCAGTCTGTGAGAAAAAAAACCCTCACACAATAAAGAAATCCACCAGGTGGATAAAAAAGAGATAGGTTTCAATTCAATATTTATGTATTATTCATTGCGATTTCAACAGAGTATTTTTAAACTTGGACAGTTTTTCTAAACATGTGAGGTATACTTCCAGATGCTCTGGCATCCCCCCAAATGTGCATTCAGCACAGTGTTTGCTTAATTAAAAACAGAGGAATGAACTCAGACACAAAATTAACACGCACTATTGTTGGTATCACAGTTTAAGCAACAACGATTTTATTTTTGGCGAGCTGCTGCAGAGCCATTAGTCAAAGAATCAAACAGCTTACTGCTGACGGCCAATGAAAAGTGAACGGAGGAGGCTTTCCCTGATGCAGAAAACTGGCTGTGTGGATTTCTTTTTTCCTTTCCTCTCTCTTTTTGTAGTGAATAAATGTAAGTGAACCAAGTTATCTCGCTGGCATCCCCCCTCCCTCCCTCCCTCCCTACGCCTGTCTTCTCTCTGTGTGTCTCTGAAATACACACATACTCTCTTGCACAAAGGAGGGAAAGTGTCACTATGGAAACAAGGAGGCAAGATTCTAAAAGCTACCTCTTGAGACGAGAGTTAAGACAACAAAAAGGAGTCCACATTGTGAGTGGCAGAAAAGCAGCAATATACATGGCATCCATACTTCTCCCCCCTCTTCTGTCGCCGTGAACGTGATCATCAAGCCGCCCTGTCAGCCCTTTACGTCAATATGTTGTGCCTTTATCAGACTGTGTACATCTGTGTCTGTGTGCGGACATGTATGTGCATTTTAATATACTCTGCCGCATTTGAGTTTAGGAAGGAAGCTGTAGTTCTGTGTCTACATTTAAATGCACCTGGCTCTTTGGACAACTGTGTGTGTGGGTCTGGGTGTAATATGCACCACACATTTCTTTAATAGGGCTAATCCATTTTAATCCCACCTGCCACTGTTACCTTACAATGATGAATGTAAGCCTAAATAAGTTGAGACGCAGAGAAATGCCCGTGGGACACAGAGGAGGAGGCTGGGAGGTAGATGTAAGTCTCTATATGTGTTTGTGTTTGTCGGTGTGTGAACTCTTGTGCTTGTGTGTGTGCACGTGCGTGCAATCTCGTGCATGTGCATTTATTAAGGTTTTCGCAGCAGCTGAAACAGGTTTTTCCTCTCTGCTCTGTTCAAGGCTATTTTCTGTGGGTCTGCAGGGTCACTGCTGTCCTTAGTGATGTCTCCTTCAGCTGTAATCAGCACCATGGACAGCAACACCGATCTCCACCACCGCAGGCACCACAGCAGGCATCCATCTCAATAGACTCAAAGAGGCTCCCTTTACCTTTTTTCACTCCTGCAGATCTAAAAGAATTGGATAGGTGAAAGCAGGCTGCCCATTAAGATTTAGTCTTGATGTACTCCTACAATCCTTGATCTTTAACAGGGATGGAAAGGAGATGCAGGGAGAAAAAGGAGGAGGGGTAGCTAATTGTGAAAGACCTGCAGGCAACCACATCTATTAATAAAACCACTAATGGAAAACTCCTCGTAGACAAGTTTCCTGTGGGATGACAGATTCACATGCTTGGTTTTTAGGGGTAAAATACAGTACAAGTCCTGGCTACTGTGAATAGTAAAGTCCTTGTTTAGCACTTGTTACTGTGTATTATAGAGCCACAGTTTTAGTGCCAACGGCTCTCACGTGTGTTGGCTTTGAAAAATAGTAGCAATATGTGGAAGCAAATGAAAGCGAGAATATAGGAGAAGAAAACAGGAGCAGGGGAGGGAGAGATAGGAGGAGTATACTACTGTACAGAGTGAGTGAGTGGCTAAGTTAGGGTGAGAGAGAGACAGAGGGAGAGAGAGGGAGAGAAAGTGAGAGCGAGACACAGAAAGATAGAGAGAGAGAGAGAAAGAGAGAGAGAGGGTGCAGATAGCGGGAGGGGAAAACCTCCTCTCTGAAAGGGATGATGTCAGTCTCTGCAGCTGAGCCCTGGTCCCCGACTCGATAGGGTGAAGACTCTCTCCTCTGGAAACAGGCTGGCAGGCAGAGCCACATCCACAAAGAGGGAGAGACAGGGGTGAGAGACAAACAGAGGGGAGAAGCAGGGAGAGTCTGGTGAATGAAATCCTGCAGGTACGTATGTTACGTTACCATCCATCTCTGACTTCATTCATTCATTAGTGCCTTTTGTTGCGTGCTGTCTGCCATTACGCTTTAAATTGTTGCCAGCGTCTCATTTGTTCAAACTAATTACCATGTTTTTTAGAATGTGTCACAGCAAACCTCGGGAGTGTGTGTGTGTGTGTGTGTGTGTGTGTCTGTGTAAATTTGTGTGGGTGTGTATATTTTAGCGTGGGTGTGGAAGGAGAGTGCTCCCTGTAAATGAGGGTGCATACACACAGACAGACACACACACACACACGCACGCACACACACACACACACACACGCACGCACGCACGCACGCACGCACGCACACACACACACACACACACACTAGTGGAAAGTTTTTAATGAAGAGGAAACTGCTGTATCCAGTCCTCTGGGGAGGAAAACAGCTTCAATTATTCAAATCCAAATCAGATTTGGGGTCCCGAGAGCAGAGGGCATGACAGAGATTTAAGATTAGAGTATAGGGATTTGGGGCGAAGATAACCTATCGACATGGGGAAAAAAGCGTATTTTTTGTCTGTGGCGTCATTGTTTTAGAGCTCTTCCTCTGTCTGCGTAAGGGATTTGCCAGGGTAAAGCAATGCCTTCTGGGATACTGCTGGTCAGACAGGTGACAGAGCTGTGGTGAGTCATCCTGTAACATCTGTACCTAACACCTTTTTCTCCCAATTTAGATTACGTGTTTGCTTATTTGCAAGGGCAAATGTCATTTTTAAGCGTGGTAATTCGTGTTCCCTATCACACAAGTTCAGCCAGTCTATAGGATATGCATACAAGAAAAATTGATTTTCTGTTGCTCAGATTAGTTATGAATGTCACAGGCGGTCGGACAAAAAGAGCACGCAGGGTCACATTCAATAGGCAACAACAAGAGATGACATTGACGAAGGATAAAATGGATAAAATGTGTCTTTGTATTGGAGAATCGTGCACAGCCAGGACTGCATGCCTGTGTGTGTGTGTGTGTGTGTGTGTGTGTGTGTGTGTGCCTGTGTGCGTGTGTATCCTTTCCATTCTCTGTTTAATGAACTCACAGGCCATCAGACAAAAAAAAAAAGAGCAGGTCACAGACACATTTCCCCAGCAGCCATCCATTTACACACTCAGGCTGTTGGCATGCCACTCAATTAGTCACAGCGTGGATTACAGTCCACGAGGGGCTTGGGGAGAGAATCACACTGGAAATCCAATTTTGTGCCACATCAAATGTCAGGGTAGATCCTTCAGAATCTCTGTGATAACCACAGAGACAGCGGGAGGAGAAGCTGAGGGAGCGCACTGTGGAGGTGGAGGTGGAGGAGGGGAGAGGATGAAGGTTGGTGGAGAAGTAAGAAGGGGCGGTGAAGGAGGGTTGGGGGGGCAGAGATAGTCTCAGAGCTACGACAGGCATCACTACTGGCCAGCAAGTCCCGCTTTATATATAAAGACTCATTTTACACTTTATGTTGGTCTATGAAATTCTCATATGCACGATTGCATTTTGGTCGATTTCAAAATGTCATGCCAGGAAGAGCACATTTCCATCAAGAGATAAGACTTTTTACCTGCTGATTTTCTCAGTAGTCTGTAATTGAAAGAAAGGATTTGACTCCAACAGCGTAGAGAAGTGGAATGGATCTGTAGAGGTACAAATAGAATTTATTTGGGTAACTCATGCATAATTTGAAAAATATACTTGAAACCAATCCAGCCAGCAAAGTAAGCGTGTGTAAGAAACTTTGTTAATAATCAGCTGTGTGTCATGGGTGAGGCCAGCCGCTCTGAAGACACCTGCTGTCGGGTGCAGTGCTCCAGCCACCACAGACACACACCAGCAGGCTTTAATGTGTTTGCATAGCCCCTGCAGAGCAACCCCATGTATTCCTGTAAACCTGGAACATCAAACAGGTACTTTTAACTATTGTGTACAGCCTGTTCCCTCTCTGGTGCCGACTGGAGTGACAAATGGTTAAGTAGATAAAGGCTCTGTTGGAAGTCAGGGATGGCAACTTCCTGCTGAGAGGCCATTAATTAGGAAATCCGAAGGGGGCACGACTTTACTTTAATGTTTCGTCTCCCATACTAACCTCTCCAAGCTATGATTTATTTCTATCTGCTCATTTACTTAGTAATTCATTTTGATGTTACTACTTCCCCAGTTCCTTTGACACCTATTTCAGGTGCCAGTCTTCTGGGAGTTTGGTTTACCTGTGTCGTTTTTTTTTTCTTCCCGCCAGCGCGCTCCCATTTAAATCATCAGTCATCAGTCTTGTGGGAGTGTGGTTTACCTGACTATTTCTTTTTCTGCCAACACGCTCCCATTTGAGTAAAGAAGGGGGTAGTCAGTGTTTGACGGTTGTCAGGAGAAATTGGTTTGATGTCTTGGTTTCATAAGATTTCTTTGTCCTCTTTGTTCACACCAGGGGAACGTGTTTATATTGAATTATTCATACACATTCTCGCTGTCGAACACAAATGATTTCAGATATCATCCCAGTGGAAATTTATCACGATCTCCCCCATGTGTGTGCAGAGAGGGATGCTCAGTCATTCCTTCCCCTTCATGCGACAAATCCCTCCCTATCCATCTATCTATTTATCTCTCTCTGTGATGGCTGAAAGCTCACATTCCCAAAAGAGGCGACCTCAGTGGCCCCCCAGCCTGTGTGTCATTAACGCTGACCAGTAGCCCATCTCTATCTGCCCCTGATCTCCCGACCTCCCTGAGAGGCAGCACACAACACGCTCCATAGCGAGCGGGGAGGGAGCAGAGGCCAAGGAGAGAGAGGAGATAGAAAGTGAGGGAAAACAACGGAGGAGGGTGGGTGGGAAGGTGAGAGGGCAACAGGCAGGGATGGAAAAAGATAAATGGAGAGAGGAGAGAAATGGGGCGAAGTGGAAGGGAAGGAGGAGGAAAAAGCAGCCGAATGACTGAGATAAAAGGGGAGAGAAGAAAGATGGCGAGAGGCAAAAAATAGGGGAAGTTGCTGAGTAGGAAATTGATGGAGAAAAGGAAGAGTGGGAGAAAGTGGGTGGTGGCAGAGGAAAATACACGGAGGGAAGAAAGTCGAAGATCAGATGAGACTGGAGTGAGAGTGAGAGAGAAGAGATGCTATTTCAAGACCATACTTACTGATAATGTCACTCTACTTCAAAGTGCAAAGCGTTCCTGTCATGCTCCTGTATGACTGTGCCTCTGGAGAATTTCCTCATAGATCAGATGATAAAAGGATGCCTGACAGGAGGGTGCGTGGGGCTCCTACTCACACTGTGTGACACATTCTGGGCTAAACTGTGACAAAACATACTGACATCTCTGCTTTAATTGTGTCTTAATCAACAAACAGATGCTGACCGCAGGACCTGGAGGAGATTCACAGGAGCAGCGAGACCACGCACACCAAAGAGGATCAGGTCAAATCCAGGTACATTTAAGGATGAAGCCTCAGCAATCATTTTTGTAAGAAATTACGAGTGCAACATGACACAAATCGAGGAAGGAAAATAGAACTGCATAAGAACACGTTTAACCGGCAAGATTTAAAATACATAAATAATATGTGTCACTGTTATTTGGCTTCTTTTAAGAGTGTTCTGTTTGACATGTTAATCGCAGGCATTTCATTTACATTTCAAATGTCCCTGAAGTCATCAATCATTCAGCTCTCAGGCATCACACTCATCAATAAATCCCTGACTGGCCAAGATTCCAGCTGTGGAAGTAATTTAATCTCAGTTTGGCAGATGAACCATGCATCCTCTGTCTAATTGAATATTTAATTAGATTTCATTTTGCAATATTTGCATATAAACTCTGATAACATTGTAGTGTTTTAAATATTGTTAGACTCTAACTACGTTAAGTACATATTCTACTAAAAGATCAAGCTACTTCCTTTTTTTATATTTTGTGTTTAAACTAAAGCACATTGTTATTCTTAGTAAAAGTTTTTTTTTTCTCATGTTGATACTACTGCCAATGGATCCAACAACAACAACAGCAGATGGTGATCATCTTCCCACCCTGACGCTTTTCATTTGGTTTATGCAGTGTGAATCTACAAATGTGAGGGGATTATTTTCATTCAATGCTGAAAAGATGACATTCCACCAAAATCCCAAAACATTTTATCATTTTGTGACCCACTTTGATATTTCCCTGTTGACTCAACAATAAAGCAGTAGATATTTACAGTAACAGCATGTCAGCTGACAGCGACATAAAGTGACTCATCGGGTATCAGTGAGGTGTTTTCAAGCAATTCACCAATGTTCAGTAAATTATGTGCAATTTACCGATTCACTTCAATTCAACCTTTTCAGTGAAATAGTCTAACAATTGATGCAACATAATGCATTTATTGTTTGCATGACTTTAACATATTCACTGTATAAGCTTAAGAAAAAACATGTAAACTCTTAGCTAACATTTACTGCAAGTACACATATACATGTATACAAAATACTTGTATATACAATATACTTGGCATATGATCCATTTCCGATTACATAGCAACAAAAAAAGGCTAAAACTACCAATACCTTAATTATTGACTACATCTGCTCACATTTGTATCAATGTACTTGTGGTAGACTGTAGGTAATATTTAGGCTTGTAAAGGATTTTTAAGTCAAACATATGGTACAGTAGATCATGAAACATTTCTCTCTCTGAAACCCATATCTAAAATGTTAAACAGATACCTGAAAAAAGTATCCTCTAAAAACGTTTCAAAATGCTTTATCCAATTTATGTAAAAGATTAGAACATTTTCTGAAGGTGATTTCTGTAAACAAATTATAATGGGTGGAGAGTTATTAGCTTGTCAAAATGGATTTATGACAGCTCCTCGTCTGCTTCTAGGATACTGAGGGTGAATTTACATCTTAAAGGTGCTGATCATGGCTTTTAAAGTACTGTAACAAAGGTCAAGATGTAACACATCAGCCAACATACCTTTATGAATTTGAATTCTATCCTGCTGGAGAAACTTTGACACACTGAGCGGAGTGGAATAGAGAACTAGACTCTAGTAATTCACCGACAGTTATGCTGTTTTCTGTTGTCCTCAGAGTCTCAACATATGGTCTCTTGCGTGTGCTGCCAAACCAGTATTCCCACTAAATTAATTAGAGAAGTTATTTCAACAACAACACCGTGGTTGTGTTTTCTCCACACTTCCTCTGAATGTCTGCCATGGTCTCTCAAGTTGGTGTCAGAATCAACACATGAATACTTTTTTCTTACAGAAAGCACCAGTATGTTCATAGCACTTTATAAACCTTTCTGAAATATGGGTCCTCATATGATTAGGACCTAGTTGCATATTATGCATATACTGTAGTTATAAACCATCCTAATGCATTATGAAGCCTTATAGCAACTTAAGATGCATTATGCATGTTATAATATATGTAAGTGTATACAATGTATCACAGATATATGATTTGAAGAAAAAAAATGCCACATTTATATGTAAGAATATGTTCATAATCAACACAGACTAATGAGTTTAAGCCTGTTTATTAGTCTGCTGGTGTTTGGTTTTACTCATCCTTTAATACTCAATTTGAATTTCAAAAATGAATCTCAATTTCAGTCAGTCCACAGTTAACTACCAAGATTAAGTGTTGCCCTATTTTATTCACAATAAGCTGAATGCTTAATCTTCAGTCGTTAAAATAACCTTTTTTTTCTTCTTCTTTCACTCTCTTCCCCAACCTGTCATCCTTCCCTCTTTTCTTACAACTATTTTTTTCTCAGGTTTCATCGTAAATTCAGTGGAGGGTGTGAGAACATTGCTCCTCCCTTTGTGTTTCTACATGTATGCCGATGTGTACTATGGCTTTTTATTCCTATGTGATAATGAAATGTTCGTGTAGGGATAGAAGCCGTTTTACACGTGGTGAGAGAGCAACATGACAGAAGAGAGAGCTCCTGGCCGCCTGCTCGTGGAGACTAACGTACAGCTGGATAAATGTGACTGTCTTCTGTTGAATGTTTCCCTGTAGTAAAGATACATTTACGCTCCTCTTTCAGATGATGAGTGAGCTCATTGAAGTGCTGATCTGAAGACAAAAAAAATGAAGTGAGACTTTGTTGTGCGTGCACCTGTTTTTGCCTCCAGGCACAAGCAGCTTCCACTGCTTGCAGTGTTTGATGCATGTGGTGACAGCTGCAGTCCGCAGGGATGGAAGTTGGAACATTTGCAAAACATGTCATGAACAAAGGAAGAAGAGAGCAAGTAGAGACCAATACAGATCTTTAATGACCAACTATAAAAGAGGCACTTAGTGAACCACTTTACAACTTGCAAGAGGCACCGCATTTCACCTTTCTTCTTACTCTGATTCTTTTGCACATTATTAAAATAAAACTTTGACATAAAGCATTACACCAAAACAACAATCTACCTACAATATTATACAATATAAGATACATACAGTATAAACAAGATAAAGCACCTTTGTTGTAGTAGTAAATACTATTCATAATTAAACAGTTGGAGTTACAGACACAGATGATTGAGTTTGTGATTTGTGTGTGGTATTATCAGTGCATGGGAAGAACTCCGAATACAGGTCTTGGGACTGTGATGTCCTTGTATGCACCTGAGTTTATACAATGGGAGCTTTCCTAATCTTGTCTATCAGCCTACATATGAAGTACTTGGATGCTTTACACAGTATCTTTAAAAAACTACAGAGAACCAGTAAAAACAGTTGGATGAATGTACTGTAACTGCTACAGATCTCATGTTCCCTTCCAAGGACATTTGCATTCACATTACAATAAAACAAAATTTAGCACCATAATGTTTATACAAAAGGCTAATATGATGAATGTCAATGCAGTACAGTAAAGTTAAAAAAATAATACAAAATGAATATGTTGGAAGCATGTACGAAAGGTGCACAGACAATAGTCCAGGTCAGTTATGATGTCATTTAGTCCTTTTGCAGAAAGACTCAAACTGATAAGATCAAATGCAAAATGAACATGCATTTCTTAGAAGAAAATATTTTACTGTATTTTCAAGTATTTTTTTTCCTTTCTTTTAGGTAAATGAAATAAAATCTCTGAAACAGATAATATCCAACAAAGGAAAAGCAGATAATAAGTTCATTGATCTTCCCAACTAGCATATTCATTTTTGACCCAAAATTCATATCTGCCGTTCGTCCTCACATTTGTGTAATAAAAACACATGTACAAAGAAGACATAAAGTGACTACGTAAGTATTTAAAGATAGCATTTCACAGAAAAGAGCTGTGCAATCTCATTCACCATAATGAATTGTCTTAAACATTTATAACTGTGAAATTTACAGTCTCTTATTCACAGATCCCTCACGCCCCACTCAGTTAATAGATTCTGATGTGTCCTTTCTTAAAGGAATCTTAAAGCTAGTGAGTTTTTGGCCAAACAGCTGGCTTAGGAGGTGATTCTGGGACTCTGCTGTCCTGTAGGAATGGCTCTCCATTGACCTAACCCCCATCTTTGGCCTAGATTTATTCAAAGAATTGTTCATGGGAACTGAAGACACTTTAGAAATAGGGGCATGCAAAGGCCGCCCCAGAGTTCCCTTTTTGGCTTTGTAATCCCCGTTAAGAGGAGTTACAATCTCAGTTTTCCTTTGTGTACAGCTATCCAGCAAGCTTCTTTTTGACTGCAAACCCAAGTTTGAAGTCTTGCACTTGGAAACAATTTTGTTGCTAACGACGTCGTCCCGCACCGAGGACAGCACAGGGTAGTCGTTGGGTCCATCTGACTTCCTTTGCAGTGACGGATTTGCACACTTGTTGGGGCGGAATTTCTTTTTGGCCCGAGAGTCAACACCAAAGTTCTCTTGTGTGGCTGGAGAGGAAACCCTTTGCAGGCTGTGGGGGGATTTCATGTCTTTCCTCTTCTTCTGTGGTCTCACTGATTCTTTGTCCTCATTTGAGGCTAAAGCGTTGAGGGAAACCTTGGAGTTGAGGACTGGTATGGACTCTGTAGACTTCGTGTTGCTAGTTGTAGTGCCGTTTTTAGTGTTGTCGGTTGTTTTGGCCGGGACAACTTTGTCTTTCATCTGACTGCTACCTTCCTGCTCAGCAACTTGAGATAATGTAAGCTGTTTGATGTCATTACTGGAAGCTTTCGCCGTGGTATGCCACTGCTCATCATCCCTCTGTTGGTCCATCACATCAGCAGCTGATTCATGCTTTGACTCAAGTGTCTTTGAAATAATTACATTTTCTCTTAAACTGACAAAGGAGTCCTCACTAGGTGGAAGTGAATCTGTTTCTTTTTCAGTCTCAGCTGTGTCACCTTCAGCAGAGCTATCCTCAGCCTTAACAGCGTCTTCCCCCGCACTACTACTCTCCTTAGGCGCCGACCATGAGGTTGTTTCTGCTCTAATGCAGACTGACTCATTCTCTTCTTTCACGTCACATGGCTCAGTAATTGATTTCCCACTAGCCTCTTTATCAAGAAGAGGTGAGATTGTTGGGTCAATTTCCTCTTTCTTGGGTGTAGTGGACTCTGAAGAGCCCATATGAATACATTTCTCCAGCTCTACAAGTAGTTCAGAGTAGTCCTCAGCAACGTCCTCAGTCTTCACATTTGTGTTGTTTGTGTCACTGTGGTACTCATTTGTGATGGTCTGTGTGGAGTCATCTGCTGTGGACACAGAGGGTTTGGAAGACTCTGAGTTTTGATTTAAGTGCAGTGGGCTTACACTGGCGATGCCGCTGTCGGAACTATTTTCTTGCAGACTGTCAGAGAGAATTCTCCTCTTCTTACTCGCAGGTGAATCACATTCATCTTCTTTGGACGCAGATGCTTTGACAGGTCTGAGAACACCTCGGAATTTGAAAATTTTGTTCCCCCCTGACAGGTGCTTTTCCATGTGCCGATCGAACTGCTCCTTCTTAGAGAAGGTGTAGTTGCAGGTGCTGCAGATGAAGGATTTTTTAATCACATGCATGACATCGGCACAGAGCTCACAGGTGTAGAGGGTGGTGTGTTTTGAATCCAGCTCCTCCACCTCCTCATGTGCTCGCTTCAGATGGCCTTTAAGCTCCTGGGCCTCCTGATAAGAGACAGGGCATTTGTGACACAGGAAAATCTTTTCCAGATTGTGAACCACTAAATGTCTCTGCAGTTTAAATGGTTTGGGGAATTGTTTCCCACAGTGGTGGCAGTCTCTTGAAGGGTCTTTGCAGTTGGGATGCATCTCCACACTTTTCGGTGTCTCTGTTTTGTGGAGGACCTCAAGCGGGGTTAATGTGCTCTGCTTCCCACCTGCTCCACTGCTACTTTTAGTTTTTTGAACTTTTGGCTGAGCCCCCTCGGATGATTTCCCCTCTCCCACAGCGCTGTCTGCAGCTACAGCTTTTTCCTGTTCTTTAGTGGCTTTGCTGGATTCTCTGCTGGCTTTGCTGGGGCGGTGCTGCATGATTGAGGTGATAAAGTTCTTCACAGCTGTCTCCTGCATGAAGCAGCCTGGAATGCCTAACATGGAGCCTTGAGTCTGACCCCTCCGGGCAAACTGAGTGGCATGCTCTCGTAAGTGTTCATTGTACATCCACACATCTGAAATCTCCTTCAAGCACATTCCACAGGTCCAGATCCCTGTCTTGTTCTTGGCATGTTTCTCCCTCAGATGGTCTCTCAGTTGCTCCCTGGAGCTGAATTTACGCTGGACACACATGTAGCAGGTTGGAGGGGGAGAGGGGTTGTGGGAGAGTTTGTGAAAGTTCAGCTCGCCAAGGGTGAGGAACCAAGTGAAGCACACTTTGCACTTGTACTGCTTATCTTTGACCTTTAATCCACCGTCTTTCCGTTTCCTGCCTCGCCGCTCCGTCACTTTCTTGAACTTTTCATCTTCTCTGTTCTCCACGTCAACAGTTGCAATAGGAGGAGCCACTGAGGTGTCTTTTTTAGAGTCAAAGAACTTGATCTCAGGAAGTTGAAATGTGGTGTTGATGTTTTGGATGTCAATGCTCTGGAAGGTTTGGACACTTTTTGTGACGCACGGCTCTACAGTTTGGGGGGCACAGGGCAGGGGCACAGGGCAGGGGCACAGTGCAGTTGGCACTTCTGCTTTACAGCTGCTGGGGTCAGAGGTCACCGTTGAGCCTGCATCAAAGCCACTGGAGCCACTCCATTCGATTGAAGATTTATCAACAGTGCTCTCGAGTGAATTGGATGGGCTGTTGCCAACCTCTTTAACATTCTCATGAACATCCTGCTGATCACTTTGTTTAGCATCTGACAACTCCTTGACATCAGTCTTTAACGTACTGTTGTGGCACATATTCAACATGATGGCATCATCGATCGATATTGTCTCATATTCACAGTGGTTAGTTTGATTGTCAGGGAACGTCTGCTCTGCTTGTTTTTTCATGTACTGATCTTTGCTTTGCATGAGGGCTTCTGAAGAAGGGGAGTCCTGAGTTATATTTGAATCGGTCGATAGCTTCTGTCTTTTGTTTCTTTTGCTGTACACCCTTGGGCACTTTTTCCTTTTTGCCTCCTCATCTCTGGGGAACAGCTGTGAGAACGTGGTGTCATCATCAAGTAAGGCCTTCAGATCTGGACTAATGCCGGGAGGACTGAGAGGGGAGCAATTCAAACAGGAGAGAGGATGTGCCTCGTCTGAGCCCGCCACTTTTCTCAGAATCTCTTGGGCAAGGCTCTCTTCTGATCCTTTCTGTTCACACATCTCTTCCGCAACGCAGCAAAGCGTCTTTCTGGGCTCATCATATTCTCTGTTTATATCCTTGTCTACAGCTATAGCACTTTCAACATTATTATCTGTACAAACTTCCCCATTTGCTATTTCTGTCGTGCTTGTACATTTAATTTCTTCCGTATCAGTGATTTCATTTTGCTCCATAGTTTCATTGAGTACATTTGTTTCTTTTGTTGGAGATCGGGGTGTATCATCAAAGCCAGAGTTTGAAGTAGCAGGGTGAGGGAATTTCTCTGTTCCGGTAACTGTTCTGTCATTGATTTTCACCTGGTCTGCTGGAGATTTGCAGAGCTCTTGTAGTCCACTGCTTTTGAATTCAGGAGTTATAGCTTGAAGTATGTCTGTTTTTAATATATTCAGAAGCTCATCAGAAAAAGAGCCGGGCTTGATGTTTACCCCACTGTTTTTGTTCTTTCTAGCTTTGTTGTTGTTCTTTGCTTTTGATGGCAGCACAGGGTTTTGATGGCCTATTTCACCCACTGCCACTGCATTTGTCTCAGTTGCCATTTCCTCGAGGACAAACTCAGTCTCTGCTGCTTTAGACATGAGAGAGCTACTTGTCTCAGGCAGCTCATCAATTTTTGTTGGGTAACAGGTCTGTGAATCATCTTTATGTTCTTTCTCTGTAGTTTGCGATGCTTCATAAATAAGCATAGTCCCCTGATGGCTTGATGTTGTGCTCTGCGGGCCAATGTGTTTTTCACTTCTGACCAAATGTTTCATGGCTTTATGTCTCTTTAACCCTGGCACAGTCCTGAAACACATGAGACATATTTCACAGAGCTCTTTCCCCTGCTGAGCGTTGTTCTGAGTCTTTTTTTGTGTTATATCTTTGTGTACTTGTTGCGTTGTTGAACACTGGCCAGTTTCTATTGTTGGTTGCTTCTCCGATGGGTCTGGTGGAAGAGGCATTTGTTCATTTTCACAGATGACTAGTGGCTTAGGAGTGGGCAGACCATCTGAAATGTTGTTTCTGATAAGTGTACTATTCTCAGCAGAAGCCTTGTGAGAATCTAAATTCTCTGATTTATCCTTTTTCAGCAGGTCAGCTTGAATATGCAAATGCTCAACAGGTCTAACTAGATCATGGTGAACCTCTAAGTCCGTCTTTACATTACCAAGTGAGGAATCTTTGCTGTTAATATCAGGTGGGAGACCGAAGGGAAAACATATGGATGTCATACTTTGCTGGAGTACCAGGGGTTCCTCTGATAAAATGAGTTTATCTGCAGGGTCTGAGGTCAGTGATACCACTCTATCTGTTTTAGATTTGTTAAAAATCAGTGCAGGGTTAACGCTCAAGTCACATGCTCCACAGTCATCTCTGGGACTCTGCTTGATGTCTGGATTCTCATCAGGTTTACTGGCAGGTGAAATTGGTATGTAGTCATATTGATTCAGTTGTGGAGGTTCGTCTGAGATGGTGTTGTAGTTGAGAGGGCTGAGCTTGAAATCGCACATCGTACCACTCTTTTCAAGGCCATCTGATACTTCTGGTGGCTCTGCTGAGCTGGTCACCGGCGGTGGAGAGGGAATGGTGGTTTCAGAGCTGGGGATTTTACACTCTATGATCCCCAAATCCAGGGGAGGTGGGCTTATCAAAGAATACTCCATCTCAGCTGTTGTGTGCAGTTGTTCGTCACTGTTTAAAGCCTCATTGACGTCGCTGTTTTTTTCTTTGTTTATGCAGGATTGCATATTTTGAATTGAGCCTTGGTTAGCAGACATATCACTACATGTGCTTTGTGACTGACATGAATCCTCTTGTATGTTCCATTTCTGCATGGGTGTTTGATGAGAGGTTGGTATAAGAGGACTGGTTGGTGTGGCAGTGTGTAGAAAAAGACAGTGACTTTCTTCCCCCTCTTCTCTGCATGGTGAGTTTTGGTGACTTGCCATGAAATCAATAGGAAGGTGTTCTTTGATGTCCTGAACATTTAAAATATCTTCTTGTTTCTGAAAGGCCAGACCTGTTTCAGGTTTTAATGAGTCATCGAATGGAGCAACTTTGCAGGAATCACTGTCAATAATGTCATCAGACTGTGAAAGAATCAACAGATGACTTTGTCCCTCTATGGACTCGGTGTCTCGGAAGGGTGAGCAATGACTAGTGCTACCTGTATTGGTTTCCACCAATATTGGACTGCAGGGCTTGTCTGTGGTGACTATCTCCACCGACAGAGCAGTTGTTGGACTTGCACTGTAAGTTTTAGCAGGGCTGCTGTTTTCACATGGAGCTAGTCCAATCAAAGGATCCTGTTCTGTTGTTTCAACAGTTATTTCCTCGTTTACACTGTCTGAGCACTCGATTTTTGAAATGACATATGAACTAATGTCTCCAGCATTATCATGGTTATCAGCGAATTGTTCTTCAACTGCTGTTTCAATCACACCCTGAATTTTCTCGGCAATGTCTAGACCAATGTCAGGTAGAGCTGGTGATAAGGGATAGCTAACCGATTGACCAGTGATTCCCTTCACTGCCTCTGCTTCCTCATAGCTGTCTGTGGTCAAATGTTCTGAACCGTCACTACTGTTTTTAAATAACTGATTCACATCATCTGCTGCATTACTGTTCCCGTCAGACTCCTCAACCACATGCGGGTCATGTGTCACCACACTTGAGCAGCGAGCGGACTCGATCAAATTACTTTTGTCTGCGATATCCTCTTCTGATGTGACTTTAGTCTCAGCCTTGCTATCATTGTTTTCTGTGGGCTCACTCGGCTGTGATGAAATTGGCTGGTTT
The DNA here is from genome assembly GCA_943593645.1 of Bovichtus variegatus. NCBI lineage: Eukaryota > Metazoa > Chordata > Actinopteri > Perciformes > Bovichtidae > Bovichtus > Bovichtus variegatus. The sequence continues at coordinate 15,204,641 of CALSCE010009442.1, forward strand.
CCATCAACTATGGGGTCAGTGATGTTAGAGAGAGATGACTGTGACTCATTCAGAATGAATTCAATATCGTCCTTCCGCTCATTGATATTTGGAGGTGATAATATATTCTCCTTCCCAGTAATTGCTTCCTCTTCACTGTGATCTTCTCTCTCAACTGCATCAGTTGCCTGACATTCAATTTCTTGATGTTGTTGACTTGTGAGAGAGGTGACATTCAGCTCCTTGTGTTCTGATATAATAGGCTCTTTTTTGAATATAGAGTCGGAAATCACCTCCAGGCTTTTCATGAGATTTTCTGTATACCTCTTCTGTTCTAAAATCTCTTCCTTTGTTTCAGCTGGAGTCTGTTTTTCAGTGTTTCTCTCCAGTGACTCCTGGTCATGGTGAAGCTGTGGGTGTTCAATATGTGATACTGTGGTGATAAAACTTGGTGCATCATCCTCTTTTTCAGTGAAATGTTCAAGTGCCCCTGGTTCATTGTGAATCGGAGTGTGGGGACTCTGGTGTCCACCCATTAGGTCAAACTGGAATGGACTGGACCATGGTTCAGTGAAAGGCTCAGAGGGCAAACTGGTCACTGGTACATCAATGGTTTGCACAGGGCACCTCATAACCAGACCAGTGCCTCCACTCTCTGACTCATCAGACAGACGTAAAGGTGAAAATGTGCTCATTTTCAGCTGCTTTGGGACATCCTGAGCTAGTAAGGTTGGGCTTTCCAACTTAGTTGTCTGCAGCTGGTTTTCAAGCTCATTCACTATTCTTTTTATCTCAAGCTCATCCTCTGACGCGCACCTGTTGAGATTTGTAGTGTAGTCGATTATTTTTTCTGGCAAAGACAAAGGAACATGATTGTAATCTGTTTTTTTTTCATTTGATTTCTCAGAGCTGCCCTTGTACTGAGATATCTCATCTGGTAGTACAGGGCTTACTATAAGGTTCCAGTCTCTTTGTTCCAGAAAGGGAGAGAAGGACGACACAAACTCTTCTTTTTTATCAGCTGTGTTCTCTATTGAATGGAAACCGTCTTTCTGAATCGGCATATCTGAGTAGAGGCCACTGTCGAATCCCGTGAGATCCCCAAACATTGATGAGGTGTCAAATGAAAGTGGGGATTTCAGGAGCCCCTGTTCCTGATCCAGGGGGAAGGGCATGAGGTGGAGCGTATCTTTTTGTATCAGTGGGCCTTGGCTTTTAGTTGGAGATAGGCACACCTCATCTATCAAAGAGGTGCAGAGAGATGTAGGCTTGTGTGTGTCTAGGTCATTGACTAAATTAATAGCCTCTTTCACCATGCAGACACTGTCACTCTGTTTTTCAAATGTGGTACTGTCTGACAGCTCTGGCTGCATGGCTTGGGGCCCCTCGCTTCTTTTGCCCTTTGTGTGTCTGTCAATATTGAAATCAGGTTCTTTGTTTATGGTGGCAGAGTGTGAATCAAACTGTAGTGGCGTGCTTTCTGTACTTGTACAATGTGTTGGTTCTTCTTTGGGGCCCAGATTGTCTGTTCGCTGTAGGGTGTTTCTGTCTGAACTGACTGTTGTGCCAGTTTCTTTTCTGGGAGACACCAGCTTTTCTCTTGATTTTGTATGAGAGCTTCTGCTTTTTTCAAAGTTTTTGAGTGTGTCTTTTGCTTTTAGTGAGGATGACACTGGATCAGCAACTTCTGAATTTGAATGATTCTTCTTTGGATCCTCTGTACTGTCTTTATGATAAGACAGAATGGCTTTGTCAGCATTATACTTCTTGACAGATTTAGTGAACGTCAGTGCTAGTGTGCTGGACTCTTTACATAACTTCTGCGGGGAGGACCTTTCATATGTTTTCTGCTCTGGAAACTCTTTCTTTTTGACGTCTGCCTTCTTCTCACAGTCGGAGTCAGTGCGATCATTGCTTTTGGGGCTGTTGATACTATCACTTGAGACACTCACAGATGTGCTGAGTTCACTGCTTGTGGATGACCTGCTACCCCTCCTCCTGAGTCTCTGGTGAGAACCATGTTTCTCAGGCAAAAGAGAAACCTCCTCGCTTTTTTTCACCTCAAAACACTCCTTCGACTCATGACGCCATGCTGCCTGGTCCCTCTCACTCCTTGCTCGCCATTTGCACTCTTTCGTGTATGTGTATTTACACCGACTGCTTTGATTCAGCCGGCCTTGGCTTGCTATCTTAACGGGCTCACATTCATCATCTGTGTCGGAGACATAGTCGTATTCTCCAAATGCAGGGTTCTGTACAGTGGGAGTCAATCTCTCCATCACTAAGGAAAACTGGAGGTTTTTAGTACCTTTAACATGGAACTTATGGAGCTTATTTTTCTGTTGAACTATTTTGTGAATAAGTTCTTTGCTCCAGGTGCCCCCTCCAGTGCTTTTTCTCTTGCTCTCTTTCACTGCAGTTCTTGAGGTTGGAGATGTGGAGGCCTGTGAGGCTGTTGACCCTCGAAGTGCAGAACTGTCCTGAAAGCTTTTAACACCACAACGCTCAGAAAACTTGCTGGATAAGAGAAACCTTTGTGTACTTGTGTTTTCATCCTCAGTCTTGCACAATTTTCTTGCCTCTTTCACTTTGTTGTCTTGTTCCCTCATCTTCTCCCTTGAGGCAATTCTCAAATTTTTATGAGAGCCTTCCTTTTTTATGTAAATCTTCTCATCTTGTTCCACATTCAGAGATATTTTCTCAAGCTTGCTTTCTGTGTACTGTTTATCTGTCTCAGGGTTCTCAACATCAGAGTCATAAAAATACTTTCCCTGCGTGAAAGACCCGTCATCCTCTGCTGCTTGTTTATTTTTGCTCTCAAAGACCAGGGATTCTTTGGTTTTCAGGCATTGTTTGTTTGATGTTGCTTTGACAGTGGTGAGGTCATCATCAACAAAAGCATCGATAAAGCTACTGTCTATCTCCGCATTGTCTGATTGATAGCCCAGTCCATTCAAGGCTTCTGTGATTAGGCTGTCTAATTTGGCGTCTTCCATTTCCAGCTCAGGGAGCGGGACCGGGAGGTTACCAGGACCAGAGAACAAGTTGAGTTTCATTGGATCATCTTTGTTGTCTCCTTTTGTTTCACTGTCAGATATCAGTTCTCCATTTTTATTAAGGCCCAACAGAGATAGGTGGAGGTCAGATGGGCAACTTGCCATCGAAACATTTGACACAGATGACACAGCTTTTGCTGGTTCTGCATGAAACTTTCTGCTGTCCTCCATCTTTGATATGTCTTTGAGGTCATTCTGTGCAAACGTATGCTGAGCACAATATTGCTTATGGCCTAGAAAGGAAGCCATGTTGTTGAAATTCTGATCACACTGCTTGCATGTCAGAAGCACATCTAACTGGTCAAGATTTGCTGCGGCTAATGAGGTTGCTAACAGCTGATGTGCAGAGTACGGTGGTGGTGGCTGGTGATGCTCCACCCCAAAACTGTCCATGTAACCTTTGTTTCCATCCATATTATTCTTTGGATGTGTGCTGTTTTGCAGGTAGCTCATTATGTCGTCTTTGGTTCTGTCTGGCGCGTAAGGAAGGTTTCGTGTAGCATCAGAATGAAACTGGTGAGGGTGAGAGTTCAGGTGATCTGAAGGTAACTGTGTTTTGGCTTGGGGCTGGTGATAATATGGGTGAGGGGGGGCTGACTTTGACATTTGACTGTCCTCTGAACTGATGTTAACAGGACTGGTGGATGCTGGGGAGAGGGAAGAGCAGGTACTACTGGATGCAGGGTTATGAACTGGTGAGGGCAAAGGAGATTCATAAGGTGACACCATCATAAGTCCCATAGGTGGAACCTGTAATGGAGGATAGCTGTAGTTTCTCGATGATGCTGGTGGAAGAGACTGGTTGAGTCCAAAATATACCGTCTTATTTTTAGATTCACATACTTGTGCGTGACTCATCTCTACTTTAAAAGTTGAGACTGTATCACTGCTATGCTTCACAGTCTCCTGCCTTTGGTTTAAAAACCCATCACTGGTTCTGCTGTTCTGAAATGAGCTGGGTGTTTTCAGGGAGCTATGTTTATGTGATTTACTTTCATCCTGCCAGTCAGAAGGGGAAACAACGTAAGCCAATTTTTGATTGCTTATTTGCCTAGATAACTCAATTCTGTTTTGGTTGGGCATGGCAGGGGTTGGCCGTATCTGCTGCCAGGGCATTCTGCTATTTTTAGATGAATTTGACCTTTGGTCAAGTGCTGGCTGGTTCTGAAACTGAAACTTGTCATTCATATCAGTATACTGATTTGTGTTTTGATCAGCTGGTGAATATGTCTTATTAGGCCCCTCCCATGAGTGTGGTAACCTATTTATAACCTTATTATTGATGTTTTTATCAAAAGGCATTGTGTGTATGTTACTGACTGGAAGATTGTTAAATGTTTTGCTTGGAAAGTGCATTTGGGAGCCTGGACCTGAAATATTTCTTGCATGGTGCACACTTCCTTGAATGTGTGTTCTTTGGTTGGCAGCTGTGTCTTTAGGATGACAGTTCCTCTTACTCCCCGAGGTGATGGCTGCATCCCTACTGTCTGCCTGTGCAATACTGTCTGTGCTCTCAGGCAGGGCAGTCTTCCCCTGCTCTGATTGCTGTGAGCTGGACCCAGAGCTGTCACTACTGGCTGAGTCCTCACTCAGATTCCTAGGACACTGGATGGAAGATGTAACCCCCTGAATAAACTGTGACTGTGGGGGTTGATGATAAGAGCTTCTATCCTCCGGCTGGTGTTCATTACTGAACTGAGTGCTGTTCTGAGCAATGTTTTGCCCTTCTCCAGGTGTAAAGGAAAAAGAGTTGTGGGTCACATGAACAGAACCTAGAGAGGAGTCTGTAAAGTCTTGGGATTGGGGGTTCTGTTCACAGGGGAAAGAGTCAGAGGTTGATTCCTCCAGGAAATTATATCCATATTGAAATGGACCAGGCACAAAGGCATTTGCCTTATTAGCTTCTGTAAGGGAAGGATTGGATTTTTGTGAAGATACCCCATAGTTAGCACCATTAAAATTCCTTTCAGGAGACTGCCATACATTGGAGCCACTCAGCTGAAAGTCAGCCAGGATCAGCTGGCTGCCGGGCTGTGCACTGTTGTTCTCCATTGAGGCAGGCTGCTGCTGCTGTGACAGGGTGGGATGTGGGTGGGATGACGTTCCACTTGAGGAACCCAGTGCCTGTGAGGTAAGGTTAGAGGAGGCCTCCTGGAAGCAGCGGCTATAGTTGAGCTCTTCTTGCTGTAGTTCGGCCTCTCTCTCTGGCATACTAGGAACGTGGAATCTGTAGCTGCCCGAGACTGGGCCCCGACTGGTGTCCAACTTCTTGGGTGGCGCAACCTTCTGCTGTGGGTAGGCAATACCAATGGTGGGGTTGGAGCGTGGATTTGTAATGCTAAGTCTGTACAGCTGCTGCGGGTTGCCACGCTCCGTCTTCCCTGACCGCTTCCCCTTCTCTCTGCTGCGGCCCTTTCCACTCGGGGACTGGGGGCTGCCTTTGCCACTCAACCAAGTCCTGTCAGTGGCAAATTTTGATCGGTTCTGCAGTGACCTGAAGTCAATCTTCCCTGTCTGCTGTGGCCGTATGACAGCCTCACGCTGCTGAGGACCGTCCCTTGCCTTCTCTAGTTTGGCCCCTCTGCTGCTGGCTCTGGCATCACTGCCTGTGCTTGAAAAGTGCTCTGAAGACTCCTTTGTGGTTTTGTCACTTTGCTGTTCCAGCGCTGTCCCTTCATCCTGCAGTTTAATCTCAGCGGCCAGCTCTTTAAAAGCATACATTCGCTGAGTCTCTCCTGCCATGGTGCACAATGCGTGCTGTGAAGGCCTGGTCCTCAGAAGTGCTATCTGGGAGACAGGGGCATCGTCTTCTGGGTGGTATGAATCAGTAAATGTCCAGTGGCAGGAACTGCAGGGACAGGGCTGCTCGCTGCAGGCTCATCTCTTTACTTTCATTGCTAACTGCTGATCTGGCACCAGAGCAAAGCAGACCTGGAAGGTAAAGAGAACAGAGAGGATCAGATGTCAAGTGATTATAGGATGTGCTTTTTACAAATGAAATCTGGCAAAACTATTCAAACATCCAATTAAAGCAACGTTCATAAAATAATTATGTATCTTTAAAATTAACACAAAAAAAACATTGCTCCAACTGTGAGCAGCTTCATTAATTCAATATTCCAAGTTTCTGCCAGCAGAGAGCACTATTGCAGCATTTCACAAGGGTGCTGTCACTGCACAAAGAACCAGTGTAATCAGTGGGGAATTTCAAAATACTGCCAAACTCATACTCCAAGTCTTGGAGATACTACTAACACTTACATTCTCTATTACTGACAACAACAAGGACATTTCAAACAAGTAAATACAGTTTCATCTGACAGTTGGATGCATGCTTTACAACAGTGAATTGATGGCTATACAAGTATCAGTCACAATGCTCTACATAAACAGTCACACAAAGAAACCAGTTTGGTCATGAAATTATGAAGTTCACTACAGTACTGAGGATGAGAAAAATACAGTACATGAATCCAAAAAGCACTGCCAGTAAATGAATCACAGACTCCTTAAGAGCAGGAACACAACAATGCCACAGTGTTCTATTGCTACAGAGGGCTGCAGGTTTAGATCATGGTGGAATATCAGGGATTAGCCAGTCAGCCATTAGACAGTGAGAACTGCGGGCACACTGACGTTTTCTTGCCTTTCCTCAGGCATCCCAGACAAGGCTTCTCAGGACCCAGTTTACATTGGCCCGCCACTGCTTCTGCTATGTCTGAGGTCAGACCAGATGAAACTTGGAGTTAGCACCAAAATGTAATTTCTAGGCCTGGTAACCAAACTTCCATCCCACCTTCTTGTCTGTTTCCCCTGGCTATTACCAAAGCCCCATATGTTGAGGGGTGTCGAGAAGTCAGAGAGACCATCATTTAGCTGGAGGAATTGGGTTCAAGCTTCTGTTTTGGCTACCATCCATCATGCTGAAGTGTCCACGAGGAAGACACCTTCCTGACAGCTGAATGAGTAAAAACTGTGCAGTTATATTCCAGAACTACTGAATAAATGTGACACGTGAGCTTTGTATTGGGCCTCTCCATCAGGTGGTGACTGACTACCCAGCAGTGGTGGAGAAAGTATTCAGATCAAAAGTACTAATACCACACTGTAAAAATACTCTGTTACAAGTCAAACTTCCACATTGAAAATGACACTTAAGTAAAAGTTTGTAATTTTAATCAGGAAAATGTACTTAAAGTATTATAAGTAAAAGGTACTCAAAGCAGAGAAATGCCCCTGTGATTCTTATACTATTATGTATTACATCATTAGATAGATTTGGATAAATTAAACTAATAAAAAAAAGCAGTACATTTTGTAAAGCTGGAACCAAGAAATGATTTTGCTTTTAGAAAATGAATCAAACAATTAGAATAGTTTCCAATTCATTTTCTGTCAGTCGATTTATCAGTTAATCGACTAATTGTTTCAGCTCTATTTGTACAGATTCATATGTTTGAAAAGTAACTAGTAACTGTAATTGTCAGATAAATGTAGTGAAGTAAAACATACAATATTTCCCTCTGAAATGTAGTGTAGAAGTATAAAGTGCCATGAAAAGAAAATACTCAAGTACAAGTATCTTCACTTTTTACCCACAGTACAGTACTTAAGTAGTTACTTCCCACCACAGCTAACCAGCGGATTGCCACACCCTACAACACACCTACAGCAGGATGCATTGCTTCTCTGTACTATTTTTAGATCAGCAGCCAAAATATAGAACATAGATATCCACATTTACCCTCAGAGTGCAATGAATTGATAATTAGTGTACAAAATAAATTATACATCATATCAATATCCTGTTATCAAGCTGAAGGAGCAAATGTTTTTGAGCATATATTCTCTCTGCAAAGATGCCGTAAATTTGTCCACCAAAATGCAATCCTCATCAATCTCTATGGAGATATTGATGTTCTGCCCTCTCTCGGTCATTTTAAGATCAGCAACAGATGTTTCCATTCTGAACGCCAGAGTGCCTCTCTGCCAGTGAAAGGGATTACCCTTTATCAGCTATTTTACGGTAATGCATTGATTTAATTTAAGGATTTAATTTTACAACCAAATACAACATTTCCTTTTTTTCTCTTGGTTTGGGAGCAAAGTAGGTACAGATAATATTCTCTTTGTTTGCAAAAAGACTGTCAGATTAATAGAACACCTTGAGTGTTAGGTGAGGCCCCAAAGTCAAACAATGCATGCATTACAGAACATCCACTTTTAGGTAGGTGTAAGAGAATATGAACAGTAGCAATTGTGGTAACTAACAAAGTTCTCTTTAAAACATACAACTATATTTCCCAACTGCAGCTAGCTTTATAGTTTTTTTCTGCAACACACCTACTGTAGATTCCTTTCATGGAGATCCTATGTGATAATGTCAGTGTTGAGGTTAAGATTGTTTGACATAGCATTAGTGCTGATTATCATCAAAATCATTACATTACAGTTCATTTAGCTGACGCTTTTGTCCAAAGCGACTTACAATAAGTGCAACAACATGATGAAACATAGTCCGTTTAACAATTAATTGGCACAGCATTTCTTAAGGACCTGTGTTGTTGCCTTATTAATGGTATACGTCTGAAAACTGCATGGTGTGTTGACTGCTTTACAGTGTAAAAGAGATCTCACAGCCCAAGTGGAGTGGACTAAAGAGGCCTTCGGGGTCCTTGCTGCAGACATGTGGTCACAGAGGGTAAATGTATTCAGTGTATGAAGGTAAACCCCCCTCTCAGAGGCAGAGAGGAGGACAGGGATGCAGAAATCAGATGAGATGGCTTGGCCTCAAGCATTGTTTCTTGAGGGCTACTATGTTTACATCCACAGACCAGAAACCAATGTGTCAAGACCCCACCTGATAAATGGAATAGTGACATTACACTCCACTTTTACCCACAGGGATCACTCTCTGCCATGTGTTTCCTTGTCTCATCCTCTGGTAAACTTCCCAGAGGTATTTAGCAGGTTGAGAGGGAGGCCTGAGGCTGAGACTTGGCTGAGTTGAGGCCTGGTTGTGAAAAATCACATCCCCTCTACACCTCCACAGAAACTGAAAGCCAGAGTGTGTGCAGCGCTCTCTCTGCCACCAGTGGGGAAACTGGTGTGAATACCCCTGCCAGCATCTCCACCAGGAAGAGCTTGGTCAACAGAGTCAACAGTCACAATCATACAGCATATAGCCCAGATTGTATTTACACAGTCTGGCCGTTGATGTTTGAGGTTGAAGATGAATGCCTCCTACAACAAAAAGAGCAGTATGAGGATCACAGGGACCTTATAGAAGTAGCACCAAAGTCTGAACTGTACGTTTACAAAGAGTAAGGGGTTATTAATATCCTAACAAATGCCTTGTCTACTTCCCCTACATGCCTGAGCAGCTCAATAACTCTTTCCTAGCACCAATGTCCTCAACACAAGCCGGAATTACTTCACACACAGACTTTACGCATATCAATCTGCCAATTTGGTGGCGTCTTTGGTACGGCTTATTCAGTTTATTCATCATGAAAAGTATAAATTGCTCTTGGAATGGGTATAAAGACAGTGTTGTGGTGACAGAATTACAAGCTGGGCACAAGTTGATATCAAATCCTGTGTGACTGGTCTAAAATTTGTTCCATAAAAGTGTGTTTTAGTGGAGTTTTACAAGTCAATTAAGGCTGCGTGTGTGTGTGTCTGTGTGTTCTTTAGGCCTCATGTCAAATCACCAAGTTTCTCAAGCAGTGGCGCCCCATATGGCTTCACCACAACACCACCCTGATGCTTGAAACTGCTGAGTGTTAAAGAACTGGTGTGTTTGTGGTATAGGTTCACGTGTGTTTTTGTGTGTGTGCATAACTAGAATAAAAGTGGAAGTAAAACTTTTTTTTCATTACTTACATAAAGGCATGTCTTGGTTTCTGAGATGAGGGAGGGGGTAAAGGGTGCCTGAATGAAAACTCAATATCCTGAAAGGTCTTTTTCCTGTAATTTTGGAGTAGGGTGTAGTATTTGCTTGAGTGAAAATATGCTGGTAGCACCATTAAAATCTCTGTTGACTCATCACATCAGAAAACTTAAAAAGACTACAGGCTCAGTGTCTCTATCTCCTGAGCTATACAACATGTCTGTTGATGTGTGTTTTGTAACAGGAGAGCACCCAAAGGTGGCTAAAAGAAATGGTAAAAACAGACCATAGCTACTAAGATAGTCGATCATAACAGTGCAGCAATTTAACACTTGCGTAAGATACCACACAAAGCAGTAAGATCCTGAAGACAATGACTCTCCAGAGACACGAAGCATTATTAAAGCCAAGAGAAGGGCAGCAGCAGGCCGAGCAATCCATTCTACAAACAATGGCTCCCTTTATAATAATGTAAATCAATAACTGGCATTAGCAGGAAGTTCCAGACTTCTTCAGCTTTACCAGATGCTTTCTCACTGAAATATCACCACAAAGTAGTCTCAAAGACCACTGAGAAAGAGAAGACAGATGATGATGATGAGGAGGGATGAGATCAGAGGTGGTGGAGAGGAGAGGAGGAAGAATAATCTTGAAAAGAGTAGCAGGGAAGGCCATTAAAGAGTGGGGAAACCATGCTAAAGGATGAGTGTCAGGAAGTGTGGTGGTCAGTATTCTGCGTAGTTCAGTAGGCTGTGTAATCAGAGCGATGCAGGGGGGGGGATCAGGTGGCAGAATAAAAGCTGTCGGGCTGCTCTCCTCACACCTCTCCCAGCATGACTGGTCCAGCGAAGGGAATGCGCAGCGAGAATGGCTGGCCCAGGCCCATGCTGGGGCGCGCCGCCAAAACTTCGGTCAGCGTGCCTGCCTACTCTTCTGTATTTTTGGAAACGGCCATTATGCAAGCAATTTGCCTTTAAGATCCCCGCGCCTATGTCCTTTCAAAGGCAGAGTGGGAGGAGAGATATGTCAGCGATGTGAGGAGAGCTCGGGAATGCTTTCACAACTATACCACCACATAATTATTGATACACAAGGTCTGGATGTGGAAGTGTGAACAGTAGTGGTCTGTCAGTAGTTTACAAACTTAATTTCTCAATTTATGATTTACAGATAATTAATGAGTCATCTGTGTTCCTCCATACTGGTGACGTTTTGTGAGAAGCCTTTGGAATATTTGAGAGATGCGGGGGAAACCAACATTCTAGCACTTCAAATGAAACAGTGAGCACAGTACTGAAGGAGGCTTGTTATACTCGTGCCTCCCTACCTCCACCACCCCTAACCCCACCCTTAACCCAATGTGGTTAGCTGCGCCAGCGAGGAGGATAGAAGGAGTGTATGTGTGTGGTGTGAGTGTGTGTCTGTGTGTCTCAGTATGTGTCTGTGTGCAGGGTTTTTTGGTGTGTAATTCCAGAGGCTCCCCTTACCCCCTCCCAAGTTTTTCCTCTTTCTCAGACGAGTTTTTTCTTTTATTTATTTTTTTTCTAACCACTGGATTCTGGACTCAGTCTGTTTCCATATTGCTAACCACAGCATTCCACAAACATGATGGAATATTTGTTTTAGACTGTTTAAAGGTTATTTTTTCCTCTTTTTGAAACAATTTCCCCTATTTTTGCATGTCAATGGAATATTATGTGGGTGGCTGTGCAAAAAACAGGGAAAGTGTGTGATCGACTTTAAAACATGACTGAGTGGAACAGGATATTAATGACAGGACAAGCTAGACAAAATTTCCTGACTAGCTTACTATAACTATGATAACCTTAATGGACAGAATCCTTCTTTCGGGTTTTATTCCTCCTGCATTCCTTTTTTCAGCGTATCAATATTTTCTTGTCCTCTCTTCTGCCTGGGCCAAAGTATTTGGTTGCCTCTCAAAAACCAACAAAGTTTTATTAAATGTAAAAGAAACTTTTAGTTGGAATGGTACATGGAATAATTAATGACAGCCCTGTGTTACCTCAAACTTAATTATCTCAGGCTACACTCTTGCATTTTAATAGGTGAATATTATACCAAGAGACAGTTTACATTATAGCACACGCTAAGACGATAGGCACTTAAAAAGCTAATCTGTACAGGCTAGAAATATTTAGATATTTAGAAGGTAAAGGACACTCAATCAATATTTTCTTTACCAAGCAACACACCTTTAGAGACCTCCTGAACTCTCAGTTATTAAATACTAGTTAAAAGATAACCAGCGAGAGTGCCATTTTAACTGAATATTGAATCTGGCTGTGGTGGATGGACCCCCCACACACATAAACAAGAGTTGAAACATGTCAGTCTTGACTTCAATGGTTTCTACCACACACTAAAAGGAAATCATAAATCTTAAAAATATTGAAGAGAACTGAACCAGCAAAAAAACAACAATCAAAAAAGTGAAAAAATCAATTACACTTTCTCACCATTCAGCTGTGCTATGAAAACCTCTTTTACTATTTTACTCACAGCATTTAAAGGCTGACATGAAAGCAAATCCAAAACACAACCTTATAGTATCTGCCTGTTTTGCTCTATTAACATTCACATATCCTCGAACATGAGGAAGCCAGTGGCAGTGAGAGGGCTTCGGGGCCGCTACCACATAGGTGAAAGTCCAGAAAGGAGACTGCGTCAGTGGCCTCAGGGGACTCATCCTTTTCTTACTGACCTGTCAGTAACCCTCCCTCCCATGAACCAATGAACAAACACACATAAGAAAAACATGCACAGGCAGGCTGGGTGGTAGATAACTGTGTCCTCGTGTCCCTACTAACCCCAAATATTTGAACAGATTCTTCTTTATCCTCATGCGTAATGCATACATGGCAAAAAAACAAGCAAAAGTCAGCATTTCACATGCCGCTTTATATTATATTATTATATTTATATAGCATAACTAAGGGTGCAGTGTCACAAAATCTTGATAATGATTTTAAAAGGTGCCATAAGTGCTTCGCAGTAATGTTTTGAACAGTGAGGACATTTTTTATTCTCCCGAAAAAGCACTAAATGCAAACTTAAGAGCATCTGGAATTTGAAGCATGTATTGTCTTAATAAATAAGTTACAAGTACAGTACAGACTATATAAAGTTTAATCTTGTTCAAATAAACGTGACAGCCTGGCTTGATTTGTTTCTCATGTACACAGCTGTGACTCTTTGTGCTTCAGGGTGGATGAGTTTCCACACCATCACCTTCTGCAGAATGTTTTTTATGACAAGTCAGGAAGAAAAGGAGTGATAGGTTATATGCCCCTGGACTGACATTTGGGAAGGTTGGGAGTGGCCGAAATCCATCAGAGAATATCAGGATAAAATTAGTTTGGTCTACAACGTGCCTGCAGGCCACACTCCTAACCTTTTTACACAAGTGCACTGAGTGCGTGAGAGTACGTTAGCAGACTCAATTGGGTATAATTGTATATATGTGCATCTCTGTGGTTTTGCAGTATTTAAGCGTGCTTTCCTGTATAATTTCAGCATACATTGTGTGACTGACATGCAGTTTGGTAGTGGGTTTGTTATAGGGTAGCAGGTATAATGTTACTTTTCTAAGCCCCAGTAGATGAATCAAAGTGTTTCAGTCCAATTTAATGCCGTCTTGCTGGGGTCACCGGCTGGCACACAGTGATTTAAATCAAAGGGAGAGCACACTTGTGACAGGAAGAGATTAATTTCCTATAGGCTTGGCACCAAGTAATACATGATGTATGCTAAGAGAAACAGTTTAAAAATAAAACCACGAGGGTGGGGCGCAGAAAAGAATAGGGCCTGAGAGCCACCATCAGTAACACCTTCTTAAGTTCCTCTGCTTCAAACCACACTGCCAAAATGCATCATTCTGCCTTTCCTTCATTCTTTCTGTCTTTCTTTCTTTCTGTCTTTCTTTCTTTCTTTCTTTCTTTCTTTCTTTCTGTCTTTCTTTCTTTCTGTCTCCAACCCACACACATAAAAGCAAATCTCTTCAGTTTGGGCATTAGGTCACAGGAACTGAGGGGCAGGTGGGTTGTTGCTGAGAGGAAATAAAAACATTTGTAGAAGATTTAGGATGAACCTTAGTGGAGCGAGCGCAGGATTGACAGTCATGGAGTAATGCTAGAAGCAACACAGCTAACTCAAAGAATAAGATCACGAGCTTGAGGTTATTTAGAGTTAAGTGTTTTGGGGCGAACCCGAGAGAAGTTTCTTTCTCCAGCACTATTCTAGTGCGCTTGGTAAGAGAAGGGTGGAAAGGGTAGCAAAGAAAAAAAAAACATTGAGTAATATGTTTCTCTCCTTTTTATTATTCTTCCGTCCAATTTCCTTCCAATGCCAAAATCAGTAGTCCCGTGGCCAATGGTAAAGAGGGAATTCCAGGCGCAGTGTGTGTGAGTAAGTACCAGCATTTTCCAAATTCACCCTGCCTGCCTCCCTTTAAATAGGCCACGGAAATGTCCAAATGACCCAATTACGACTCTTTTTTAAGTAGCCTGTGTCAACGCGTGACATGGTATTCAAAAATATACATAGTGACAAAACAGCAGGACTTTGGTAGCAGTGAAGCATGCTTTTCATCTGTTTGGTTTTATTAGTGTTATGGGAGCAGGATTCTGTCTGTGTCTATATTCCTCTCTGTTGTGTCTCGGTTTTCAAAGCTTTCCCTGGCCTTGGCAGACCTTCAAAGGCTCACTGAAGTTGAGCGAATTGCCAGAGATGTATATATCTGACCAGATCACTTCCTCGTACTTTATCTATGTCACAATAATACAAACTGCAAACTAATGTACGGTCAAAATACATTGTTCCCACTCTGGGCATTGATGAAGACTTGCACACAAAAGCTGCCCTGCCCAAACAAACACCATTAAATAATTGTTTCTATTTTGGGGCCCAGACACTTTAGTCCACTTCAGCAGCTTAGTTGCACCTAAAGTAGCACTTGGAAACAATAACAATGAATCCTGTTCAAACAAAAGCCTTATTCATACCAAGTGGAGCTCAGTTGAGCTGTCATTTAGTGACATTTCAGCAGGATTCTAACTTTATTCTTTCACTGTGTTTGTATATTTAGCACTGTATCTATGAATACCGAGCAGGGGGGGTGAGAGGCAGAATAACCTTGGGCAGTTACAGGATCTGAAATCAGATATAACAGAGTTCAGCAATTCACCTACAACAATTAGGTTGCCTGAGAAATCCAAAAGTCCAAAATAGCGAGGGAGGGAAGATACAAGGAAGTGAAAAAGGAAGTCAAGCAGTGAGGAGACAGATTCCAGCTCCCGGGGCTTTGAGCACAGACTGCCAATCTACTTCAGATCCAGGATACAGAAGCTTTTCTGTGACAGACTGATACAGTTCAACAGGTTCCTCCATAATGTGCCATGACAAAATGAACCTGCTGTACACCTGTAGCTTGATCTTCCGTCTCGGAATTCAGTAAAGTAACCGTATTATCATTTACATCATTCCTTGCTTTGCAGTAATAGAAGATTTCATGGATAACAATTGTCAAGCCATGTCAAATTGTGGCAGAGATCTCAGCAGCGCTCTGGTAAAAATCATTAAGTTACTAGAGTAGCAGAAGCCCACACTATCATTTTTCCTTGCACTCCATCCCCTTTCTGCATCATTCCCGATTTATGTTCCCCCTTTTTCTGTCCCCTGTCCTATCTTTTCCTCTCATCTCTCCCCTAGTGGTCCCATGTGGGTGTGGCTTGTGTCTTGCTGTGGCTGCAGCAGGAGGACTACCTGATGTGTCGCTGTGCAGAACGGGACCAAGGGGTCTGCCGTTGAAAAGGGGCTCTGTGTTGCATTTGCAGATCGCCTTACACAACCACTTCCTGCTTCCGACCCACTCCTCACAGGCAGCCCTGTGTGCCAAGGCCGAAAAAAGCGCAAACAGAGGGGTTCAGTCCACCCAGGGGCTGAGCACAGGACCCTATTCATCCTCTCCCCAATGCTCCTCCCTGCTTCTCCCCTACCAGCCTCAGGATGCCTTTATTTTAAAATTCACAAATATTTCCCTTTCTGAGGCATTGAGATCAACTAGACGCTCATTCCCTCTTTTCAGTGATGCTTGACAGACGAGCTGTGTCAATGTTGCCCCCAGACGGGGGAGGTGAAACGTGTTAAGTATTTGTACGATGTCAGTCTGTCTGGCACAGCCACACCTCTGGCATCTGTCTTGTTACATAGGAAGAGAAAGAGAGGAGAAAGGGTCATAGATAAAAGGACAACTTTTAGCTCAGTGAAAGAGTTATAGAGATGCTTCGTGGGTAAATGAGTCCTGTAGTTTCCTGTGGAAAAACTGTTACTGCATAGGAACCATCACAGTCAGTATGGGTATGGGTACAGTGTAAAAAACACAAAATACCCGGCTGAGGGGGAGGGGAGCAGGTGGGTTTGTGGGTTGGAGTCGTGTTGCTATTCCTGGAATGCCCACTTTGTCCCATCTAGACCTGGCAACAGTGGGAAGGACAGGAGCCTTTGGATAGTGGATTCCCACTGAGTTGGACTATTTAAACAGGGACCCACTGAGGGCCAAGGAGGTAGGGGAATTTAAGATTCTTGGGGAAATGACAAAGTGGGCAGATAACTCTCAAGACAAACAAACCTAAAGCATTAATGATGAGTCTGTCGCTCGACTGGATACTTTCGCTTTCCCCCTGTATATTGCAAAGGGAGGTCAAACAGCCAGAGCCGCAGTCTGTTTTCACTACTGTCCTTGTCGTTTCTACCTTCAGTCATAGGACACTGCCTTGTTTTTCTACTTGAAACGCATTAAAACAGCACCCGATACGTCCATTCCTACCAGGGGGATAGAAAAACATTTAGCCTGCCGGCTCCCTGGGCTTCCCCCTCGGATGTCAGCCTCAGATGAGGGTGAGAAGAATGACGCTCTGTACGGCCACTGCAAGAAGCCATTCATACATTCACAGAGAGTGTGCAGCATGGACCGATCGTGGCTGGAACAGAACCAGTACTGATCCAGTCCTTGCTGTCCCAACACTACACAACACCAGTATTGATCTAATCCATGCTGGACAGGACAGCACCACTGAGACAACATGTCCACTGATTGAGCAGGATCACCGCTGGGTCCGTAGACAACACAGACACTGATTCAAAAGGAAAGACAGACTTCTGAAGGATCCTGCTCAATTGATTTAGTCAACACCTGATGAGAAAGGTACATCACGATACTCAACTCTTTGCAAGACTGAACCAATAAGCCTGTCAGAAACAACATTGACATTACTGATTGAGCTCTATTAAGGCTTTGCAGAGTTTCTAATGGAACCAAACCTGTGTTTACAGGACTAATCTCCGGTTGATCAACAAACTCAGTCAACCTGTGCTACTGTAAATTATTTTCCACTCTCCCCATTGCCTTCACCGTGTTGAACAGGAGGCCTTATTATAGGTCAGTGGCTGACTGGAGGCTGAGGAACAAACCAAAGCCCCTGGCAGAGCTCACGTTGTTCCCCTCAGACCTGCTCAGGCTCACTGGAGACCGGTGCTGGAGGCCGGGATAGAGAAAGTAGCTTCTGTGCTTCCTCCATGCCCAACCTCTCTGGCTTCACATGCCTGTGTGAGAGGTGGACGGCTGGGCCAAGCCAAAGAGGGACCCAAAGCGAATGCTGTGTACTTTGGAATTTCTACTCAACCCATCCCTTATGGAAAATATACCATTTCATGTGCATTTTAGAGTATTTATATAAAAATGTTTAAAAGATAACTCAACTTTCTTCCCTCTGGTGATATGATTTTTTGAGAGTATATATGATGATTAAGTGTGATTTATTCCAAGTCCATCAGACGATGCTACACCAGAGGCCCAAAACATACTAAAAGCACGAAAGTGTATCTGAGACCGGCTTACACTTTCGGGCAAGGCTGCGCCACATTCCGGCTGCGACACAGTTTTTGTTCCATCCTTCACACGGCGTCATACCACACTGGTAAACGTCTCAGAAAGCGGAACGTTTTGCCTACCAGACTTACAGATTTTGTTGATTTGCAAATGTTTCCTGGATATTGGTGCTTCTACCAGTAAGTGAGAAGGAAACATAGTTGTTATGGTTTATTTTTTGTCGGTTTTAATTGTGTTGGTTACCTACTTTATTGTACTGTAGCCTACAGAAAAAGTGAATACTGTTAAAAGTCAAGCTATGAATTACATGGATCAAATATTTGTGACTGTAGTGATGTGATATGATCAGGAATGTGAAAAGAGTTTAAAGTTTACTTGGAAAATTGGGCGGATGCTCTTGCCATTCCATTTCCTGCCTGCGGCGCCTTCAAAAAGAGACTAGGGCGTGTATTTTTAGCGGAGCAGAGAGCCGCTTCTCAAACTCTCAACATCACATTTGGTGGACTCACAAGCATTGTCTAAAGTGGCCTCTAGCAGGTGATGCAGGTGGAATTTAGGGGTTAGTATAGCAGCCTCAACCCAGAATA
This sequence comes from Bovichtus variegatus, assembly GCA_943593645.1. Taxonomy (NCBI): domain Eukaryota; kingdom Metazoa; phylum Chordata; class Actinopteri; order Perciformes; family Bovichtidae; genus Bovichtus; species Bovichtus variegatus. The sequence goes on from CALSCE010009442.1 coordinate 15,223,061, forward strand.
TTAAGAAATCCTCTGGATACTAGTAAGAGTCGACACACTTTTTTACCTTGAACACACTACTAGAAAAAGTTCTACGACCGCATTATGCATCGTAACAATAAAAATAAATGACTGAGCAACTGTAGTTTCTTGAACATGAGTCAGTTAAGACAGCTGTCCCCTTATCAAACTGGTCTTTCCTACACTCCATCTCTCTGAGTCACCATGGGAACTGGTTGATAAAGCCTGACTTGGGCACATCATTTGGATCCTATTCATGGTGCAGCAAAAGGAGTATACGCAAGCTGGAGTAATCCTCTCCTTCATCACATGAATCATACTTTCCCTCTCCTTCCTATTTTTACAGCTGCTGCGCATCTAGATCTGCTCAAACGCTTTGCTCCTCTGTGACTGAGAAAGACAAGAAACCCAGTTCAAGACTCAGGTTCTCACAGTCACTCTGCTTCCTCACACTCTCTGCATAAACAACCACCAACGATCCCCTCTTGACCTTCAAACGCACGCAAGCATTCATGCCCACAAATGTGTGTGTGTGTGTGTGTGTGTGTGTGTGTGTGTGTGTGTGTGTGT
>CALSCE010009442.1:15246921-15273410 GCA_943593645.1 Bovichtus variegatus
ACACACACACACACACACACACACACACACACACACACACGCTGCACGCATCACCCTATGAATCCTTCAGAGTGCACTGTCTCAGTGGGTGTGTGGTAACAATGGGAGCTGGGGTGAGCTAAGGCAGACTTTACTGGGCCTTCTCCACATAAACCTTTAATATGAGGCCTCCTCAGCACCAGTCGGCCATCTAAAGGCACTATACCCTGTAATTGACCTTAAAAATACTCTCCGTGGAGGTCGGCAGCCATGTCATTGGCCTTCGGCCCAAGCAGCGGCCGCATCTCCCCAGCCCAGAGGAGCCTGGGAAGGCCTTACAGGGTATATTTAGTGGCCCTGTCCTTTGAGTGGAGCAAGAGATGCAGATAATGCCAGTCTGTGTATAAAACCACTCCGCCTCCCACGAGTGGGCCTCTCACAGGCACATTTCCCTCTCCCTTGGGGATGCGTTTCCTGAGGTCAGAGGTCGGCTATATGCAAGCCAGGTGAATGTACAAACATGGGAGACACTGACCAGAATCCTCCTCTTCTATTAAGGAGGGGCATGCCTATCTTTTGGCCCTGTCAGGCAGGCTTGTTGTTGGATCCTACAATCGGGTAGCAAATGTGATACAATTGCTGGCTTTCTAAAGAGTTAATGTGCATCAACACTGGGAAATATGATCGTGATTGTGCCTGCGATAACATGCCATTTTTACGACATTCAGTTCTAGCCCAGATTGTCTTATTCCCGTTTTTGTACTTTGACTACTCCATCTGTCAGTATGGCCTGTGCAGTGTTCGTGTGACTTGCGCCTAGTACTTATAGGGATATTGAGCAGGGATGTCCAGAGTCTGCAGGAACGGCATCCAAACAAATCAGATCAACACTTACACTCCTCTCTCCATAGATATCATACAAAAAAGAGGGCTGTGATGTAAGCTATCTTGCCATAATGCAGAGCTGTTCACCTGTTGATCATATCTTAATTATTTGTTTACTAACATACTATGTATGCACTGTGCAGTAGTATTACATAGGTTAATATTAATATCAGATCAGACTTTGTATGAGCAGATGCTTAATCTAAAGAGACTCGGACTGAGATGAGGGGTAAAGCAATTTGTTACGACTGTACTTAAGATAATAAGCTGTGAGAATAAATATTACTGATACTTGTGCAATATGCGTATGCAATCATTTCTCATCTATATTACTCACTTTCATGATTGTTTAGCTTCACTGTCAGTGCTTAATCTGTTGTTCGGTTCAGATTGTTTTACTATGTCATCTGGTTGCCCATAATTGCGATATAAGTACAGATGTACAGTGTTTTATGTACTGCATGTGTTTTATGTACTGTGTTTAGTAGTTGGTGTTGTGTTGTGTCTGTTCACCTGCTGTCACTCATAACTGCCGTAACCCTTCTACTGGTTTCTGTCAGGGGCATCTGCAGAAAGGTAATTTATGATTTCTTCCATTAAATTTCATTGTTGGAGATAAAGCACAGCTTTCTGCTGTCTTGTATTTTTTTTAAAGGGCAAAACTGGAGTTGATTTAAGAACAAAAACCTACTTACTGCTCCTCCTCCACCACTCACCGCTTCTTTCTGCCTAAACAACACAAACACAAAAAGCTTCTCTGTATTTTTGGGGTCAAATCCTGTCAAACATCTGAGGACAGTAGAGTGACGCAACAAAGCCTTTCATCTGATGGATGCGGGTCGTTTGAGCACTTTTCACCCTCACCTCTGACAGGTGGAGTTATGAACATCCATAGCAACAGGTATTGCTTGACATGATGCCATTGGCTATTGATATTACGCAATAGTCATATATATGTCTCTTGTTTCTCTGAGGCTCCTGTCTATCTTACTGTACAATGTGGTGACATTTTTGTGTGTCAGCTCTGCTCAGTTATGGGTGATAGAGAGAGCAGATGGGCCAGTGTTTACTCGTAGCGCGTGCAATCACACCTTTAAATTCCTAGCAGGGATAGAGGTTGCAGTCACTCATGCCTGCCTCTGCTCCTTACCAATGGAAACCACAAGCCTTGGCAAGCTGCAGCCACACCATAAACTAATCTTGTGTAACTATAGATTTCATGGCCTGCAGCAATGTGCACTTGGATCTCACACAACAACCAAATGACGGTGTCATTAAATCCTCTATATAGTTGTTCAGATGCTGTCATAATCTATAAGGATATCCATAATATTTTAAAACAACAGATCAGCTCTTATTTCCTTCACATCCTTGCTTATCTTCACACATGCACAAAGCCACAAAGATAGCAGGAAACAGGACAAAGAAAGAGCGAAAGAGTCTCAAAACTTCTGGATTCTCCTCCAGAGATGATGCCCCAGAGTATAAAATCTGAGCCCAACAACAACAATGAATCACTTTTGATCCGCTGTATAAAAGGACAGCTACAGAGCTTGACAGACCAGGGGTTCATGTGCTCACCGTGGTCACGGTGACAGATCTGCCGACCACTCCTTGCCCATCTGGGCTGCCGGTGGCGCTCTGCCTGCTCTCCTAGGACAGCGAGTTCAGACCAGTAATTTAGTTCAGATGAGGTAAAGCAATATTTCCAGATTAATACGAGCCATATTCCTTTAGAACTGTCCTTTCTTTCTTCTTCGCTTTCCTGCATTTTTTTTTTCACATCTTACATGTCCAAAAACGTCTGGCTGAGGATGAAAGGAGAAGTAGAAGAGAAAAAAAACAGAGACATAAAGAGAGGGAAGATGCACACGTTTTAAGGCAGACATACAGGATAGCCAGTAGCAGTATGACAATTCTTTCTTCCATTAAGTTTCTTTTAAACATCTCTTAAAATGGCTAATGATGTAATTTCTTACAGCAGCTTATTTAACAAGGCAGAGGGAGATGGTTGCTTTGCTCTTCCTTTCGTAATTAGTTTCATGTTATGTACAGAGTGGATAGATTTACACACTTTCGCTCATCCATCCATCATTGTTATGTCACCAAGTGATGTTGAATAAGCTAAACAAACCTCTTAGTAGCCATATGTTGCTACCAGGCAGGCGCTCTGAATCCTAAAATACCTGGAAAAGATTCAACCAGCTGTGCAGTACATGTTTAAATATGCTTAATACAACCTTGAGCACTTTTCTTTACCCTTGATCATAAAATGTATCAGTGTTTTTCAAGAACTTAATGTAAGCTGCTTGATATGATATCGGAATGAGAGCTACAGCTGTGATTAGTCTGGTTTGGCAACAGTTTTAGTAGTTAGGATTCAGGAAGTCACAGCTGTCCCTGTGCTGCAGCTGCTGACTGAGCATGTGACTGGCTGCAAAATCGTCCTATCCTGACACAGTGCTATAAATCAGTTGGCAGCCAGAGAGAAGCATCTAGCTAGAGTATTTCTGATATGTGCTCTGATAATGGTAGACCAGATTTAAATTAGCAGGAAAAAGCTAAAACCACTATTGGCAAACTAATTGGCAAACTGGGCAGCTTTGTTGTTGGAGCGAAGCCAATCTTAACCTTGCAGGCCAAGGCTTTCATCAGCTGGCCATTTTGTTAATGTATTTGGAAAACTGGAGATCAATTGGCTGTCTCCCAATAGTTTCTGGAACAATACCTCAGATCCATAGTCCCTGTGTAGTGTTCCACATAGTATTTAGTTATACTCTGAAGGACATTCCTTCATTTACTTCATGTACAGAGGAAAAGACAAACAGTCCCTTTGGCTGTGGTTCTTGTGGCCTCATAGCAGAAGTATGCTGATGAAGGACTGATGATGGACGTACAACAATGGCACACCCCAGGGCTGTGATTATTTTATGATTTCCTTATCCTAAAGTAACCGTAGAGTGTCACTGTGTTCCTACGTCGTAAGCAAGATCTCCGGCTGGACGCCACCCTCTAACCAATTCTGCTGATCATTGCTGGTCGACTAATGAAACACGAGTTGGACTCCTGCTTCTGTAGCAGTGTTTCTGATGTTGTTTCTGGAGCGTTCTTCCCCATACATCTGCCAAACTGCATGACTGTGATGTAATGACTGGGCTTTCTCATTGGCTGGGCTTTGAATTGTACCGTTCACCCGCAGGGAATGAACGGTACAATTGAACAGCGGGTTTAAAAGGGAACGTGAAATTAGTGGTGACTCATCTCTGGCCACTATGTTATTATATAATTTCTTCACCAGCAATGATTTCAATCGATCAAAAGTTCCATGAAATCCGACCAATAAAGCCAAAAGTATGTGTCTGTATCAGAAAGATGGAAAAGATGATTTTTTTTTTCTATGACCATGTTTCTTTCACATTCTATATATCTTAGACAATTTTAAGTGGGTACAGGAGGTCAAACATGGAAACAAGCTTCACACATGTAAGATGTTTCACAAAGTAAAATGCCTCTTTACATCACAACCAAAAGTTTATAAGGTTCTGCCCTCAAAGACATTATTTCCACAACACTGTAATATGTAACAGGAGGTGTCATCTGAGACATAACACGGCCATTTCAAAGTTATTGGCAAAGTTTAAAATAATGTGGAGCTACTGGTTTTAGAGAGGGCAGCTGAAGTTGAAAGGTCACATTAGAGGTCGGAGGATTACTATAGCAATGCTGCGTTGCTAATGCAGTAGAGACTCACCTGTGGTTGAAATATCAGCAGTCAGGTGCTATTGACTTTACTTGAATCTCATGCATCGACACAAGACACCCCAGCTCCCATTGTTACCACACACCCACCGAGACACACACTGAGTGCACTCTGAAGGATTCATAGGGTGATGCATGCAGCGTGTGTTTGTGCGTGTTTGTGTGTGTGTGTGTGTGTGTGTGTGTTCTGTATCTGCACAGTCACTGTTCCTCGTGTAGTGGAGAGCCAAGGGACCACACCTGAAGAACAGAAGAACTTTGTTTTTTGAAACAATTTTTAAATCAACCATTGCCTCGCTGCGGCATTTTTCCTACATATTTCTAGCCAATAGTTAGGAGATATAATTCAAATATCTACTGTGACAGTAGTACATTTAAAAAACAGATTACATAACTGTTCTACTAAGTCTGTCTTAATTCTCTACAAGTTGGCAAGTTGCTGATAAAATTTACAGCAACACATCAATATCACAATTCCCCACTGGAGAAATTGTCCAGTGTGCTGGACTATGCATTGTGTTTCATCTGAATCCATTTGGCTACAGAGTAAATGCTGAATGTATAGCACATGAGCTGCACATTTCTGTCGAGGTAGCTAGCCAGTGCACGTTTAGCCTGGCGGAATGCAGCCTTGCATTGTTGAGCTCGGCTGAGATTTATGTGACTGCTGTGGGGTGTGCATGTGGCTAACAGATGGTGGCATCCTGCTCCTCTTTCCTCCCTCAGCACATCACTGCTTTCTCAATCCCCCCACCCGGTCCCTATATGCTGTTACTTTCCTCTGCAGCATCTGCCACCACCCGCTCTCTGACACTTCAATGTTCATTGAACTCAGCGCTCTCACGGTCAGCTGTAGTCTCAGCAGTTATTGGGGACTTGCAATTGCTCACTGGGTTATTAACGCCAGACTCATCCCGAATACGCATACTTTCACCACGCAATCCATTCAACACCACTTTAACACTATGTAAGCTAAAACAACACACACACACACTGGCCTGGAAGCTAGCTATCGCCATAGAAACATGCTTCCTGACACACACACACGCACACACACAGACAGATCCTAGTAAAAAATGCTCTAAAACTAAATGTTGCAGCCTGTCATTCTTTCTTTAATTAAGTTAAGTAACAAAATATGCAAAGAAACTTCTCAAACCACTTCCACTGCATAACACTGTCCATCTGAATGCTCAGTATGTTCCACACAGTCATTGCTACTCCAAAACATGGCCGAATATACTGCTTTTGTGTTGCACGGTGGCCCTCCTCGACACTCAGAAGCTCTGCTGAAGCTGTGGGAGATATTGACTCTCATTAGAATGCGTGTCAGCCACAATAGCATTGGCAGTAATTATCCCAAAGCCACTGGAAACAACTGCAGTGTAATTTCTAAATCTATAGCCTCTACACAGCTACTGCTGACCAAGTTTGACATGCACTTTATGGAACAAATTGATACTAAGCAGGGATGCAAAAAAACATTCAGCCTGTGATGACATGACTCTCCATCTGCTTCTCCCTTTATCTAAACCCATAGCCTGCCGACTATGATTTAGCTCTCACTTCACATGCAAATGCCCAGAAATCTGGCACACATGCATATCATATAGTACAGCAGACATGAAACTGCTTAGACACTGTACAGTTGTGAGTTAAGGGCTGAAAACTTCTTTGGAAAAGAAGCAAGCAAGCAAACAATCTATAGTGTCAATAGTTAATGGTGTCCTTATAGATAAGAATTAAAAATGATCATAAAAATATCATTCTGTGGCCACTACAGTACCACTGAGCCATACATAATTTACTGTCAAAGAAGCCATTCAGTGTAAATATTTTAAATGATGTACCAGCTAAAATGGGCATGTGGTACACTGAGCCTTTAACGCAGCCATAAAATGCTGACCTATGAGAGCGCACTGGAGAAAATTCACACAATCTAATAAAAATGCAGCCAGTGCTGAAAGTTCACTCCCACACACCTTGAGCTGGCATGAGTCTCACAGACCCTGTTTATGTGCAGATGCGGATAAACAAACAGATGTAATCAGACAAAAACACAACCAAACGCCTACAGATGCAAGTGTTCCACTTTGCTAATTTAATCCCACTCTCAGAGTCTGGGAATGTACAGCTTTGTGGTTGTGTGACACACTGGGCCCCCTGCCATGGGGAGTCACCTCGAGATGTTCTGAGTGTGAGTGTGTGTGTGTGTGTGTGTGTGTGTGTGTGTGTGTGTGTGTGTGTGTTTGTGTGTTATGTTTGAGTTCATCTAGTCCATGTGACCACAAGGAGTTAAGGACTTTTACTATTGTGACAAACACATGCATACATGCACAACAGACACACAGACGCAGCCGTGCAACAAGTCCACGCATGCACACACCTGCACATTTACACATGTAGTCAATACACACACACCGAAGGAAACCTAAGGCCTATTAGTCATTAAAGATGGCTACGTTTGTTCATACCACTGCACGCTTATTCGTTTTTTAAGTCTCTCTCTACCTTTCTCTTAATGAATGAACACAAGAGGAGAACACAGTGATACCTAATTATCCTTGTACCCTTGAGACTCAGAAAAAAAGTTTAAAAAAAAAAGAAAAAGGCTAGGATGATGAAGGACAACATGTGTTCTTTCCTCTCATCCTTCATGCTGTATCTCTGCTTAGTAAGCACACTCCCAATGTGACTAATGTGTGAAGACTTCTCCTCCCAACCTCACACAACAAAGCAATTTCCCATTTTCTGTCTTGTTTATAACAAGTACAGGTGACAAACAATGCAGAAATGTCAGTGGCCAAAGTGACAAGGTGTCCTGTCACAAATACACATAGAACACATTTGCAAAGGACGAGACTTCATCCAGTAGTGGTTGAGGGAATGGTCAGGAGCAGACATGGGTATTCTGAACACACAGAGAACCAGTCCTGTTTCATATCAGAAAACCAAATGTCGGGCTAAGATTGTATACCCGTGCCTGTGTGCCTGTGCATGTGTACAGTATGTGATTATGTGTCTGCACAGTGTGTGGCTGTGCTTTTCTCCTGGTGTGTGTTGACTCTGGCCTTATCCCTTCTTGGCATTCTTGCTGACCCTCCTTGCTGGGAGGCTTCATGATCTCGAGGGGATTGCATCTAAATCAGGTGAGGCGCTGGATGCAATCTGGAGTCCAGCTTGTATCTCACTGTTCTTCACACTGAACTGGGTGGAGATTGTATATTTTGTCTATAAAAAATAATAAACACAAAACTGATACATGAGGTGGATTGGCTGAAGTTCCAGGCAGGCATTTCTGGTTCATTAAGTAAGTTATGCGCCTTCAAATGGAGCTAAATGTCATGGCAGTTGACAGGACATTATTATCTCCACGCCTTTGCCTCTGGTCCTCTGCTAAAGCTGAAGAGAAAGTCCAGAGATGATAGTTTGGTGCCTCAGGCTTAAAGGCTGAGGTGCTTGCATACTCTAAAATATTTACATAACATACCACAAACAGTATATTCCATTTAAATGATGTACCAGCTAAAAAAGATTCAGTATTCAGTATCACTCACACATTATATTGCTGTATCCATTGGAAAACAATCAATGGCTCTGAAAGCATCTGAGAAGATGAACATTGGATTACTATTTATGCCTTTAACTCACGTGGACATGGGCTGAACACTTTAAAGCAACCCTGATATTAGAGAGCCATTTTCCTTTCAGAGGATGAACTTTTAACACTCGTAAATCAACTGTTACTCAACAGTTTTAAATCATTCCTCGCCATGTGAAGTAGCCGGAACATAAAAGGACAGAATGAGACTGGTGTCCCTTCTACAGTATTACCAGTGATCTATACTCTAAACCGAAGCAATGACACATTAAACAAATCCAAACAGAGATTACTGGCGGAGGTTTATGACAGACTGAGTAAGAGCACGTGAGAGGAAATGGAAACGCAGGCCAGGTAGAAAGATCAACATTCCTCACACGCATTAGTAAACTATAGCCCATCCACAGTGACATGTTAACTGATAAAAGCTGAGGTTGGCATAGACAGCAACTAAAAAATGAGGGTATTAACTGTTTATTTAAATAGCTGAATTCTTGAATGGATCCAGGCAGCCAGATCCTGAGCAAAGTAAATGGGTTCATATATTTTGCTCCAGCTAGGGAAACACTTATCTAAGAGGAAATGCTTAGTCTGGGTCTTTTTGAGGCTTAGCACTCCTGTTATGTTTGTGGGTTCTCTTACCATTTGTTTCTTATTTCCTGCAATTACCTAGATTAGCACTATGCTTGGTGGACTGGAGCCTGATGCTCTGATGTCCGTCATTGACAGGAAAACAGGAACAAACATCCAACATCTCAGCCAGAGAGTGAACACACAACCTGCCGCCCAGTGCCCCGTGCTTCACACCAAATGAGCTAAATTGCCTTTAGCTGTTTATCCTTCAAAGATTCGGCTCCAACACACTCTGGCTGTTATTGTAGCCCAATGTTTTTATACAGCTATACACACAGGGTGTTATGTTTGACCTATTAGCAGTGAAAAATTCATTCATATCATATTTCACTGCTTTTGGCTGAGAATATTTCCAAGTAATTTATTACAGCAAGTACTTACAAGTATACAAGCTGATAAATATTTTCTTGGTTAATTCCCATGCCATAGGGAAGATATTTCCACCTTGTCTTATTTGAGTGAACTCATTGCCATGGCCTAATTACTGTAGTTTGACAACACAGAGAATATCCTCCAGGAATCTTTGAGAAACACTCTCAATGTGTCTTTAGAAATGTTTTGCATGTCAGTGCATTTTTCACTGAGGTTTTAGTCAATGTTTGACAAAACTGAATCCCTGAAGGCATATTGAGGTATACTATTGTCCTAGTCTTGCATGCATTGATAAATGCAGGGGAGCAAGTGAGGACTCGCATGTGTTGGATTTTCCTACATGCGAGAATGCACTGCGTATCTTGCTCTGTGCATACATCTCAACATGCACATATAAATGCAAGAGGCCAGTATGTGCTATTCCTCGTAAAAACAATGCTGGAATTGACTTGCCTTTCAAATTAAAAACACATCATATTTAAATTGGCAGTTTGCCAAAAAAAAAGGTTTTCACATCTACAATATAGAAAAAAACACTGAGTTCATAACATGCTGTGATAGGTTGAGCTTCAATACTTGGTGAAATTCAGAGAGAAAAAAAAAAAGTAAAGACGGTCGTACCAGGCAGAGTGAAAAGAGACCTTAGAGGGAAAAAAAGGAGCAAAAATAGGAAAGAAGAGTGTTTCAGAAAAGCGGCCAGCTTCAGAGGATGTAATTGACTAATGAAAAACATACCATTGCCAGAGCAGACCCACAGAGGCCATGAGGCAGGGAGGAGGGAGGATGGGATAGAGGGGCAAGAGCATGCAGGGGAGAGGTAATATGAGGTAAAAAGTCTGCAGGGATGATATGGTTTTCATTCCAGCAGCATTTACAGGGCCATTGAAGAGCTCTACCAGGCCAACACTGTTGTCATACAGCTGGATAGGGACTCTCTCACTTCTTTGCCATCTCCCTTCACTTTCCATCCTTCCCACTTCTTTCGCTAATGGCCTGAGGTTTTGCTCCCATGGCTATCAATGACACCTTTAGCTTTCTGCTTCTCTCAAGCAACGCTTCCATTGCACACTAACTTTATGTCAAACATCCCTCGTCCATTCTCTTAATCACTGTGGAATCTGCAGCTTCAGCTGGCACTGGTGTACACCTGGATTGCTGACCTCACTGCCGCCTCCGATCGCGTAAATCAATCAGTTCACCTATAAAAGTTCTCTGGGAATACCTGGCTGGTCCCTTGAATATCGCCACATGATTCTGATCGCTGAATGATGGACAAATCTGGCAATTTGTTATCATTTTGTTCTGTGATGTACTGTAATTGTGCTGCCACTGTCATACTTATTGAGTCAGTCTGAATGGTGCCTGCATTGCACAGGATATAAAATCTTATAACAAGCTTTTTTGGATCTAGATCTGACTTCCTCTGCAGTCCGAAAAACAAATCGGTCCATGCATGTACACACTTACACTTACACTTTTTATTTATGTCCTGATTGCAAGAGGTAAAACAACAAGTTTAACAGCCTTACATACACACACATACACTTTGCATTTCTCTTGGGAGTGGAACATAGTAATCGATGCTAATTATCTCGAAAAACTGACAGAAAGTATGCAGTATACACATACATCACAAGAAAAATATATCAGTATTGGCAGCTGTTGGTTTTGTGTTGTTTATCACTAACTCAGAGATTCAAGATCAGAAAACAAAGACGAACACTCACATAATGTTACATTATTGTCTCCTTTACTCATACACGCTGGTGGAACACCTGGCAAATACAGCATTACACTCACAGGGGGAATGCCACACCTGGCAGCTCTGAGGACGATTTTCCACCTTTTAATGTGTGTGGTAGTTAGGCTGGCACAAGGAGGCAGACTGGCATGACTGAGCAGGTTCCAGTCGCAGGGCAGAGAGGATAAAGTGGGTGCTGGGAGAGGGAGGGAAGGGAAGTGGAGTGTCTAGTGGGAGGTGAGGGAACAGGTTGGGTAGGGGCACGCAGGTTGGTGGGCTGGGTTTATGCACTGCAGAAGCAGCGCTGTTGAGGAATCTAAAACATTCACCCCTGACGCCCTGTCTGCTCTACCTGAGCCCGACCCCTAGGTCCCTCAGCCACACCCTGGAAGCTCTTAGCTCTGAGCTGTCACCAGTGGGCTGGAAGCAAAGCAAGATAACCACCAGGCACAGATAAATCAATCTGAGGTTGAATGAGAGAGAGGAAAACAACTTTGTGAACGAATTGTAAGAGCATGTACAAGCAAAGTGTAAACAGTAGTATAGCATGCAGGTATAGGCAAGACAATACCACCACTGCAGCTACTTCTTGGCATTTACAAGTATGTTGAAAGCAATGCATGCATGCTTGCAGATTCAGCAGAGATGCTCTTACATCAATCTGATACATATGTTTTCTGCTTCTCATCACTGTCTCAACGTGTGATGTCTGTTGCAAATACAAATCTTTTACAAAAGGAATTCAGCCTTTTTAAACGTGACAGCAAAATGTGCAAGCAGCCCATATTGTGGCCAGATGAGTTCTTGGCTCTCTGTCGGTGTTTCTGTCCTTCACTAGGTGTCTGCTGCTGACACAGCTGAGCAATTCGTTGTTGTTCACAGATCTCTAAGGAAACAAACTCGCAGCGAAATCAAAGAGAAACAAACACATGTGCAGATACATACATGTGCACCCCCTTGCAGTGACTTTCACAATGGGTCTTTTGCTCTGCTTCACAGGGCGATTCATACACACACCAAACTGTGATCTTGGAAAGGTAAACCTATCACACATGCTTCAAAGTCTGATCACTGACATGAGGATTGTTTAAACAACAGCATATGAATAACAGCCTTCATTGAGGTGGATTCAACGAAAACTCTCTGCTCAAACAGATACACTGCATAGAGCCACTTGCTCAATGCTCTAATTCAACCATAATCATGGTCACACTCTCACCTACAGACATGTTTACATATAGAAACACAAATATACATGCACACAAATGCACACTTATGCAGAGGGAACGCTCACAAACTGGTGTGATATTCTCCCCTCACCTCACCTTTGTAGACTGCACAGTGACTCCAAACTCCAATGTGTGAGGTGTGTGTCAGTCTCTCCTCTCCTCTCCTCTCCTCTCCTTGATCTCTGTCTCCCTTTCTCTCACTCACTTCTCAACCTGTAGTCATCGCGTGGCTCTAGTTACGCTCTACTGCATTGAACTAAGAAAGAGGGAAAGCGGAGGAGGGAGGAAGGGAGGCATAGGGGGACAACCGAGTCCAGCCCCGATTGATGAGCGAGGCTTCCAAAAACGCCCTCAGGAGAGAAAAGATTAGAACACTTTGCTCCACCAAAATGTTTACTTTCTCACCACTACGCTGTTTCTACTGATTTCTCTTTACCAGGCTCTTTTCTCTTGCATTTCTTTTTGCCCAGCAGCGTTTAAAGCGTTCCTAAAACCACTTTTGCTTTCTTGCTTTCTCTCTCTCTCTGCTTCTTCCACTTGCAAAAATATTTTCTTCTCTAGTTCACTTTCTCCCTGCTGCAGTCTGTCTGCTGTTTATCTAAATCTCGCTCTCTCTTTTCCTCCCTCTCTCTCTCTCTCTGTCTCTCTCTCGCCCTCACACGCACACAAGGACACACACACACACAAGTCAAATAGCTGTACCTCACTCTTATGCTCTGCTGTGCAGCTGTACGATGAGGGACACACACCTGCTATCATTAAAGTGTGTGTGCGTGCGTGTGTGTGTGTGTCTGTGTGCGTGTGCGTGTGTGTGTGTGTGTTAGGGAGATCACTGTAATGCAAAAGAAGGAATCCTTTTGGAGTCCGCACTGTTTCAACTGTAGTCTGCTTTCAGGAACTGTTAAACTTAGACTCTAAATTTATGGTCTACTGAAGGTATTTAATAGATGATTCGGAGAAATGCACAGGTCAGCTCATGGATGCCAGACCGCTGCCATTGATTTGACATTGTGTGATATGGCCTTCCCAGCTGCAACACACGCGTGCACACACGCACACCTTTCATTTTAGAGTTTTAATGGCCTTGACACTGTTTTTTCCAGAATGTGAGGAATGCTCTATGCTTATTGGGTGGTTAGTGTGTCCGTTAAAAGGCTGACCTATTTGGAGTCTCCAAAGCCTCTCCTAAATTCACAAGAATATCCTCATCATCTTTATTATTGCACGTACTTAACTTACACTTAAAAGAGTTCCAGGGTCAAAAGGGGAAGAGAATATCCAGTACAGCTCTTAAGTCATCTAGTAATCTGATCAAGAGATAAACCAGAACAGTAATGACACACCAACCATGAACTTGACATACTACAGCTTTCCCAACACATCCCAGCCCTGCGGGACTTTGTACTGGAAGACCAGATTGCATTTAAGAGTGATGATCCCATTCATCAGTTTGGCCCCAGCTTTGTCACCGCCCATGGGATATCACAACAATGGTCATCAGACACATCCTCAACATGCCTAACTTTGTTCACAAGCACTCCTCTCTTCCTTACTCCACTGATAACTGGTTTACTATCCTTGCTTCATTTCTGACTCTGGTAATCTCTCTCACACTCCCTGGGAGATCAGTACTTGAATCAAAGTGATGGCGATTATAACAGAAAAGCAGAGCAGAGTGTATGAGAAAAGCATGTGAGTCAGTAATGTGAAGAATCCTGTTTACAGGCACGGAGGCCTTGACCTTTGAGTCATAGAGTAGTCCTTGAGAATCTGGCACAGCTTCCTCTCGGCTGGATGGTCATCCCTCACTCCCCCAAAGTCTTCGCAATTCCCTCTTGTCTGGTTTAAAACATTTCCATTTCTCAAGCCCTCATTCAGCAGAATTTCAAAAGAGGGATTCAGCTCTGTCATGGATCCTAAATGTGCTAAGACCTAACAACTGTTCACATATTTAGACCAGTATCCCAAAAGTCTGCACTCACAGTTTGTGGCTGTGTCCATAAGTCTTCACATATTGTATACATTGTGATGCCAATACATCTAGTAGATGTGATTTTAAATGATAACTTTGACCTGTGGTAGCCCTCAATGGAAAGTCAGTGATAATCACAATTATGACTATTCATTAGGATACAAAGTAGTAGACTGACTGTCATCACCAGTCATTGAGACACTAGAGTGGCTAAAAACCGCAGGCAAACGTGCTGGGTTGGTTACTGAACCAAGTCACTTCTGGAATTTAAGGGACCAGGATAAACTAATCTGACATAATGACCATTGTGACAGATATACATGTGATGTAGTCTGATGATTAATAAAAAAAACAACATTTCCTTAAATCAGGAGTGGGAGCTTTATCATGACACCTAACCTAGGACGTTGGATGTTCCCTAAGAGCATCATTATTTACTCTGCCTAATGTGATCTCAGAGGACCTGATGTAAGGGGAAATGTTGTTGGAAGGAGTCATACACTGTCATTGGAAACTCTGCATCTCAATTACAGTTAAGAGTAGGGCTTACGAGCATCTGCAGGGGGCACGGCAAGGAACATAAAGGATGATGTTAGTGACTGGAAAATGAGGAAATCTTGAGGTTTGGAAACATTCACAACAACTAGAATTATTTAGTCATCACCAGTAAGGTTTGCTCTACAATGGCACAGGGCAGAAATCCATTCCTGTGAAAGCGATGACTTGAAATTCCTTAAAATTGATCATTGATTTTTTTGGCCGACCTCCCAGTGTGAGTCACGCAGTCCTGAGAGTCACCTCCCCAGTCCCCAAAAATCCACATAATATCCAGATCCTCTAGATCTAATGGTGTGTAGGCACCTACTTGTCTGGCAGCATCTCTCCCAGTCTAATACTGATGAACACCTGCTGCTGTCATTCTTCACAGTCCATATAACACAAACCCCAGGCAGGTGCTTATGGATTAAAGGTCACGGCATGATTATCACCTTATCATGTGCCCATACTCACAGTGAACCATAGAAACCTATCAGTTCATACAGGTACACTAAAGTCAGGATAAACTCAAAAATGGGTGATGGGATGATGGATTGATGAAAGTTCTCCCTGATAAAGGGAGTCTATAGGTAAAGAAAAATGGAAATGTAGCCCTCTAGCTATAAAACATGCATGTGCATTACATGAGTGATTTCATCAGATAATGACTGGAATCCAAGCCCAGCGGCGATAAATTCTTCTCTGGGTGACTGAGCTAAAAGGCAAACAGAAAGTGAAGGAGTGTTGGTGTGAAAGTGCATATGTGAGAGAGAAGGGGCGAGCGAGTGAGAGAAAAGAAAAATAGAGAATGAACCAGAGAAATCAAGAGTTCTCCCATGGGCCTTTGCTTGCACTAACACCTGCTCCTACTTTCATTTGCCGCAGGAAACAGGAATTCGAGTTGATGCAGGCAGTGGCTTGAGTGCCACGCTACATCAAACTACAGCACACACCACGTCGTAGCCCCTCAAGAATCTACTGTATGTATCACTTATAGATTAAGATTTTAAGCATGGTACCTATAGCTTCACTATGAATTCACTTGACTTTAATATCCACCTTTATGACACATGAATGAACTGAAAAAAAGCACTGCAGTGTCAAGAGAACAGTGCTTGAGTGATGCATGAACAGGTCTTCCTTTTCAACATTCTCTGAAGCTTGAGCTTTGTGTCTCTGGATAGATATATATCTTAAGGTTATCATCAAAGAGATAGAGGGACCCTCGGATCTTCAGCAATACACATATGCTCACTATATTTATGATGGACATAAAAAAATGAGAGCACACCTCCTGGCACCTCTCCAGCCACCAGTCCACACACTGTACTTCGTCCGTGCAGGACAAGCCACCCTCCAGTTCCTAAGCCAAGTCCTCACGGCCTGAGCTACTGCCGTCACCACACAGATACTGTATGTAAGCGCAGTCAGTCAAAAGGCCTGGGGGGAATTTCTATAGATAGAGAAGGCAGTGCGCAATAAAAGTGTAGGTGAATTTAAGGAGTAAAAGGGTGGAGTGAAGAGGCGGAGAAATGTGGCAAGCAGGAGTCATTTAGAGGAGCTTGCCTTGGCCCACCCTAGATTTGAGCACCACATGAAAGGGCAACTTTTACTTTTGCTAACGCCCATGGAAAGAAAGAAGAGTAACAGACAATATTCAGATATCTTGTGTAAGACGATGTTTTACCTGCATTCTGGAAAACCCAAGTGTTTAGACAAATGAAAAGTGACAGATCTAGTCACGTTTCATAAGAAGCCTACACACATACTACACCAGGGGTTTCTCAACCTTTTTGTTACTTAAGGCCTACTTCTGATTGGTAAAACAAAAATTCTGGGGCTCACATTCCCAAGTAACAAAAACATAACATGGCAAAAAAAAAAAAAAAGAAGAAGAACAATAAACTGGGCTGTAAATATGGGAATGTGACTGTCAGCTGTAATGACCAAAATAAATATACTGTTTACCTTCACCCATTACTGCCTGCCAGTATGAATCCAAATTTAATGTTTTCAGGGTCATATTTTCTCACCACACTTTTTCTTATAGCTTTTACTGGCGCAGGGTTGTCTCCCACATCCCTTATTTCAATCAATTCTTAAATCAATTTTGTGTGACTGTGGGAATATTAGCTAGCTAACAGTGGCAAAACATGTCTGATGTGTATGGCGTGGTGATACTGAAAGGTAACTGGTCATTTAAATGATGCATTTTAATTTGACGTTTTTTATTTATGTGAATTCTTTTGGCTGTGTAGCTAGCTATTTTTGGCATGGAGGATAAAATGATTACTGCCATGACAACTTGCCAGAATTGTCATTCTATTCTATTGTCTCAGAATTGTTTGCTATGCAGTGTCTAATGATCCTTCAAACATATGGATCTACAACTCAAACCAGCCTTTCTCGTCTGCATTTGATTGCCTCACTGATACCTGAAGCAACATGCCTCCCACACATACAGCCCTTTAATGGGGGTTTTCCTCACTGCTATTTTTGGATCCAAACAATAACTCTATGTCACTACTTTTGTCTTAACTATTCCAAAATGATACAATCCCAGTTCATGATTTTCATTAAATAGAAATTCTAAACAAGTACATAGCACTGAACATATAAGTTGTTTTCAAGTTGCACCACCTAAAATACAACCACAGAAAAGTAGAGCACAACATGCAAAAATAAAATAACACTATTATAGCTACAGCATGGTTTCAAATATGTTTGGTTAGATAAATTCCCTAAAAAACATTTATGTAACCAAATCATGCAACTCAATGTCCACATAACAGGCCCATAACAAAGATTCTGAACACTACTGAAAAGTCAAGATTGTATTGTGGTAACTTAGAGCCGTTTCTTAAGGTAACTAGAGTCTGGCCTATGGAAGACTGTCACTTTATCTGCCCCCTACTGCGCTGTGGGGGTGTGTCGCACAGGATGGGGATGAGACAGGATAGGATGAGGACGTACAACCTAAATATGGCTCTTGCAGCCTAGGCCACAGGGAGACAGAGAAGGGGACCACAGACCTCGGCAGCGTACAATTATCCAAAACAAGAGTCAAGCCAACCTCCTCTGACTGAGACTCACGACAAGAGCATAACAGAGGAGAGCCAACACAATATTTGACTGTCCTTTACCCCATGGATCACATACATAGATTTGTGCAAATATGCAAAAACATATACAGACGTATATATCTGTATGCGTTAGTACATATACAGACATGTTACTCACACATATGCCTACAAACAGACAAAGCTAAACACACATGACAATCCACTCTATTTATACCACTCAGCAGGTGATTAATGTAAACATCTATCAACACAGCTAAATTCATCTTATAAATGTGTTATGATAAAGGCCCACCTGAGGCAAATAGACAAACCCCAATAACACCTTGCTTAAACATCTGAGCATGCACTGTGTAGCATATGGCACAGATATTAAGGGCTCCTCTCCTTTTGGAGTGAATTACTGGGAGTCAAAATGTGAAAGGCTATGAAAGGAGCTGGCAGCTACTGGCATTCCTTAGGAGTGGGGGCCTACAGGGGGTGACAACACTTGAACCTGCAGTGCACAAGTGCTAATGGATTCTTGCAGCTCTACCTGAGAAGCCCACACGAGTGCCATACCTTATCCCTGGGGTGACATATTGTTTGCATAGATTCAGTGAATTAGATCTATAGCGTTCCATTCCCCATCAGACCTGGAGCTGATCCAGCTAGATGCATCCAGGCTGGACAAGCTTGAGGAGGCTCAAACTTTTGAGGAGGCCCAGTGGGGGAGAGAGATCAAAGGCCCGTCGGCATGCTCTGGTGTGTATGCCGGCTGAACTCATGAACATGTTATAGATGAGCAGAGGCGCCAGAGAACCATCTGGGGTTATATAATGGTACAGAGTTCAAAGCACAATACTGTGTACATAGGAAACACACCAGAGAATACAGATATGACTGAAACTTGCCGTATTTGTGTTGTTTGTATGCTCTTTTATGGGACTAATAATGGGGCTCTAATGGTTATGGGACAACTAATTGTTTATGGGACAACTAATTGTTGTTCAATTGTTGGGAACAATTACTTTAAAGTAGCAGACTCTAAACGTGTCAAGAAACAAATTAATCGTTTGCATAAATTTGCTGACCTGGTACAGAAAATAAATTTGTCATCCTTCTATCAAGACATTTTCTCCATATGTTGTATATTAGGCTTGAGAATGATTTCAAAGACTTGTGCATCTGAATAAATGAATGTGAGAAAGTGATAAAGCCCATTTGATCTTGTTACACCAGAAACAGCTTTGTGAAACAAACAAAAAGAAAGCTTCAGCTTCATGCTAGCGCTGTGGCTTTAGGGACAGCAACGCGGATCTGTTAGTCCACCACTTTGGTCCAGACTGAAATATATCAACAACTATTGTATGGATTTCAATGATATTTTGTACAGACATTCTTATCCCACATCCCATATTTTGCGATTCTAAACATGAGCACCTTAAAAGACATATTGCACGAGACCAAATGTGAACATTTGTGCAGCCTTTCTTCCATTGTACCTGCATGTAATCTTTGGTAAATATCTCCTTAAGTTTTTTTCAGAACATCACTTTGTCATCTTTTTGTTCAGCTTCATCACATTTTGCTAAATAAACAAAGCTTTTCTTTTCGCTTCTCATTTTGTTTCTCCATGGTTTCCTTAAAAAAACATCTTTAACCTTGTGGGTTGATTAATGCACTGTCATCCCAGCGCTTCAGGGGAAATTTTGAAGAGGGTAAGAGAGAGACATGACATGTCAAAGTATCAGAGGTGTGGAAAGTACAATGAGCTAGTGTGAATAACTGTGGTTGTTAGTGTGCGCATGAAATCTTTCTGTGGCTTTGCGTCTCCGTGTATGTCCAATAAAAGCAGAAAGTGGTGATGATAGCACTTCACCTTGGAAGCAATATGGAGTGACTGGGTCTAATACTCTGTTTAAGAGGAATATCTCAACAAGCCCTAGCTTGGGGATGATGGTATCATTGATCCCGTGTCATCTGAGGAGATGAGTGACAGCAAGGAAAGGGAAGCCGGCAAAAAGAGGTCATTATGGCCCTCAAGGTCATGGTAACTGATAGTTTAAATGGTAATAGGGTGTGGAAACAACGTTTTAAAATTAAATATCTCAAAATTTGATTTAAAACACAATCCATTCCTTGACTGGAGGTGTGAGCTCCTTCAGTAATCCCAATCAGTGACAAAAGAAACAAAAGCAACACATTTACATGTGGTAATGTATAGGGTGTGGGGGCAAAGACGTAACTATTGGCTTGCAAGTATGTTTTTCAAAGACAGTAATCTCAGCACGGTACAAACACTTATACCTTTTAATATGTTTTTAAAACATATGGCGTACTTAGCCACCAAATTTGCTTTTAATTATTGCAATATTGTTTCTTATATCAAAAAACTTTAAATTATGAGCTACAGCAATAAACTAAATAAATAACGAATATAAGAAAGGATGTCTTTGTTTAAGGTGACAAAATGTCAAGATCCTGTTGACACAAAACGCAAAATGTCACTTAGTTGAAGCATAAAGATGTAAAGTTCTGCTCTGCTACCTTTACTGTGCTGTGAAACCAAAGATTAACATAAATAACATTGCCTACAATACATAATGTGTAAGGTCTGTGGTATCTCTGTCTGTATTGTAAACAAGTGTAAAGTGAAAAGCCAGAAAATCAAGATAATCTACTTCAGTTTTTATAAAACCCTGAAACGTCCTTATTGGCCAGGAATATCAAATATGATGTTTGTCTAAACTTTCTCTACAGTTTTATATCAGAGCTGCCATGTTAAGAAAATGTGACCAAATGTACAGCAAATTTGCTGCAGTAGGTATTGAGGTACTGTCATGCAGGGGCTTTTACCAGCATTGAGTCATTTACTCAAAGTGGCTAAGCTTAAGGGCTTTATATAGCATAGGCTACACATCATTCATTCAAATATCTAAACAAAATGGCACAAAGTCAATAATATATGTCTAGGTAGTCATTATATACCTCCTCTGCGTCGCTACATTCAGCTCACTAGAACGAAGCTCTCATTGTTGTATTACTCACTGTGGTCATCTTGCAGTTCGTAAAATCAAAGCTGCATGAAGACTGTAATTTTGTAGACATATAATTTACCTGTTTAACTTTATAGCTAAGAGTTAACCCTTGGTGTAAAACTATGCATGAGTTAACTTTCTGCTCTGAGTAATGCAGTGGAAGTATTTTGAATATTGTTGGGGTTAGGGTGAGGGTAGAACCGGAGGGGATACACAATCCTTAATTAGACTACAACAGGGTTTAAAACATGGGCTGGGGTTCCTTTTAAACATATGTAGCCTATAAGGCTACAAACACAATCAAAAAGCTGGATTTATGTTCTCACATGGCTCAATAATAACCCCATAAAGCTCAATTTCAAGGATGTAAAGAAAACCACTTGCCTGGGTGAATATACTGTAATTCAAATTGCATTAAGTGCGTTTGTGGGAAAAGTTACTCATTTGGACATTCTTGATCATGCTGGCTTATTTCTGCAGGATCTCAGCAAAGCAGAAAAAGCCTTGCCTGTTTTCTACCTGAATGGGGCTTGAGGCTTTGTCACATAAGGCTGACTTCCTGTTGCCAGTAGGTGGCGAACAGGATATGAGTCAATATGGGCACGTAGATGTCTTCAGGCCGCAACTCTTATCAATCATAAGATATTTGGAGCAAATTGGAGAATGAATGCTCAAGTTACACCAAGTTCCTGTTTCATGGCAAAAAGTGCAAAATGGCCAGCACGCCAGAGCAAGCTCGTTGCATAGAAAGTAACAATTTTAATAAGTTTTCAACGTTAAGGTCTTTAGTGGGTACTGTCCAAATGTGAAGTCAATTGGATTAAATCTGTAGGAGGAGTTTGTTAAAGTACAGCTATAGTCAAATTACAGTAACTGGCGCTATGACTATGAGTAAATATTGGCCAGTAGATGTCTTCAGACCGCAAATCTTATCTAGCATGAGAAATTTGGAGCAGATTGGAGAATGTATGGTGAAGTTACAACAACTTCCCGTTTTACGCTATATTGCTCAAAATGGCCACGCCAACAACAAGGCCGTTCTGTGAAAAAGTCACGATGTTGATAATTTTTAATTTTTAGGTCTCAAGATGGTACTGACCAAATGTGAAGTCAATCGGATTAAATCTCTAGGAGGAGTTTGTTAAAGTACAGCGTTACAAAAACGCCGTAAAACTCAAAATGGCCGACTTCCTGTTGTGTTTTCGATATACCTCCAATATACGGCTCTACCTGTTACATATACCTACCACATTTCATACATATAGGTGAAACGCACGGCAAGGGCTGCGTTCTAGGTGCCGCTGTTGAGCCATTTTAGACCCATATTTTACGTACATTTTCACCATGTTTAGGAGTATGGTCCTCAAAAATGCGATTCAATGTGGATTTTTTTATTTTTATGAATAATAATAATAATATTAATAATAATTCTTACAATTTCAATAGGGTCCTGCGAGCCTAACGTTGTCAGTGCTTGGACCATAATTATACATGCTTTTAATGGGTTGAATTTCAAAGGAATAGAAAAGTTGAAACAACAAAGGCACCCTTCAACAAAACCTTTACAGTGCTAGGGCCAAAAGCCGATACTGTTTCAGTTCCACAAAACTAGATTAGTCCTTGAATATTAACAAAATTAGGGGTATTAAATCAAATCCCTGATATGTTTTATGATGACATAGATATGATGTATTCATCATCTACGTGCCACAGTTCAGATAAGGGAAAGTGCAATTGATTTAGAGTCACAAATTATGATGCGTTCCACCATGTTTTCTGGGTCAGATATGCACACCTCTCTTATACCAACAAACCGCTTGTCAGTCGCTAGCAAACATTAGACTGGAATGTCAGCCTGCATGTCCGGTCATGACACTGGGTCCTACCCTTCAGGTCTGCTCGCCTCGTGACCCCAAGAATCACTCTCGTCTGTCAATCACCCAGCATGCTCTCAAGGAGGGGAGGGTTAGTGGACAGGAAGAACAAACACGATATCAAAACTGTCTCACACCAATCCCTCTTTGAGGTGTTCCCCAACCGGTCACACTGACAGACAGACAGTCGGCGGAGGCATACAATCGCAAGGTGGCAATTCTAGTGGTAACTCTATTTTTCACTTCTCTCCTGCGATTATCCCGATAATGGAAATTCACCACAATCAACTTTCCTCTAGTTGAGGCACTTGGTTTAGGTTAGGGGAAGTGAAATTTGGTTAAGGTATGGATAGGTTTGGAACAATTGACTAAAGTTAGGTAAAGATATGGGTCTTAGGCATAAACAGGGACTGTTGAAATGTCCATCCACAGACACTGGCTTAAATCTCAATTGCTAATACGAATGCAATTCCAAGGTAAAGAGGCAGCGTTAAGTAGTTTTACAGTATTACTTTATTAAATAATAGAAAGAAATCTACAACTGATGGCTCATTCATGGCTGGATTGCAGCCGTGAACTTTTACACCCATACATTATCAGCTGACCTGAATTTGCCACCAGTGAAATAATTGCTTTTTTATGGCTATTCATTCTTTCCATCCGTCCTCCCTTTCTTCCTGTTTTTCTACTAAACACATTTTTCCATAGACCCCAGTCCCTCACCATTATCTCTCTGAATTGCTAACTGTCTTACGCATATCCTTTGGGACTATTCAAAAGTTTACATGCTCATCCTATCTGAAAAACCATGATCTCATTCCTTGAATCTTACTTATTCATCCCAGCGAGCCTCTTCATCACACAGTCTACCAGACCCAACTCTCCAGTGATGTATGACCCATGTTGAGGTCTTGTTTTCTTGAGTTTGATCTATCTTATCTTTGAAGTGATGTCTGGGGCAGTGATGGCCTCTAGCTAATGTGGACATACTGCAGTTTAGAAGGCATACTTTCCAGCAGGGCATGCTATTAACGGCCATTTTCCTCATCATTTGCCTCCAGAATATGGCTTTTATTTTAGCTGCACAAGGCATCATTTCCAATGTGTGTGTGTGTGTGTGTGTGTGTGTGTGTGTGTGAGTGTGTGTGTGTGTGTGTGTGTGTCTGTCTGTCTGTGTTCCTACATGCGAGTGTGCTTATGTATTTGTGTGTATTTGCATCCGTAAAGGTTTACAAGGGTACATATGTTTTTGAGTGCACTATGTGTTTTAGCGCAAGATTTATCTTGATCTAATCTCACCCAAACAACCTTGACCATGAGGGAGGCCCAGATACTCAATCATTCACACCCAGAGACCACGCAGCAAGAGAGTGAGCGAGGAGGCTCTTAATCTGTCCTGTCCCCTGGAAACCCACCTGAAACGCATCCATTACATCGGCTCCCTTCGCCTGTTTGCTAAATTCTGGCAACAATTCCATGATATCATTTTCATAATCTATGAATCACACTGCGCTGTCACACATTTCAACATTGCCTCAAATGTTCATCACAATTTCTTAATGTTCACAGGTATGAACAAACAGGTAAAAATAACTTCATCAGGTAAGGGATTCAGTTTTTCGTGAAAATGAAAAGGATTAGATAAAAATATATTTCTTAAAGACATGACAGGGAGAAATTACACATAATCCCAATGAGGTAATGGGAAATATCTGGACCCCAAATGTGTGTTGAGATTGAGGACCTCAGAGGATGAATCATTTGCTGTTAAGAGATCTTGCTGAACAGAAATGGGGAAAATTCCAAGCAGAAATCTCTTGCACCTCCTACAACAAAAATTAGTATCTAAAAAAAGCAAACATTGTAACTTGGCTGTGCATAAAGCAGTTAAAAACCAACAGTCTAGTTTTACTGTAGAGGGGGGAATAATAAATCTGATGGATTTATTGAGTAGAGAGAAGGATCCTACAGTAGGGGCAGAGCATGGCAAAGCCTTAGGGAGAGCTAAGGAGCCAGGCTCAAAAGTGTCCTCACTGCCTCTGACGTTCTTTAACCTCTTTTGTGGCTTTGAAACCTCATGTCTTTGGCCTCCAGTCACTCTCTATTTATGCAAGAAAATAAAGAAGAGAACGCTGCCCCTCCTAAATCCGTAAACTGCAATTAAGCAAAATTCCAAGTTTATTTCCAAATGCCGTCCTTGCTCCAGACCATGTGAGAGACTTGAGTCTAAAATTATCACACTTTTGGTCAGGAGGCCAAAACGAAGCCAGCACTAGGACTGTCTTCTCACAGGCCACAGGATCAAGGTCCTTTGGATGGCTGCAACTATTGTAATAATAATTTGGATTGCCATAATTCAGAAATGTATCATTTAAATCAAACTCTTTTTAACGTGTAGTATATGTGGCCGACAAAGTATGATAAAATGCAATAGATGCCGCTTCTGCTGCTTTCAATAAGACAGACAGATAAAGAAAACAAAAGCAAACTGTAGAGACAATGTAATGACATCTCGATAATGAAATCAGTTTTGTATTACGTTCAATCAGCTCCTTAAAAGCCAAAGGGCTTGTGCAGTAAGACAGCTTAACTAAAAGGCATCATGTCGGTTTGACTGTTTTATGTTAGCCCTTCTAACCAATGGTCTGACGTCTGGAGGCAAACAAAAAGCAGCCCACGCACCCCAGCACATCTCGCTCTCTCTTTCTCTCGCTAACTGCCTCTCTCACTCTGTCTGTCTCTCCATCTTGTGTTTACACGTCGGTCGAGTAAGTGACAGGGCTGTAATCGGAAGTCTACAACCGTGTCATTTGGAAGACTGTTGTCTTTTCCTGGGAGCGTAGTGGTCAGCAGAGAAAAACAAGATTTACATCTCACAGGGAGGGGCAAAGCGTCAACCATGCATTATCCCCCATTGGCTGTGGTCAGGGATGGGCGTTAACGTGTAGACAAAAAGATGCAGACACATTTTCACCCATGGGAGAAATTTTTATATCAAACACTAGGGAATCTCATAACTTCAAAATACATGCACATTTTTTTGGGAAAAACACATGCCCCACCATTATATATGAGGGCCTGTATTACAACGTTCCTCCTATTGTCATATAGTGTGTACTGTGTGTATGGTACTGACCGTTGATGGTGTCATTTGTCAGTCAGCCTTTGTGTAACAGGAAATGCCACCTATAAACAAGACGGAGTAGATTAGGGTAAATAGGGTTCATAAAATGTCAATCTGTGGTCTTGGAAAAGGAATCGGGGTATTTCTGAGGTTATTTTGTTAACTCTATATTTTTGTTTTTCTCTGTGATTGCCTTTGATATTGGAGTAGTTTTCCACTTCGAAATGGAAATAAAAAATAACGACCAGTGCCTAGTTAAAACTTCTTCTATAGCACTTTTATTACAGTTTTATTTATTTATTCACAGTGTTTACTGTTTATTCTTTTCTAAAACTATGAGAGGTTTACCACCACAGGCCTTCTTTCACCTCCTGGAAATAATTAAACAGAGAAGTTTGAATTAAACTAAGGGAAATTGCTACATAAAGTGAATGGTGCACCTTTTCATCTTTACATTTGCAGCCTATGATGTAAGGAGAAGAGAGACAGACTAAGACCTACACTATCTTTTTTAACAGTAAAACCAAATTCAAGCAAAAAATAAAATAAAACCCAAATTAGGTGGGTTGATATCTGTTGAAATGATACGAACCCCTCATCAAGTAGAAGTAGAAGAAGAAGAAGAAGAAGAAGAAGAAGAAGAAGAAGAAGAAGAAGAAGAAGAAGAAGAAGAAGAAGAAGAA
>CALSCE010009442.1:15273420-15286284 GCA_943593645.1 Bovichtus variegatus
AAGAAGAAGAAGAAGAAGAAGAAGAAGAAGAAGAAGAAGAAGAAGAATTATGCTTTTATAGTAGATGGGTATTAGTCACATGTCATGCTGTCTGTAAATAAATGCACAACAGTGCCTCATAAACAGTGACATTTTGGTCAGCATGGTGGAAATGTCAGGAATGATGTGAAAGATATTGCCAATTCGTAATCATCTTCACCGCTGTATTTCCATTACCAATTATCAACAGACAAGCTCAATAGTTTATTAAATTCTTGATTGTGAAATGTTATCGAAATGTTTAGACTCCATTCAAGTTTCTTACTTAGGGTATTATTATATTACTTAGGAGCAGAAAGAGACAGATGCCCCAGCAATGCCATGACCTGTTTTCAAATGAATCCAGCCAGACAGACACGCTTAATCCTACACAGGTTCAAAGCTCCGCCAATGCACATGTGGACTCAACCTGAACAGAGTTACAGAGAGTAAAAGAAAAACACCCAAAGAACAAAAGAAGTCAGAAGAAAGAGGACTGTGAGTAACATAGTGATGTGTGTTCTGTCTCTGGGAACCAACCATGTGTTTATGTAAGTGTGTATTTGCAATGGTAACGTAATTCATATTTCTTTGGGGAATAACAGGCTCTCTTTTTGTCAATGATTGCTGACTAAGATTGGGCATCGCACCACATTCATTCCCATGACTCATCACCCCCCCATGAGACTTATAAAAGAGTTGATCATCCACCAACGCAGGACGCTTACTAAGACCAAACAGCCAACTAGGAGGCATTCACACAGATTCAGGAACCATCAATGCCAGACATATAAAGCACATATTCATGCACACAGACACACTTTTTACCTCAGACATGAAGTAACCCACTGCCAAGGACTCATCACAAAGTAGCCACAAGGTTTTTATAGTCAAAACAAAAAACATGAGTCCAACCCAATCTATCAATTAAATGCCCCATGTGAGCTTAAAGTAGACACAAAAGCGCAACTAAAGCCCTTTATGATCATACTTGCTCTACAATAATTCATAAACTGTTTTGCAAATGTTTCAAAAGCCTATGCATGTGCTCAGTGAGACCACAATATTGAAAGTTCCCAGGTTCAAGGTTGACAAAAGCAGTCTGTGTCCCATTTAATTGTCCTTTAGAAAGACCCTGAACCTTCGGCAGGTTAAATATACAGTTTTTTCTTTAGATAAGAGCATAACCACTAACAGTTAGACAAGCAAAAGTGCATTATTATATTCCATAAAAATGTGTGAAATCATGTATAGACTCATCATGTATTAAAACAATTATCCTGTATGAAGAGTAAATCGCAAAAGTAGAGTAAATCATAAAAAAGGGTTCTGTGAAATAGACAAGAATACATTCTTAGAAATACAAGCCAAACACTCACACAGAAAGACATAAGAAATGGTTTTGTTCATGTTCGAAAGGAGATCTTCAACATCTGCGCCACATATTGTGTCACATACCAAAGGTTCCATATGAATTATAATGATCTTCACAGTGAAAGTTAAAAACAGTGCACACTAATAGCTAGCGTTTTATTTATTTATTCAAAGCTTGGTTTTATGTTGTTTTTTTTGCACATGTACAGTGTTTGGTGTATGACTTTTATACAACACCTCTGTACTTCTTTGTTTTTGAGTTTGCATCTGAGTATACACATTGCTGAGCACTTGCAACTTATGCCCATTAACCTTGTGCTCTGAGACCACCCCTGCATGTTATAGCGTGAAGGTAAACATTTCTCAATGCATTTGGCAGGAGAAAGCTCTGCTGCAGTGCGGCTGCATTGTGAAGGCCAAATAGTGCTATACTCAATCTAAACAGTCAGTGTGAGAGCTGGGGGATTCTCAGAGTTCATGGTTTAGCACAGAGACGTGGAACCTAGGCAAAAAGGACAAGAAAAAATTGATCAACAGGCTGCACATGTTTTCCACTCAGCTGGTATCATGCACAGACAATTTGGATAACAACTCTATTCAGAAGAGTCATTTGTTGAACTAGATTAATGATTCTGCAAGGAAACACAGTCACTCTCATGAAAAGAGCATAAACTATGAAACTCATATTTCATGTTGTGAAGAGATGTTATGCCAACATCATGTTTTCCACCACAACAGGATTATGTGACTTAATGCCTTTTACACAGCAGCCATTCCGACATGCCAAA
Source organism: Bovichtus variegatus (assembly GCA_943593645.1). Classification (NCBI taxonomy): domain Eukaryota; kingdom Metazoa; phylum Chordata; class Actinopteri; order Perciformes; family Bovichtidae; genus Bovichtus; species Bovichtus variegatus. Next base: position 15,275,601 of record CALSCE010009442.1, read on the forward strand.
GCAGGAAAAGCACAGGTGTAACAAATAACATTAATAATGGCTGTACTCCATTTAGGTGTGTCAGCGTCATGGCCTTGGATCTGTGCGTGCTGGCTCTAGGACATGGCTAACTGGGTCAAAACAATGTTAAACTGCCTTCAATGATGTCATCAGTTCCACCTATGCTTTCCTCACTAGAACAAATCTAAATATCTGCAGTATGAATTGGACATGCATTTTCACCTCTTTGTCAAATGAAAAGATTAGAGTAGCCTGGTAGTCATAGCATTCTGAATTGCCATTTCATTCATTCAGCTGGACAATGTGCTCATGTTAGCCAATTCTTGTTGGTTTGAATACTGTGGCAGTGGGGTGCGGTGGCTGAGGAGGAGATGGGAGTGGCTCAGTTGGAGGCCAGGCAGCTGGACGGAATCAGGTAATCAGTCGCACAATAAAAGCACGCCGATGACCTGGTTCTGTCTTGCAGTAGGCTGGGTTCATGTCGGAGAGACGGACAGGATGGAACGACATGAAGACGAGCGGAGACGGAGACGGGGACAGAGGCGAGACGGAGACGGAGACGGAGACGGAGACAGAGACCGAGCCGCCTTTAATAAACTGTTTTATGCTCCCAAAGAACTTTCCCTCGTTTTATTCTCCCTCTGCAGTTTCCCTGTGTGAGCGCATCCGCTCACATTTGGCGCCTGAACAGGGACCATGTCGGGGGGGGAATCCCCACCCAGTCCTGGAGATCTTCGAGGGCACGGCGGTGGCGTGCAGGTGGCCGAGGGAGGAGTGGGGGATGCGGCTGCTACCCCTGCTGTCTGGGGGAGCACAGTTGGCAGCCCACACTCTGCCGGCGTCCTCTCGCCAGACGTATGACCAGCTGAGGAGGGCCTTCGTGGACCGGCTGGGAAGCACGCCGGAGGGACATCGCCGCCGGTTCAGGGGGCTCCCCTTCGAGGACGCCGGCCGGCCCTTCCCCTACGCGCAGCGGCTCTCAGAGGCGGCGAGGCGCTGGCTGCAGCCAGGGAGCAACTCCGCAGAGGACGTCGCAGGGCAGGTGGTACTGGAACAGTTTGTCGCCGGGTTACCCTCCGCAGCCAATTGGGTCCAGTGCCACCGGCCCATCAGCCTAGAGGCCGCCGCCGTCGTCCTCGCGGAGGACCATCTCTCCCTTCCCCGGCGGAGCATGAGGGAGGAAGCCGGGTTACCGAGCGTCCCAGCGGACCGGCCGACCCCAGCCCCGAGGAGGAGGCTCCCGGCGGGGGCAGCGGCTGCTAGCCCCCTGCACGTCGACGGCGCCGCCGGTGCCCCGGCAGCCGGCAGCCCCCCTAATATCCCTTCTGCCTCTCCACAGGGCCCAGTCGGCGGGTCTGGTCATCTGGCACCCAGAGGGGGTCCTCAAACGCTGGGGCAGGATTGCTGGCGGTGCGGGCGACACGGCCACTTCCGGCGTGAGTGCCCACTCATGGAGGTCGGACAGTTGGTCCGGGTTGCGGGACCGCGAGACTACTCCCCCGGTCCCTACTGTACGTTCCCGTGCAGTAGGGACATGTGAGTTGTGTGAGGTGTTGAGTGGGGACTCGGAGGAGGTGGGGCCCTTCGAGGGGGTGGGCGGGGAGGCTCGGGACGAAGCTTCTCCATCCAAACCTGTGCGTCCAGTGGAGGACTTCCCCCTCGAACAGTCCCGGGATGAAACCCTCCGTCATGCTTTCGACCAGGTTGTAAGTATCGATGGTTCCCCACTGCACCCGAACACACCACTCACTCACCCGCACTTCACGGTGATTAGGGACAGGTTGTACCGGGTGAGCCGCGATATGCAAACAGGGGAGGAAAACACCCAGTTGTTGGTGCCGAGCAGCTGTCGGGAAATGATTTTCCAGGCGGCTCATCACAACCCCATGTCCGGTCATCTAGGGTATGAAAAAACACTGAACCGGATCATGGCCCGATTTTATTGGCCGGGCATCCGCGCGGACGTGAAGCGGTGGTGTGCGTCCTGCAGCGAATGTCAGCTGGTTAACCCGCCGGCCACCCCAAAAGCGCCTTTGCGCCCGTTACCATTAATTGAGGTACCATTCGAAAGAATTGGCATGGACCTCTTCGGGCCATTAGACCAGAGTGCACGGGGATATTGCTTTGTGTTAGTTCTCGTTGATTACGCAACACGATATCCCGAAGCAGTGCCGCTGCGTACTATCTCGGCCAAGAGTGTGGCGCAGGCTCTGTTTCATGTGATCTCCCGAGTTGGGATCCCGAAAGAGATCTTAACTGACCAGGGCACGTCCTTTACGTCCTTTATGTCACGCACGTTACGCGAACTGTATGCGCTACTGGGCGTCCGCTCCATCCGGACTAGTGTCTATCATCCACAGACAGACGGGCTGGTGGAGCAGTTTAACAAAATGCTTAATAACATGGTGCGTAAGTTCGTTCACGAGGACAGCCGTAATTGTGATAAATGGTTAGACCCTCTGTTGTTCGCAGTGCAGGAGGTTCCCCAGGCCTCCACGGGATTTTCTTCCTTTGAATTATTGTTTGGCAGGAAGCCACGGGGGGTGTTGGACCTGCTAAAAGAAAACTGGCAGGAGGGTCCAAGCACCAGCAAAAGCGAAATTCAATATAAATTCAAAACTCCATTCACTGGGTCAGTTATCACGGAAGAATTTGCTCCAGCTTGCGGCCGGTGGGCTCCCAGCCTGAGTCGGGCGGTGGGGGTATGTGGCAGTGGGGTGTGGTGGCTGGGGAGGAGATGGGAGTGGCTCAGCTGGAGGCCAGGCAGCTGGAGGCCAGGCAGCTGGACGGAATCAGGTAATCAGTCGCACAATAAAAGCACGCCGATGACCTGGTTCTGTCTTGCAGTAGGCTGGGTTCATGTCGGAGAGACGGACAGGACGGAACGACACGAAGACGGGGACGGGGACGGGGACAGAGGCGAGACGGAGACGGAGACAGAGACCGAGCCGCCTTTTAATAAACTGTTTTATGCTCCCAAAGAACGCTCCCTCGTTTCATTCTCCCTCTGCAGTTTCCCTGTGTGAGCGCATCCGCTCACAAATACATTTTGTCAACGACGGTTCATTACCATTAAGTTCCCCAGTAAGACATGCGAGTGAGCCATCATGCACAATACCAGGACCCTGGAAACAGCTCACCTAAATGGAATGCAGTAATTTTTTAATGTTATCAATTAAACCTGTGCTCTTACTGATATGGCATGAGAAAATGTCTGCAGTAAAAAAAAAAGTCTATAGTGGACCTATTTCAATAACTGAACAAATCTGAGATGTGGGCGACGATTCAGAGGTCTTGAAACAGGCTGAGATTACAGTAGGTAAGGCAACTAAAATAACTTCCTCATGTCCGCCCAGGTCTGCATATATGTCCATGTGCAGCCCAAAATGTATGATTGCATGTGTGCAGACAATGTTCTATAAACAGAACCACATGTGTGTCCGCTGTCTACCCTGTTGTCCACATCCATCAGGTCAGTGGCTAGAAACCTTACTGACTTATGGCCATCTACAGCCAACCAATACATAATAATTTCAGGTTGGTCTATAAGATGTAAGCAATTCAAATAATTCAACTGTTCCTTCACCTCCATACAACCCCTCATATTTATCTCGTGTCCCCTTGGGGTTGCATCCCCCGAGTTTGGAAATTGTTGTTAGGGTTAACTAACACTAGTCGAGGCATAGTTCAAGGTTTTCTAAAAACACTTTTTTTCACCTTCTTTTTGTGAGTGAGTTGAGAATAGTGAGAAGTGATCAGTTTTCACAGCACATAAGTCCCCCTAAAACAACCAATTATTGTATTTTTGAACTTTGCAGAGCGCCAAACTAGCTTTTTCCCCCTGCTTCAAGTCTTTATGCTAAGCTAAACTGAGCTAAGCTAATTGCTTCCTGGCTCTAGCTTCATGCCTACTGTACAGACTTGAGAGTGGTATCAATCGTCTTATCTAACGCTTGCAAAGAAACGGGATAAGTGTATTTCCCAATATGTTCAACTATTTATTTCAAGTTAGGTAACTAAATATGTAATACTGTATAGGCTTGGTTAAGGATTACATTTGGTAATGATTAAATGAGGAAAACCTTAACTCACTTACTGGCATCATTTAATGTGAATTTAGTGAATCAGGGTCATTAAAGATAAAGGCACCCAGTGTGAACACCACACCCTAACCACAATATTTCAGCCTGTGGCTGTAGTTATGTCACATAATTATTCTGGAAGATGTTTCAGGTCTATGTCTCATCTCTAGTGTGAAGTGATTCATTAAAAGGTACACTGTCCCAAAATACAGTATACTGTTTCTTTATGTATGTGCAGCATCTATATTAAGGTTCCAACAGTCATTACAAAAACAAACTGCAATGGAAAAAGGAAAACAGTGGTACAAAGAGAGAGGAATGGATTAAAGCATTGATTGGACAAATAAACCAGTACAGCCAACAGATGAAAGAAACGGTTTTGTCACTTCCTCAATGGGTAAATAAACAACCACACCAGATGTCCCCACTTCTCATTCACCCTGCCAGTGTTTTCAGTCCCACCCTCCCTCTGTTCTCTCATCCAGAGCAGAAAGCAGAATATGTATAATCTGTGCCTTCCCCAGTCGAATACACCAATCATCAAAAACAAATGTCAACTCGTCATTGACACGAGCAATGATGAATCACACAAAACAGCATGCATACTAAGGCACATGTAAAAAAAGCTCAAACTACCACACATTTTACAGACTTTTCCAATACCTCAGTCACACTGTTAACAAACATCTCACCCAAGCAAAGCCAGATATGTTTGACTCATTGAAAAGGTTACTGTTAACCTTCAAATCAACCACCAGTGACTCACCACTGTCTGGCGAATTGCAGGCTTTTAATAGCCTACAGGATTTTTATCAGCATGGTCTTGTAATGACCTTTCTGTTGCACGAGCACCCCGTGTGGACCGATAGAATCTGATGTATGGACCCTTGATGCCATTCTTGACTTGTTCTTTCTGGAAACCTTCACACAAACATCTCATTATATTTTTAATTTAAACAGTCTGATGCCCTTGCCTTCCTACATATTTTCACGCCACTGCACGTCTGTTTCTGTGTGTTTCAGTTTAAGCAAAAACAGACGGAAGTCTAACCAGTTACAGGACGGCATTCGCTAATGTGTTCTGAGTTTTTATCTTCCTCTGGAGGTCCCAACACCTTTTCAATGTCCATGACACTTCACCTTCCCATGTACATAAGCAAACAGGCCTCACAGCACACACATCTTTTAGCCCCCCAAGGGCCCTGACTGCATCTTATGAGCTTTTGGGCTCTCAGTCAAGATAATACAAACCATCAAAATACTCGAGCCCACAAACCCAGACTGCAGCCCTCTGGTTATGCTTTGGTTAACCTCTTTATCACGCTCAAGCCTCTGGGCCCTGCTGTTGTCCAGACACAAACACACGACCCACACAGCCAATATCACAAACACAGAGTAAGAGCCAGACTGCAGTACTGCTTCAGCCAGGCGCACACCAGAACAAAAATACTGATGTTTGCTATTCTTCACGGTTAGTCCCTGAATGTCATTGTCCATCTACCTGTAGTTACGATTCCCTAAGACATAAGTAGACACCCATGCATCTTAACAGGTGTGTGTCACCGCCTTACACTCCGCTCATGAACAGCCGAGCTCGCCATATGAGCCAGAGAATCAGGCTGAGATCATGTGTCTGTCAGACAAATAGCAAAACAGATGAATCTCTGAGGACGCATGAGAATGAAAAGTTATTTCCTGAACAAAAAACACACACACACTAAAAATGTCAGTGCCTATAAATATGTGCCCGAGAAGTTTAAACATGGTAACCAAGAAGTGGTTCGGAAAGTAACTTTTTCTATGAACGAGCAACAGTTTGGCTGGACAGCGTAATTACTAAACACAGAGGACATTATCTATCATCCTCTCCAAGTCTATGAGTCACAACAGCAAGTAAAGCTAGTGAGGGAAAAACATGTTGAGCGAAAGGTTAAGCCCAAGATAGCTTTTATATATTTGCACACAAGGAACCATAGAGAGGCATATAGTATTGAGTATCCATACACACAAACACATTACACATGCAATGTCCATTAAAAAAAGAAAAAAACATTATTAAACAGATGTGCATTGAGCTTTAAAGATGTGGTTTTGATTCATCATTTCTTCTTATCCAGCCTGTCAGGCATGTGGTCCTAGGTAAAAAAAAAAAAAAAAAGAAAAAACCTACACGAAGTTGGTCTGACAGCTCCCAGAAAACAAAGGACTTTTCAGAACAAGAGGGAGGAGAGTCAATACTGATTGGCAGCCGGCCAATCCATTATGCTATCTGCCGAGAGGGCTGATGCCATCTGTCGTAAAAAATTTTTTTGCTTGTTCTTTGGAAGTCACGTCCTGTTGGACAGCTATCTCGTCGGTTTCACCACTCACATCATACCCAAACAGCACTGATCCCTATTTGAATATCTACAGGCAAGTCGATAATCATGCCAAGACAGATCATCTTTAGCGCATATGTAATGTAACCAGTCGTTGCATGCTACACTGGGCTTTCGACAGCTCTGTCTTTCAGGAGTTTTGTTCCTGTCTGTCATTCTTAAAACTCCTGTGTGACCTTTATCCTACCTGCTCTCTTTTATTTCCTGCGCTTCATCAGCTGTGTTGATTAACCATTCCACACCAGGGCTGTTAGAGAGTCTAGACTACTGTAGACTGAGGTGGGAGTGCATACACACCCCCCACAACCACATTCACACTAATGTGTAATCTCAGAGCATGTTGTGCCCCGAGCAGCTACACTGGGCAAGTTTTGTCTGAGTGGCTGTGGTATTCCACCAATGTGTGTCATTACGGCAAAGCTAATACCACTCTGCACACCCTCAGTGTCCCACCATAAGTATTTGTATACATACACACATGCATGCAAATACACCTCAAACCACAAGCATGCGTTTACATTTGAGCTCATGCATCTTGTTAGGGTGAGGAAAGCTTTTAACTCTCAGACCTCATACTATCATGCAGGCACACATACCTACACATATTGCTATACTTATGAGAAACCTCACAAGCATAAAGGAAGGGAAGAACTGGCCAAAATCCTCCCTTTCCAAAAAACCCTCACTCTCGAGACATAAAAATGGTTGTCACAGACATAGAACTACGAAAGAACACACAACATCTAAAATGTTTCAAACTAATGTGACCCTGGAGACCCTGAACCACCATTACTCAAGCACAGCGATGTTATCTGAAATCCATAAAGTGCTTCTTGTTAGCACCCAATCAACTCCTCATTTATGGAACCAGGGAAAAGGAAAACATCCCTCTGGGCTTTGAACTCACAAGCAGTGAATGCAGACCTTTAGAGAGCTTAATTTATTACCTGTAGGGCTGAGTGGAGGGCTGAGCAGAGGGCACAGTGTGATGCGATAGTGAAGGGAAGCATGAGAAGTGAAAATGAGCCATGGCTGCACGCTGAAGTATGGGGTTTGGGTTGTAGGACGGTGTCATTATCAAACAGAAACTCACACTTGCACGCGCACACACACACACACACACAAACACACACACACACACACACACACACACACACACACACACACACGCACACACACACACACACACACACACACACACACACACACACTAGAGTACACATGTAATCATGTGCACTCACAGACCATGAGGAACAGTCCCATCTTTATCCCTGTCTTTGGCAAAAGTCACTTCCTCAGGATACGGACCAGTTTTGTTTAACTTCAAACACCGCCTCTCCCTGGTTCCTGCCCTGTCCTGTTCACTCCTCTCTACCCCTCTGTCTCACTATGTCTGTCTCTCCTCTATTGGTTTTATGTCCATCTCATTTTCCTTTTTCCTCCAAAGAACCCAGGAACACAAAATAAAACAGGAAGAATGACGAAAGGAAAGAGCGACAAGAGGAGGAAACCGCAGAGCTTTGTAATCTGCTGCAGACAGTCAGAGAGAGGGACTGAGCTACCGTTCGCCACTGCTGACTTCCGCCTAGTCAAACCAACACTAGCCATAACTTATATACTTACCCCAATAGTAAACCACAGACTCAACCCCAAATTATCATCTGCCAAGCATGACAATCTTGCAAGCCCACCCACAACTCCAGCGATGCCGCTACCTCAAAGCAGGACAAAGACCGACAACTACCACCTCGGCCACATTCAGCAGACTGTAATCAACCAGGACTCAGGCAATTATTGTGTGTATGCACCCACACGCTAGTGCATATGCAGGCATATGTGTTGATTTGAGAAACTAAAGGAATTAAAATAGCTGATGAGCAGGTGTGTGTGCACAAGCTAGACACAGGACATGCTTCTTGTCGGCAATCAAATCCTCTCAACCTTTGCCAAAGCAAAGAGTCTTCTTCACGGCAGCACCTGATAGCATTGCTGCCTCTGGTTACAGTATTGAACACACTCAGGTGGTGGGGCAAAAGCTACATAATCTTATCTTCCTTGTTGGTCTCTGCCAAATTTGTTATCAAGCGGCAACAGGTTCTACTGTAAGTAATTAGGAAAAGAAACTGAGGCGGAAACTGCGTTTGGAAAACACTCAAATCCCGTTTAATTGTCTCATCACCCCGCTGTCGTGTGTCTAAAGAGAATGAGAGCAATTGTTTAGAGGAGCTGTTTGTAGTGCCTTGCCACTGTGTGTCATGTCATGCCGTAATTAAGATGATTTAAGGGCTGTTAAATGCAATCAGTCTGTCTGAGCATAATGCCAGCATGCGATCAGTTGCAGCAGGACAAGCCAGCCACCGTGATAGTGCATTCATCTGTCGTGGTATCACGATTGCATTACAGGTAATTTAGCAGACGCTCTTATCCAGAGCGACTTACAGTGAACTAACTACAGGGACAGTCCCCCTGAACCAAGTCGGGGTTAAGTGCCCCAAGGGTTATTGTGCCCCCTTGCTCAGGGGCACAATGGTGGCAACCCTGGTATTGAACTCACAAACTTCCAGAGAAAGCCTAACCACTGGACCACTAGACTACCACCACCCACGATTGTAGTCATTAGTGATGTCGTCATTACATGTTATTTAATGGAACTGAGAGGAACGAGTGTTAAGCCTTCATTGTTTTTTTTTTTCTTTGCTTCCAGCTGAACACGTCATGTTTCCATAAAGCAGGTGATTCACTCAACTCATCACTCAATGTTTATCTTTTGAGTCATTTTAATGTACAAAGTAAAAATTCTACTGCAGCACTGAAATGTACATATTTACTTATGTTTACTATAACATAGACCAAGTTGCTAGCCAGCACAGTTTTTAGACAATTATAGTATGATACACAAAGCTGTACAGTTTCAACTTTTATGTTATTTCTACTGAGGAAATTATATTTTAGTGGAAGATGTAGTTGGAGAAAGTAAAATGCTGCCCCAAAAACAGATCACGATATAGATACTAAAACAGTGCAGGAGTATGAAAAGATTTATTTCTTATGTCATCTGCCTTTTTCACAGAAGACATTTTGACGTGACACAGGAGAAAATCAGGTGAAATAGTAAAAATGAATAATGGTTGTATTCCATTGAACTGCTTTGGTCCTGCTTTTGTGCACACTGTCACAGCTTACTGGGACACTTAGAATAGAGCCGACATTAATGTTGTTTGTACCACGTGTGCTTTTCCTATTAGGACAGTCAAAATGTTTGTTGTGAAAAAGGCCTAAGTAAGACTACATCATCTAACAACCTGTAGGACATTTGATATTCTCATTGCAAGATTTTAATTCTATTTCTGATGGTCTAATGGTTTCCCAAAATGTATGAGATGAGGGCCAGTTTAGCAGTCATCTATAGGATTTTTTTAAATGCAACGAAGAAATATCTTCACAGTGAATACAAATGTTATGACCAACAACTCTAATCGGTCTCTCCATAGCAGTCTTTACAATTTGGGAGATAATTAGGCTTTTGGAGAGTGCTTCACTTTTACTGACAGGCGGTACTTCAGTCAGAGTCAGAGTTAAGGAAATCCACCTTCTTTAACACAGAGGGTTTAATGCATCGCACGGTCGTGTCTAGAAGGTAACCCCTCGATTTGCAAAAACTCTTGCGAGATGATTAAGGTTAGGCATTGACCGAATGGTTATGGTATTGGAGTTTTCGCAAAGATTTGCAAATCGAAGTTTACCATCTATACGCACCAACGTGGCTCTGGACATAAACAGACAGGAAGTGGACTGGGTATTTGATATAAGGTCTTTGTTAACAATGTCCGTTAAACCATCAAACTCAATGCAGAGACATAAATAATTAAACATATTTATAAAACAGATTCATCCCTTCACTCTAAATTTCAGTGACCTGTGAGGCCTTCACAGCCCCGTCTCAGAGGCCCCGAGCTCTGGAGGGGTTGAGCTGACAACTGCAGTCTTGGTGCTTAGGGCTCTTGTAAAACCAGGGGGGCCTGTCTGCACTATATAAAAGACATCAGTAAGGCCTCAGTAACACTGGGACTGATCCTCTCAGAAATAACAAGCATGACCTCTTGCCTCCTAACATGGAATTTCACCACCTACTCATGGCACTCTGGTAGGATTGTGTTAGTAAGAAGGCCTTGATATGGTGTGTGTGTGTGTGTGTGTGTGTGTGTGTGTGTGTGTGTGTGTGTG
>CALSCE010009442.1:15299926-15336695 GCA_943593645.1 Bovichtus variegatus
TCTCTCTCTCGACACACATTAAGGAATGTATTATTCTGTGTGTTTTGGCAGCGGATCAGCGTTGGCTGGCTGAGCGAAGTGAGCGTGCTCAGCCTTATCTGCTGCTAATAAATCTCACAAAAGGATCATACAGTATGCTCAGACTGAACCCTGTGCCCTCTAACCTCGCTCTATCACCCAACACAGTTACCACACATTCCCAGTTTTCACTGCATTGATCCTAAAGACTGCCGTCTTTTTTTTGACAGGCTTACTCGTCAGCTCATATCTGTTTTACAATCATAGTTTACAGTAAAATGTGCGACAATCAGATCTCCATACACCACATATAATACACTGTATAGTCTGTGGTCTATCTGACTGCACTGCAAAGTACAGTTGGTGCTGCATGGTATACAAACTTTGCTCTAATCAAGGATAGACTGACTGTGTGTATGTATACAATAATAAAGTACAAAGACAGAAATACAGAGTGACGGATTATATACAATTATTTTACCATTAAGGTTGCTGTTTATGTAGTGTTGAAGAGTGTTTAACACACTGCCATTGCAAACATGTTTGTCGTATTTGCCTTGATATGATGTCTCTCTCTTTCACTTGTCCGATTCCACCATAATTTGAAGGAATAGCTAAACACATATTTGCAGAGTCAGATGAGAAGATTGAAACCACTCTCGTGTCTGTACAGTAAATATGAAACTAGAGTTGACAGCATAAAGACTGGAAACAAGGGGAAAAGAGCTAGCCTGGCTCTGTCTGATGGAAACAAAATACACACCTCTAAAATATCACTACTTTAATGTTATATTTCATTTTGATTGTACAAAAAACAAGAAAAAATCAACTAACTTCCTAGTGTGTCCACTGGTTGACTGGCAATTGCATGGTGAAGGCAACATCCCTTACAGATCCTTCACGCTGGACCTTTACCTCTAGGCAAGAAAGCAAATAGGTCTTTCCCAAAATGGCAAATTATTCCTTTAAATCCTACAGATTCATATAACAGAATATTATACAAAAAAGTGTAATGCTGCTTCAAAATATGACCAGAGAAATATGTATCTTTACCTAGGAAACAACATGCAGTGTTGGGTAGCGTTCACTGCAATCAGTGAAACTGTGTGTACTGCATTTTTAGTATCAAAACATTTATAAAGTATTTTAGTATTTTTTCTGGGTTTTGAAAAGGAACAGATGAAATACATTTCTTCTAAAGGGAACATCTGCATCCCAGATAAGTCGATGATCAAAGAGTCAACTGACCATGATCTCCTGACCATACAGTACACTGTGATTTGGCCAAGAGGTGTTTACACAGGCAGGCATATCCACAACCACACATGGCACTGGAGCTGGGTCCTTCCACAGACAGAGACAGACAGACAGGGTGGGCTGGATACCACCTCTGACCTGTGGGTCCTAATCACAAGGAGGAGAAGAAGGGAAGGGAAGAAGACTCACTTTCACCACAACCGCTGAATGTACTCACCCATACGCTTGCAGTCACACCAGAACAATGCCACTACAGTCCAAGCACAACATCTGTTCCAGTCAGAGAGCAAGCCACTGCCAGAACCATGTTCAAAAACGAATAGCATAAAAGCAATGGAGTAAAGGAGAAATAAAAGAAAAGAGAGACACATGAAAAGAAAAACAAGAAAGTCTGTATTTCCATGTGATATTCGGTGTTTTTTGTGGCACACTGTGTCATTTTCCATTAGGTTTGCACACAGTCCTGGACTTTTTCTCCTAGGTGATAAAAACACATTGACACTAAGGTGCTAATTGCCAGATATTTAAGTGAAATTAATGAAAAGAGAAAGGATAAATACAATTTGAATTTACCGGAATCACCATGAATATTTACGCAGCATAAAGTGTGTGTGTGTGTGTGTGTGTGTGTGTGTGTGAAGGAGGGGGGGGGTGTACATTGTATAGTTTTCTCCAATCGAAAATTGATTCTTTTTTTTAGAAGAAAAGTCTTGAAAATATTGCAGTGAAAAGTTATTATGTCTTTAACTTCTAAATAAGCTTAAATCATTTGTTTCATTTTCCAAATCTTTATTATCTAATTGTGTACTATGCAGACACTCATGGGATTGTCTGTATAGTCCTTTACAATGAAACAACAATTATAGAGAAAAGTAAGCCAATAAATGTGAGTGTAACATTATAGTTAGTTATACAGCTATAACTTATGTGTTGAGTGTAATAATCAATGAGGGGAAATCAATCAATGAGATATCAGAGGCACTAAAAAATAAAATAAAACAACGGGGTATTACTGTAGATGATGGAGCATAGATGTAAAGTGAAGTGTTATGTAACTGCAGCCAAACACAAAACAGAGACATTTTGAACACAAACTTCTTTTGAGTTAATACCAACACTGAAAAATCTGTATTTAAAACTGGTGGCTTATCATAAATAGAGGTAAAACCTCATTCTCAGAATGTATTGTATATATATATATATATATATATATATATATATATAATATACTCAGAATTCAATTTTGGAGAAGATGTTGTTTTTGTTGTTATCATGAGTTTGCAGAACTTTAAGGGTAGCTACATTATTTCTCCTCAAAACAGAAACTGGGGCCTTTAATGAGTTGAGCCACGGGCCAAACATCCAGAAAGCACTAAAGCAGCAGTCACAGAGACAGATCAAGCTATAGGTTTACAGCTTGCAGAGCCTTCTCTCACACTTGGCAGGAACAGTTAGAGGCAATTACAATAGATTAAACAAACAATTTCTTAAGGCAGGCATGTAAAAGAGGCTGTTAAAGTCAGGTAAAAGTTCTCCTGGTGTCAACCTCTTAAAGTCTTCCCATCTCCTCCCCCAAGAGTCTAATCCACAACATATGGACATAATAACTGCCAAGGGCTGGGGGAAAGACATACAAACTCTCTGCAATAATATGCAATGTTTGGAAAATAATTGGCCTTAACTAGAGATTGTGGTGCTCTGTCACTTTCTACAAAACTAAACACCATTAAAAACACATTCATTTGCACACCTTCAACTGAGAAGATCCATTTATCTATTTATTTATTTATTAGACGATTAATGAGACGATTAGAGTGATTTCCCAGATATACCATTTAGTTAAGGCTAATGTTTTTTTTCTAAAGGGATAGACAGGTTTGAACCACTTTCAAAGTCATTATGTTATCTAACATTCGATCACCCTGTTTCACAGTAAACAGAGTCGTCTTGGCACTGATCTGAAAAAACCTTCTGGTTACAGAAAAGCAGGAGAAAAATCAGGAGACAATTTCAATCATGCACCTGAATCCCTCTGTAAAAAAAAACAATATAGTAGCATTGTAGTCTGGTGTCAGGTTTTCCTTTGCATCTTTGTATTACTGCTTCATTACTGAATCAAATGTCTCCCATTTAATCATCAGACTAAACACTGAGGGATTCCAAGATGTTTGGTTGATGAATATAATAAGAAACAACATTTAGTGTATAGCATTTAGTCTCGGTATGTAATGTCAGGATCACAGTTCTTCATGAAGATAAATCAAAAGGTATTAGACATGCAGTTAACAAAACTTGGTACTGATTGAGCACTCCGGGCACTTTTCCTGTCACTGGCTCGGTAGCCAACTTTTTAAAGACCTGTGGAGATTTTACCCTAATGACTACAAGTGTGTGTAGAGTGTGCATGGACAGCTTGAGTGTATGTGAACATGCAGAGGTAGAGTGCTTTTCAGGACACATGGATACTGTTAAGACACTGGCTGTGATGGGATGGGCACTTCATTTGGAGTCGGCATAAAGACTTTGGATAGTGGAACGATTACAAGGAGCTGGGGTTGAATTTCGAGATGCATTGCCGAACTCCTGGCTGCTTGAATGTAGAATTTCTGTGCAATCAGGTGTTTTTGCAGAAGTCATATTAAAAGGAAATCATAAAAAGAAAATGAAAGGGTTTAACAAAGGGGAATAATGGAAGGAGTTTGGACTTGAAAAGTAATAAACTAACACACCTAATTGGTGAGCTTCGTCAGGGCAGGGACATCACTTTCTGTCCCTGGGGCGTCGTGAGGCAGCACATGACATATAGGTAAAGTGAAAGCAGCAGTTACTATTTTTTCTTCCACTCCAAAGCAAGTCCAGGTGACTGTGATTCAGTCATGGCTCGAGGTAACTTGGGAGTGCAATGTGTGATTGTTTGCCAGGGTTAGGGTGAATACACACTTGAAAAATGCTAAGTGCTGCATTCACAACATAAACTAGCACGAGACAGCAACCTAGTGCACGAGAAAGAGAAGGAAAGCCTGATTTAATTGAATGCTCAGAATAGGAAGCGAAAGCTGAACGATACAATGATAATACAAATTGAGACCAATCATGGCATGTGTCACCCATTGCCCCAGCTTACATAGCCGGGTCAAGCCCTCTCCCTTCAAAGGCATTCTCATCTGTAGCACTCATTATTATTATTACTTTGTGCTTCCCACAGGAGGGCCTCCTGTCAACTGCCCAGCAGCCCCTTCTGACCACCATCCATCTATATACCCTCCCACCAGCAGGCCTTTCAGCACACTCATAAAGATTCAGGATCCACGGCATCGACACTGTATCAGTCTTTGTTTGGTTTGAGGGCACTGGGCTCCACGTACAATACAGTGGACCTTAACCCGTCACACCTGATTTTCTTTTCCACATAAGAGCTTTTTATATTTTTTATTAATACCTTTCCCCCATGTAGAAATTATGCTCTTCTTTTTTTTTTTTTACTGCGCATGTGTTAACTGTACAAATGGGTTGACCTACTGTTTAGTTACTTTTAAAATAACAAAAAGACAAGTATGTTAGGCACGTTTGGCCCTGGGAAGTCAAAACTTGACAATGACTGATTAGTCCAATCAGTTGCTAGGCAGGAGTAATAATAAAAATAAAAAAAAACTCATTAGCTGACATCAATAAAAATGTGATATTCATCACGTTGGACTTGAGGGCGTTAAGGAAGGACATTCGTGAGGACATTCTTAAGATAATCATCATTAAGGCCAGGCGGCTACCTGAGGGCCAAACGCTGCTTCAGGGGCTGAAAAGGTTTTTGAAAGCATCACACAGTGAAAATGTCGACCTACAGTAACTCTGTAGCCTCATGGAAATATGTGACAGGTCTCCTAATAGCGTAGAAGCCATAGAGAGGAAAAACTAAAATGAAAATGCTGCTTTGGAAAATTTGTACCTGTAACCTGAGAGCCTGGAGCGGATAGGCATCTGGAAGCTCCGTTTACCTTTTTCTCTCTGCTTTACGTGTATGACCTTGTGTGTCTGTGTGTGTGTGTGTGTGTGTGTGTATGTGTGTGTGTGTGTGTATGCGTGTGTGTATGCGTGTGTGTATGCGTGTGTGTGTGTGGGTGTGGGTGTGGGTGTGTTTTGCTTCTAAATGTGACCCAATGCTTTCCATGTGTGCACAGGGAAGTCGACAGTGTTGTTTTGTTTTGATAGGGCCAGATAGATCACCCATACGCCGGGGCCAGAGAGCTGCAGTGCTGCTTGGTGCTGACGCCATCCTTCACCACAAAGCCCAATATCAACAAAGCAGGGACAGTAACCAAGAGAGTCTGTTTTTGACATTTGATTTTCCACTATCTTTCCCCTTTGTTTTTTCTTTTTTCCCCCACTAAAAATCATCATTTAGCAATTACAGAGCATATCCGTAACTACTTTCCTTCTGACTACCATTAATTTTCTCAATACTGAGGCTGGAGAGACTCCAACTACTGTCCCTTTCATCTGTCAAAGTGAGCCTAACAAAGGAAAATTCCATGACAACAGATGATAGAAAATAGAAAATGACTTTACAGTCAAACTCCCAAGCTGGGAAATCAATTAACTATGTGTCCAGATCACTTTATCTACATTTTAAATATTGATAAAATAAGTAAACAGGCATGGTGTTGTTTGGTTTTTGTATTATCGTAACATAACAAATCTCTGAAAAGTGATTCTGAGTGAAACATTTGAAGTAAAAAATGGAAAGTAATTGAGTGTACATGGGGAGAAGTATACGCTGTAAAAAGATATCGACAGTCTACTTACTTAGGACTTTTATATGAATGCAATCTGTTGCCTTCAAGGACAGAACGTGAAGCATATACAGTGACTGATTCCTCAGCCCATTTAGACTAAACAAACAACAACAATCTTGTCAATTTTGTGGTTTTAACATTAGGTTTTCCATGTTGTTGTAATTATAATCATCAATTTCTGATCCCCCGCTAATCCCAAAAGTCATTCCCCTCTGCTTCATGCACACCCCAGTGAAAACAAAACCTTTACTTTTTTCTCTCTCTCTCCCTCACACACATACACACACTCCCCTCACTTTCCCCAAACTCATCCACATGCGGAAACAGTAGTGAGGTCGACGCTGTGGCTAAGGGATCCTGGTCTGTGTGATGTGGAAGCTAAACGTCTACTGTTTCAGAAAATAAACATAGCAGGATTGTCCCAGAGTAACACACACTTGCCGGCAGACAGACTCATAATATTTCCCCCCATCTGATGACAGCTGGGAGAGTTTTCCATAGTGATAACAGGAATGTTTTCACACCCCTGGACACATAGTCTCCTCATTGTGGCCGGTTTCACACAGAGAACCTGTTTAGGATAAAAGGCGCATACAGTTAAGTCTAAATGAAGCAGGCTCGCCCACTGGAGACAGTGACAGAGGATACGTCTGCTGGTTTGGCTGTGACTTTCTCTCAGTCTCTCAGAGGGACTTATCTTAGATTATTCTTTGCTCTGTTTTAGATCAGCTTGTAATCCCCCAACTCTTTCTTGATTCTTGATTTCTCTCTGGAAGCCAACAGCGTCCCTAAAAGAACTCAACACAAACACCCTCAAAATATAGCTCGCAAGCACTTATGCAATATGCAGATTTAAAATGATACACACACAAACACCATAGCCATTGAAGTTGTGAGTTGTGAGTTGTGAGGAGCAGTAAGGCCCAACAAAGCTTTCCTTCTTAGGCCAGGCCTCTGATATTACACACACATGCGCTTCGTAATACACAGCGGCCATTCAAAACCACAGTTTGCATGATCCATCTATGTACATTCAACAGTAAAGTGTGAAAGCTCGGCCTTCCAACTTTTTTCATTAGACTCCGTCTAGAAACATCCAGCTGGATTCTCTACCCTTTTCCAGCATGAGCATGCATATCAAGTACACTCACGTCCACAAAAATGCAAATGCATGCTCATAAACAGACACTAAATATTCTCACAGTCACACCTTCTCTCATAAAGGCTGTTTGAGTTGGGGCCTGGAGTGACAGTGAGTTGCCGAATTAAACAGATCACAATGCTCACCTGAGGCGCTTCACGAGGACCTGAATACGCGATGAGGACCCCTGAGGTTCAATTGGCTTCCTGTGCGTTCCACAAGTCCCTGTCCCAGCAGGTTTACAGCAGGTGGGAGAGGAGTGTTAAATACACATGATTGAGCTCATTACTCCGTTCCTGACAAGGGTAAAAGACCTTACTCCTTACTTACCAATATGTCCTTCAATTTAGAACACACTCAGAAATACAAAAGCTCTTATCAACAAAAAATTAATACTGCCAAGCATGTCCTAAGTGTAATCTAATAAAGTATTACAGGGTGCATGGTTGGAGGGAGGATGCATGGGATAATGCAGGGAATTAATTTCCATGTCTGATTAGAAAATGCTGCAGGCGTCTGTATTCCCCAGAAGTAAAGATAAGCAAAAGATAACCTTTAGATAACCACACCGTGTCTGTCAAGGCCAAATCATTGCTATGTAAATTAAAGTGGTCATGTGTTGCTATGACAGGAAATCGTAGGCAACCTTTTTTAGACAGATGAAGACCTATAGTCGATATGTGTTGGTCAGTACACTCGAAGAATACATTTATAATATAATTTCACCTGAAGAGGGAGTGCCTTAGTTTTTTTTTCCCATGGTTGTCTGCACCTGTTAATATTACGCAAGACTTTCTGAAACCTGTTTTTTTTTTTTTAGAAACCGCAGGTGTTGGTGTCAAGTGCAATTTTCGCTCTCAGATCCCAAAAACCTTCTGTTCTTCTTGTATGTAACACTTGAGGGCTTGATTATCAGCTGGTGGTCAGACTGACTTGAACTAACTACTTGATAGGATTGAAAAAGAACCGTGTTTCCAGAAGACCAGGATTTTATGATCCAATAACCACAGGGCCCAGACGTAGTGATGTCATGATTCTGGTTCCCAAACTACAAAGTCAAAAACTTGAATACTAAACACTTGATACCTTTCTAAACAAAAACAAAACAAAACAAAAACAATGTGAAATGAAATCATTAGAATAAACTAAAATGTATTTTTTGGTTTTGTGCTTATTTTCAATTTGTTTCAAGAATGTGTCCTAAAGGCACAGACGACCCCTGCATTTGCATATCTAAACGAAAAGCTATATGTCAAAAAGTTGCGGTGTTTTCAAAACTCTATTACCTTGGTACTTTTTGGAAACTACAGTACTATACACCTTTTTTAAGTACTGTATCAATAGTACTCCTTTTAGTGTACACAGTTCTGACACCAGACTGATGTCTCTGTAGAACACTGCTTGTAGATAAAGCATAACCTCACTCCCTTAATGGCACCACAGCGAGCTCAGTTACAGCAGATCATCCAGTGTCTGTTCAATCACAATGATGGCAGCTGAATGGACTGACACGGTCGAGCAAAGACCTTATTGGGAAATAAATCGCATGGTCTGAGCTGAAAGAGAAGAGTTTGCCACATTTCATTAACCTCACATTGAGTTGAGCAGGTCTGATGAAGTCATACATTCTGAACTCCATTTTGCTTTAATTTAAAAGACTTTCACTGCAGTACACAAGTCATCAATCATGTCCTCGCTCAGGCTGCCCTGGGCCAAGATGCGGATACAGCCACATACACTCACATCTACTGAAGCATATGTATACACTCAAAAGAACAAACACACAGTTAAACACAGCAGGAGCACTGTACATTCAGACATTCATACACCACTCTCGCCCACAATTTTTATCTTATACGCTCCTAAAGCAGAGACACATCTGAGAAGCAACAATCGTCAATCAGTGAAGCCAAATGGGTTTAAACAAAAGCAGCGATAAAGCTTCTTCATTCTGCCACGAGTTTGAGAAAGCCAGTCGCAGTCACTTTTATGAGATAGAAGATGCCTTAGAGCCCAATATAATCAGTGATGCCTAACTTTGTCTACCAGAGCATGAAGAAGAAGAATGTGTCGGAGGGCAGACAGACAACAATACACAAAAGAAGAGGGTAAAAGATAGGAGGAGGAAAAAAAAAGCAATCATTTGCAATAGCTGGGACCACCTACATACATGCATTCACACACACACACACACAAACTTACAAACCCTTGACCTCCATGCCAAATTTCAGCCTCATAGGGTGAAAACTGTGGCCACCAAAGGATGTGGAAATGTTTTGTGGGTTGACTGACAAAATCAGCTCTAGAGCTGCTGGGTGCGGCTAAAAAGTAAAAGGCAGTGTGATGATGCTACTAACTTTAAAGCCGTGTTGGAACTATTCATTGATTGGTCTATGAAAATAAAAATAAAAGATGTGTATCAACTCTTATTTTGATACTTGATTAATTGTTTAAGTAATTTATTAATGCACAAATAAACTTCACTGTAATATGAAGTAAATATGAAGCCACTGGGAAATTGCACTGGGCATTTTCTGACATTTTATAGACTAAACAATCAATTTATCAGAAAAATAGGCTTTTCTAGGAGGAGCTGAGTGAGAAAACAAGAAAAGCTGCAGTTTTAGAGGGGATTTAGAAATATTAATGTGAGAAAAAACAAACCTCTCCTTTTTAATGATGGCCATAAACTGAAGTATAGTGTGGTTTAAACTGGCAGCCAATTCAGCCTGTTGAGTACATGGAAAACAGCGAGATAACTGCAGGCTTTAGCAGTCTTAAGATACAGAAGTGGAGAAGCCTGTCAGGCCCTTTAAAGCCCTCCACATCACTCACTCTAAGCAGTCTGTCCGCCTGCAGGAAATACCTCCTTACAGCAATCCATTTTGGGACATCCACTGGAATTGTCCATTTAATAAAGAGTAAATTTAATCTGCGGCCAACGCTGGACCCGCTTTCATCGTAATTTTCTTCCCTCAAAGTCCCAGTAGAACTAGTAAGCAGAGTTTCTCATTTTTAATTAATAGCTCAGCATATGAGCTTAAGAACAAATATAAATCCTGTGTATTACTCAGGTTGGTTGGTTAAAGAGAACAAATGCAGTATGCCACCACCCTCCACTATAATGTGAAATACCACCATAGTGCCCTCTTTTAGCGCTACAGCTTCTCAGCATGAGTTGGATAATATCCAAGTGACATTAAGAGAAGCTGTGCATTCCTGACCTCAGAAAGATGTATCGCAGAACAAGCTTCATGCTTTTGCCGTTGTATCAAAGAAATATCACGCCGGCGTTGGCTAGATTTATGGCAGATCTTCCGATTAAAGTTCAAATTCTGCTCTTCAAACAAGCAGTCTGTATTACATCAAGCTCTGGCAAACATTTCTGTATATATTACAGTCGCTGATCTCACCACTATTCTCTTCGTACTACTCATCGCCACCGTTGTTTTTAATATAAGTGAACTATGTCTAAAGTGAGGTGGAAGTGAAGACTGGGAGAGAGCGGTCGCTGGCAGTGTGAGGCTCTGAAGCCAAAAACCATGATCTTGTTCTTCAACCGTGGCCCATAAACATTCGCCTGTGTTTTCATTTCCGAGAGGAAAAGCTGTTTTTACCAGACTTTCCTCATCGCTGGCAGATATAGCCTCTATTGGAAAAACATTAACTCCATCAAAAGATGTATTCTTTTAAACATATATTATTTTCTTTTTTATTTAAATTTAATGAACAATTTACTTACATTGCAGCACTGGGATGCATATGATAAATCATGCTACACCCTGGCACATAATTAAAGTTTATTTAAAGAAATGGCAATGAAAGCCTTTCCTTTTTTCAAGAGGAACGTTTAGAAGTGCTGAGGAAAAAAAAGAGCAGGTCCAAGTACTTTTACAGGCTAATTGGGTGCTAACAATGTTCCTTGATTGTTGTGGCAGTAAACTTTCTCATAAATGTCACATAGCAGGATGGTATGTGCTGTACACAAGTACCACACCTCCAAGTTGGTTAGTCAGTTCCTGAGAGACCCTCATCAGGAAAACTTCTCATTTTTCTCTCTATCGTAAAACAATGAGTTATTACAGTTGATATGTAAAAATAGGAAGTTGGGGAGGGAGAGCGTTGATTTAAATTTCACTCATAAAGATTCAGGGGCCTTGTGTGTGTAGAGGTGAATTAGTTGCTGTAAGGACATTAAAGCAAATGCAGATGTCTTCTTGTTAAACTAGCTCACTAGCTGCCATGTCATCCATATGGCTGTTAAAGTGTGTCAAATTGTCAAGGAAACGTTCTAATATTCTTACAGTGTTTATATATAAGAATAGTGGTTTCCGTGAGAGAGAAAAAGGCCAAACAGGGGTACGCGGGTATGCCACAGAAAAACAAAGGAGACACAAATGGGGGCAAAATGGGTGATGTTGAATCTGGTTTAGCTTAGTGCACACTTAAGAAATTAGTTCCATCATAAATCTGGACTCACACAATACATTTTACAGGTTCCAATTTCTAGATTAAATTGCAGGAGACAGGAGTATAATGTTGTTGCTCTTACAAAGCAGACACAGCGAGCTGAGAGGCTGGAAAATGAGTCAAGCATAGTGCTGAAGTTTTGATATCAAGCAGCTCAAATTATATGATCAGATGAGGGGAGTGTGGAGAGATAGGCTGTGAGAAAGCAGAGGGATCTGGGGTTGGATAAAGGAAAACAATTTATTTGGATCACGCACACATGTAACAATAGAGGCTCTATGAATATATACAAAATAATATTAGTTGCCTTCTTTGAGTGCAAGCCACTGGCTTTGTTGACACTTGAATAGACAATTGCAGATCAATAAAAAAAAACAACTGAAGACTATTCCAAGTCCCTGGGTGGAGACGTGGATTAAGAACCAGGGAAGAATGGGAGATAGATTAAGAGCCAATGGGGGACGAGAGATTGATGAGACAGTGATGCTGTGATGCTGTGGTGGGGGAAGGACAGTGCAGGGTGCCAGGGGCTTCATGCCACAGGGAAGAGAGCCAGACTGGTCAGCAGACTCTAGAATACACAGTACTATCCCACTAACGAACCATCATCAATGTGGTAGCAATCAGCTGTGGTGCTGGAGGAAAATGGAGCTGAAGGAAAAATTCCCCGCACACCCGCTTCACCCCCGCGCCCCTATGTTTTTCCTGCTCCCCTTCCCACCCACCCCCAAGTCAGTGGGGCCAATTGTTCGTTTGGAGAGATGAACAAACTAACATGGCTTTTCTGGGCAAAGGGATAGAGACAGACATGCCAGTGGTCGAGGCTACTGGCAAGACACAAGACACCACAGGATCCATCCCAAACCTTGTTTTCCTTTTGCTTCCCCTCTTTAGCCCAGAGGTCTAAATATTCTCCACTGGTATCAGAGCAGATATAAACACGGCTAGTTCTTGTGCAGCTCGTGCTATAAATACCTATGGTGAGAGATTGAACTATTTGTATGATCATTTACGTTTTAATGGCTTTGCAAGGTTGTTATTCCTGCTTGGTATACTGTGCAAAGCCTGAGGTAAAGAGGTTTTCATGTCAGGATGTCAAAAACCCTGCAGCAGCCAAGTGAGAAAGGTTTGACTAACGTGAGCACTAAATCCAATCTGCCAGAGTTTAGATCAAGGAATCACACTGCTGTTAAAAACACCCTCGTGCCCACAAATAGACACGGTCCCAACCAATAACTCTGTCCAAGACACAGGCTTGCCAAGGAAGCACATGGTAAATCGCACACACACACACACACACACACAATCCAGTAATGATGGTCTTTACAGACAAGGATCTGCATGTGGCAATTCTAAAGCTCTACCGGTTCTGTGTTTCTGCAGCACAGTTTCCACTGCGGAGTGATTTTTAAAAATGGAAACAAACAGTGAGTGCTAGAGACCCTCTGTCTTGGTGCTTTTCTCCATGAGTGTGTGGACAGCATGGCTCTGCTGTTTGTCTCTCTTTAATAACCACTAGAAAAGCACCCACAGATCCAGCTAGATGTTTTCAAAACCAGGGAGTTATGGTTTTACCACACTGATGTCACCATTTAATAGCATGCGTTTTGCTGAATTCTGAACTTTCCTCTAGAGTTTGAATCATCTCATCAGCTCGAAAAACGAGGACAGATTGTTTTGGTTACTCCTCACTGCTTTCTACGCAATCAGTGGGCCATTTATCAAAAGTAACTCATTCAAATTGTGGGCCAGAACTAAGACCATGGGTAATGAATAAATAAAAAGCAGAGCTGTACGGTCACTCTATGGTTGAACTGTCATTGTGTTTGTGTTGAGAAAGACCAACCCCGACCAGACACATTATGCACACTCGCCCATTTTTATTCATGAAAATTAAATCGAGCAAATTGCCGACTAGACCGAAAACGATGAGCTACAAGTAAATAGAAAAGCAGAACTATATGGTTAAGCTATGGTTAGCCTGTCTGACAGTGTTTGTGTCGACTAAGAAGCCCCCAATCTCTCTCTCTCTCTCCCTCTCTCTCCGTCTCCCTCCATCTCTTTCTTCTTCATGTTCTCTCTCCAGCTGTGACTCATTCTCCATTACAACTCCCAGGTCTGGCGTCAGACAAATCTTAATCAAATAAGCCATTTAAAGCAAGTAAATGCTGCCTCTTAGTCTCCATGGTCTCCTATTCTATTGGACTTTCACCATGTCTGCCTCTACTGGAAAGTCAACCGCTGGAATAAAAGTCTTTAATTGTGTGGGTGGTGCAGTATTGTTATGTTTGTGCATATATGGTTTTAATCCTCCAAAAAAAAAGCATGATCTCACATTTGGTTTTGTGTAAATAAGAAAAGAGCAAATGTTCATATCTGCTGTGTGCATAACCATGTAAATGTGATGTATATGGACAACCAAATTAAGGTCCCTAGATTTCAGTGTAGTGAGGGAACAAACACAAAAAAACAGACGACGTCTCCATAATTAGATCATAGGTCGCGAGCAATGACATCGTACAACCCATCCAAAACCTTTGCTTCCTCCTTCCTCTGGACAGAAATACAGGAGACACTTTTCGTTTGTTTTGAACAGTCTCCCATTACTTTCCAGCTGTAAAGAAAACTATTTCGCCAAACTGGAAAAAAAGCCACACATTAATAGTAAGGCAGTAAACAAAAGCTAACAGCTCCTCTGGCAGGGGTCATGCAGCTTAAATATCTTAAGTAGTCTATCCATCTCCTGAGTCTAATCTTCCCTCCTGCTGCTTGCTGACCTCTCTGACCACCTCGACTGCCACAGATACTTTAGGACATCGCAGATCAAATGGGAACTTCCTTTAAATTACCATACTTACTAATTGCTGGCATTTTTCAGTCTGACAGTTCAAGAGATGAGAGGGAGGGGAAGTATCGCTCCGGCTTAGTTTGCTGCTTTCAAGGCTCGCTGGGCTATCTATTATTTCCCTCATGGCCTTTTAAAATAGGCTCATCCATCATTTCCTGACAGCATTTGTCTCTCTCTAACCTCTCTGCCCTGATATGAAATAATATTTTTTTTAAAGTCAAGTCTGTCACTGGATTGGACAGCTCCTCCCACTGGGTGGCAGGAAGTCGGAGCTGTGAAGCGTGTCACTCAAGTCTTTCAACTATGTCCATGTGTGCGCGTGTACAATACACAGACAAATAAGGCAAAAAAGACCAGGAGAGGCCTGAGGAAAACAACAACAAATACACGAGAAAAACAAAAGCACTACATATGTTTTCGTTGGTTAGTGGGCAATCCACAATCAGGATTCCCTCTCTGGATTGCATAATGGGGAGTGATGAAAGGTCTGAAGAGGAAATACCCAACAATGAGGATCTGCAGCCGTGTTACTCAATGCCATGTGTGGTGCCTACTGTAAACCCCACACAGTGTAATTAATGTCCTTAGGGCCTGTGTTGCAGCTCCTATACTCCGTAATACAAGAAAGATGGCCTTCTGTAGAATTCAGCACTCTCTCCAAGTCTTTAGCTAATAATCACTCATTGTTAATCTTTGGCACAATAGCCCACTATTATATTCAAATGATGCATGCAATGCATGTGTGTGAGTCGGTCCCTGTGTACTGCTGTTTGTTTTCTCTTTATGACTTTTATTTGCCCTGGCAGTATGAGCATGTTCTGGCTTGTGTTCTTCAGCGCCCATGTGCATCCCTTCATTTATATTTGTCTGTATGTCTCATATGGACGTTTTGTGCGGCACACAAATAGGTTGTCTATTCTGCCGTCAGGGCCTCTACTGTGCTGTTTAAGTAGGTTCCTGTTTAAAACAGACAGGCAGTGTTCACTGTGTGCCAAGCTGGCATGCTCCCTGGGATAATGAGAGACTACGCTTTGGTTTGGATTGTTGATTAAGGATTATTCAGCAACACAAACAAGCTACTGTTCAGCCATGTGTGCACACGTGAAGCGTATTGCGCTCTAAAGGGATGGACCAGATTTGGGAAATGTACCAAGAACAAGAGGAAAGTTAGCGTCGTATATATATATATTAGTTTATTATTATTATTTGAACAGTGAATCACTGGGTTTGCATCCCTTCACGCCTGCACTATATTACTTTCTCTTTGCTGAGCAATAGCAAATGTTGCTTGTGTCCTGCTGCCACAAAGACAATTTACACATTATTAGGGGATTTGTTCCCGCTTATATAAACTGTTGAAGTAAATATTATAGTTTAAAAAAAGACCGGATGCTACAGTGACTCACTATCGCCCCTTGAGGTACAAGTGGTAACGTCAACACTCCAACGTTTTTTACATTTTGTAGATATTGTTACTTGATTTTTTTTAATGTTATTAAATACATTTTAGCCATATTGAACCTTAAAAGTAAAGTTAGCATTTTGGCAACTTGAATCATGGAGAAATTAAGTTGAAAGACAACCAAAAGACTCTTAAAAAGTCAAAAGGCAGAGGTCCAAATTGAGTCCAAAATTTGTACTATTCATAAGATGCATTGCTGTGATGTGGTGGTAGTGTTTTTACAGCTTACTAGCGCTCCTGCAGAGGCCGTGTAAAAACACAGATCACTACAAGAAGGTACCTCCCAGAGAAAATAAATAAACCAAACTGTGACCAATCATTAATTGTGAGTTGAGAGAGAGTTATACTTATGTTTGCTGCGCTGTACTACTGTATGTTGGGCCACAATGATTCTATTTATCTAACAGTACAAAGAGCACATATACAGCATTAATCAGTAAATACATTAAATCTGCAATTATAATATTTATTTATATTATAATATAATATTTGTTTCTTTGACTACCATTACACATATATGGTGATTTATACAAGAATCCTATTTTGACATTCTGGAGTACCTCAGTGGGAATTTGCAAGGTGTTTTGTTAACTCTACTTTTCTTTGTGCAAATGGCTGTAAAATGTCACCATATGCTAACTATTACAATTGCAATTATAATTAATAGCTATTACAATTATTGACCCATGGTGGAATCTCAGCCGGAACTAAAAAAGCATTGAGACGAGACTTTCGAAATCTATCGAGAGGGAAAGGGTTTTCAAAATAAATACATAAATGTACATAAATAAAGTCTCTCCTCTAGTGGACGAGTGATTCAGCCCATTTATCTCTTAACATGTTTCCAAATGATTAACCAACAAACAAACAATCAAATAAGTTTTACCCATCTATTAATTGCTTGTGTTTGTCAACCGCCTGTAGCTACATCAGACACAGCGCAGACTAAACGCCATCTAACAGCAGTGTCCCAGATACTGGGGGTAAGTAAAGTTTGTTCATATTCATTAATGTTTGGGAATCGATTGGATTTCTTCACTTAAAGGAGTCATTATTTTTGTCCAATTACAGAATCAGATATCATTAGTAGGGGGTAAAGAATAACTGTTACCAGCAACACATTGAATTTAAGTTTATCCCAGACTAAAACAGCAATCTTGTTTTTGTCACATTTGTGAATAATGAATTTTAATTCCAAGCGGAACAGGATTTGACTCATCTTGAGGGTATTGTTTTTGGGAAATATACTTGTTTGCTTTCTTACCAAGAGGACTGAAACCATTATGAAGCTTCGTGCCCGCAGTAGGTTAACCTACAGTAGCTTAGCACAAAGGCTGGAAACATCCCCGCTCGTTTTGGAAGTGACGCAATGGACGAGGAACGGCCGATTTGTGAACTACAAAAACCTAAATAGGGTGGCAGGTGGCTGGAGGGAGATCGTCAGGAGATCACCTTTAAGTTTCCAACGTGTGGTTGGCTGTATTGTATGCAATTTCCAGTAAATATCGCAATAGAACGTGTGTTTTCGTATATAAAAGTACTACTAACCCATATTTTAAGTGGTAACGTCTCCAGTCTGATCTCGAGCACACAGCTGATAAGTACATGGTTTGTTTATATTACTTAACAGAAGTGCATATTTAACGCTTGCTTGCGGTTAGGACAGGATGTCTCTCTGCAGGCGAGTTCTCTGCCATCATTACGGTTGTCTTGGAACTATATCTCAGTTCAGCTTGACCGAATGCTACATTTCATTTTCAATTAATGAAAGTGACCGCGTGTTACTTCCGTAATGCATTGCATTCAGTGTGCAAGGCAGAAAGCATTTTTTGTACAATTAAATATACATTTTCATATTTGCTTGTCTGGGTTTCTTTTACTATTCGAAGATATTCTTACATACATATTGCAGAGTGAACTAAGTGTTGAAAGTCGACCTATGCAGAGGCAGAGGGAGAGGGAATGCAGGATGGTATGAGATGAATTTTGGCATGGCACACTTTATGCTGAACCATATGCACATCGTGAGGGAGCATGTGGGCAAAGCTTGGCAACAATTATTCATCAGGGAAAATAACGCTTTGCTAATAACTGTTTTCATTCCTCGTACTTCCCATTCCCCAACTCATGTGTGCCAAGCAGAATCACATTTGTGTCAAAATGTTTATTTAGATTTTTATATACAGCTTGCTTATACACCTGAAAGCAACCGCTGGTTAGGAAAGATTCTCAGTACACATTAAAAAGGAAGGACTTTTTGGTAGCACACTGCTGCCTCCTGTTTATATCCTGCTGTCTATTTTGGCCTTGCAGAAGGTTACTGAGCTAATGATGTTAAAATTCTTCCAGCAGCATATTTGTTGTAGTAAAATGCACCTGGCACAGGAGTTGAAATCAGAGGCAATTGCTTTTCCAGGGTCTTATTTTAATTAATAAACGTTGCGTACTTTCCAGTTTCGAAAAATGCTGATTTGGTTTTTAGATTAGTGAAACATCTTTTTATCATCAGACACTTTTTAGGAAATAATGGTTTCAGAAAAATCTGAAAACGAAACAATGTACTTTAACAATCCGACCCATCTGTCAAACGCACAGAATGCCAAAATGAGGCCCATTCCTGACTACATCAATCAATGTGAATTTGGTTGAGACATACAAGGCAGAGGTCCAACAAGACGCAGCATGGGTCCCCACCGACAGGGCTGGCTGACGTGATCCACAAGGTCAACGAGGAAACGCGTTCAACAGTATAACAAGTAACATGCCACAAACCGCAGCCATGTCAGCATGTGACAGCTGACAACAGCCATTGCATACAGTGAGGTATGCTGATCCGATCTTAAGGGAAATGCTAAACGTCATTTTAGTGGGAATATCCATCATCCTTCATGCACATAAAGCATGTAAAGAAACAAACTAAATGGGCCACCCAAATTTACAAATCAACATTTATTTACTAGTGGTAAGTGGAAGATAGTTTTGGTGTTATGTGCTGATGATTCCCCATTGATTTGAATGTGCTAATTTTTTTTTAATGAGACTTGGTGTGAAAAGGTCTTTATAGTGGATAAGACGGCAGTGTAACATTGTACACTACAGTATTTGTTATGACCATCTGCAAGTAATTAGAGGAACCTTATCATTTTCTCCTTATAACATGCACACATGCTGCATACACACAAGCCCGTGAGGAGCCCCTATATTGAACTTGTCCTTGAAATATCCTAGTATAAATCTACAGTACATGCTAATGTCATATAAAAACCAAAACGCCTGTTAAACCTTCATTTTGGGAGAGCAACACCCACACCCCCACACACTGAGTGTATCTGTATATGTATAAGAAATTCAAGCCAAGAGGGAGCTGATGAGGATTTTTACTTAATGCAAATGGAAGTAAAGAACATTTCACATGTGCAGAGTATTATCATTTCTACATCAATGAAAAACACTTTAATGACTGACAATGGATGTGTTTAATATGAAGAATTTTATACATTGGCTTTTCTCAGAGTCCACATTTCTACTTGTCACTGGAGAAAAAGCACAGGAGTAACTAATAATGGTGGATTCCATTCAGGTTCCCAGTTCCAGGGGTGTGGTATTATGAATGCTGGCTTACTGGATTGGCTTACTGGCAATGAATGGAGCCAATATTAATAAGCTAGTTTTACCTGTGTTGGCAACTCGAAATGTCTGCTGTGACAAAGATCTATTGTTCATTTAAAACTACTGTGTCAAAAAAAAAGGTAGAATACTATTTGATTAAATTAACAATTAGTCCAAACTCTGAGATAAATGCTTTTGCCAACATGCTCACAATGACAATGCTAACATACTGATGTTTGGCAGGTATAAGGTTTGCAAAGTTTACCATCGTAGTTTCAGCTTACTAACTTTTGCTTAGCTGCACTAAACATAAATTACAGTTGAGGCTGATGGAAATGTCATTAGCTTTGCAAGATTTCAATTTGACCTGTTGATTGTGCTAGATGGAAAGTCAGGGGATCACCAAAGCTGCTGGGATTCATTCGCTTGGGACCATGGATATCTGTAACCAATCCAATAGTTGTTGAGATTTTTCAGTCTGGACCAAAGTGGTGGCCCAAACAACCAACATTGCCATCCATAGAGCTGTGCTGCTAGCATGACCACAAACGTTTAAAATAAAAAATAAAAGTAATTTGTGTAGATACAATATTGTAACATGAATCCAATTCTTTTAATTGCATATTCTTTCACGTGTGGAAACATGAGTCAAAAGTTTTAGGATTTAGCATTTCAAACTGTTCTTGGGTCAAATGAGGTGCCTTTAAAGTACTGGGTTTGATGAACTACAGTAAAGAACTTAATTACCTAAACAGCTTTCCTGTGTGAGCAGCAAAACCATAAATGCAAAAGAATAACTCAACACAAATACTTTACACTACCTGGATTATGCAGGTTTTATACACATAAACAAACATAGTAAACCCCTGACCTATGCATCCACAGTGCAACATTCCTGGTGGGAGCACCGGGGGGAACCTGCCAGGCCCGACATCCTACGAAGGACTGGAGGCGACTGAGAGAACAGAGCCGTCTTAGGGACCGGGACAGCAGCATCATTATGAGCCCCCAGGATAAATAACCCAGCCCTAATGCAACACGGCGTAGCCTGGCCAGGGCTAGCCAACCCATGTCAAACGGGCCTCAGATAGCAGGGCCCACAGCGCCCGACATCTCGACAAGTATACAGGAAATCCAGATAAATACATAAATAAATAGCAGTGTTGTAGTTGGCAGGCCCGTGTTGTTTGAGAATACCTCTGTATATTTGGATTGCTACTTGAAGCTCCCTGCACTGCTGGATATTCAATGTCTATATGAGTCTTTCATGGGGCTAGAGTGAGGTGCAATGTAGGGTTTGATGATCAGGAAGGCAATTAAAATCAACCACACTTTAGGTGTTGAATGTTTAGCCTGTTAAAAATATAAATTCAATATGTTCTCAACATCATTATGCATCATTGCATCTTCTATCAGCACGCATTTTAATTTACACGACAAAATCCAATCCACATATATCTCTACAGTAAACCATCTCATATCAAATACATGTGAAACTGAAAATGCCATTATATCTATATCATGACCACAGTCTGGCAGGCTTTCCTTCAGTTTTTAAAGGACTAGTTCACCCAAATACAGTTATGTAGACATTTTTGGTTTAAGTAAGGTTTAGGTATTGAGATATCAGCCTCTAAACAACAATACAATAGATATAAGTGGAATGTTGTTTGTGTAGCTCAAAACATTAAAACAATACATTTTGAAAACTCAACAGCAGTGTGTCTTTCCAATAACAATAACCAGGTTAGTTTGGATAATCCACAGACCTCGCCGACAACAGTTTTCAATAGTTCCAGTGAAAACTGTTGACAACGAGGTCTGTAGATTATCAAGAGAAAGAGCTGCTGTTGAGTTTTTCTAATCTAATTTTTTTAATGCCTTGAGCACCAAATGAAATGCTGTTAACCTCAAATGTATTGGGCAGGCAGCAGAAATCTAAGAAACGGTTGTCTCAGAAACTTATCAGTTTTAAAAATATCTGCAAGGCTAGAAGTCAGTATGGCTAAGCAGAAAAATATGATAATTTTTTTATTTAGCGAACTCACCCTTTAAAAAAATATCAAATGTATGCAATAATGTAATCACATTGGCATATTGCCTTTCCCTTTGAGAGGCATCATATTACGTTACCTTGCTTTGTCTCATTTTGATGGCCAATCTTTAACACACTAAAAAAACACTACACACGATGTCACAGACTAACAAAGTTTGAATGTTGGGAACATACAGGCTGCCAGTTTCCTCTCTCCTCTGTTGTTCTATTATTTTTCTCTGCCAAAGCTCTGTTGAAAAGAAGAAGGAGGGGGGGGGGGCAAGAAATCCCCTGGCGAACGACAGCTGAGACCTGGGACATGTTTTAAATTTGGACACACGTTGGCTCTTTTTTACAGCCCTTCTGTAATATGTTTAATGTGCCTCCAAAACATTGGAACAGAGCTTGCAACCCCCCGCACCCCCCACCTCTCTATATCCATCTCATACATCACATGGAGGAGCTGGATGTCAACGCGCCCCCCGAGTCCCCTGCACTTTTTCCTGCTCACAGCAAAAGTCATGTGGGTCAATATGGCGATATGACGCAGTATGGAGAGAGAAAGGAAGGGAAGAATAGATAAGATTAGAGGAGAACAAAGGTAAAAGGAAAAGCATAAATCATCACATGATTTGTGTTTTCTAGTGAGAATGAGAGACAATTATGGTGGGGAAAATGGAGAAAAGGGGGAATGAAAGGTCATCGTCTGCTAAATAGATCCAATGTGTCAAAGCTTTTGCTGACCAAGGAACAAAACGCTGGCCCTTTAATTAACAACAGAGCATATTTGTGGACATGAAATGGAATATCTAATCTCCAATCGCGGTTGGAAAGAGAAGGGAATGACTCAATAACCTCTATTTACCAATAATACACTTAAGATTGTTTCTATAGACAGCAGAAAATTGTAGTCTGTCTTGGTTTGTCGTCAGAACTTTTTTACGTCTGTAACCCGTCTGTTTGTCTTTGCTGAAGCTGAACCCCTGAACTTTAACAATTATATTGCAATTTAGTTCAACATTTTTCATTTCATACAGGAATTCCAAGGATTTGTTGCTCACAAGGCAAAGGGTATATGAAAAATACAGATGTTGTGTTCCCTTTCGTAACTAATTTGCAGTATCATATTTAAAAAAAACTCATGTACACACACAGAGACGCACGTAAATATAGAGTGAATAATATGAAGGCTGAGGGGCAACTCCTCTCCTGTCTCATCTTACTCTCCCGGTGAAAACAGGCCTTGTCTCGCCACGGCTGGATTAATGGTGAACACATGTTAGGAGGAGGTCACTGTCTTCCAGTGGCTGCAATTTGGGATTAGCAGAAATAGTCAAATGGAAACATCTCAGCTCCCACTTAGCCCCTCTGTCTCCTAAGTCCTTCCCTCATTTTGAATCCCCTCATTCATTTCCCTCAAATCACCATTTCAATGTCTCATGCTCCTCCCGGCAAGGTCGCTGTGGTTTTTCTTCTCCGAGGAGGAACATAAACAAGACAGACACACAAATGAGGTGAGGCAGAGGGGAGGAGAGGGGAAAGATGAGTCTCTGGATGCTGGAGACCAAAGTTCTGTGGCAGGGAAATGCACTGGCAGTCAAGCACTGCGCTGCTCCAAAATTAACATTGACGGGCTGCACACACACATAAGGAATGAATATATATTTTCTGTGCTTGATGCAAATAGTGCTGCAATGGCATCAGTTTGAACAGCGAGATGGACACACACGCGCACATGATATCATGATAATCTCTCGCAATCCAGGCTACTGTCATGGAGGTATGAAAGCCTGCCAAGGACATGTGAGAACCGACACCAAACCAGAACAAATAAACCGCACCGTAAGTTTTTCCCCCACTGCAGGAACTGAGAGAAAAAGGCAGGAAAAAAGAAAAATGGAGTGAGCGAAGAGAAAAGCTCCTGAGGTTTAAAAGGGGAGAAAAGCCCACAGCACGCGGCCCAGAGTGTGCCTCGCATGCAACTGCCTCCCACCCACAGAGCAAGTTTCCAACCCGCTGTGTTGGCTGGGCCTAGTTGGAGAAAGCTGAAGCTGACACTGTAAGTCCAGCACAACTA
The DNA here is from genome assembly GCA_943593645.1 of Bovichtus variegatus. Taxonomy (NCBI): domain Eukaryota; kingdom Metazoa; phylum Chordata; class Actinopteri; order Perciformes; family Bovichtidae; genus Bovichtus; species Bovichtus variegatus. The sequence goes on from CALSCE010009442.1 coordinate 15,323,634, forward strand.
GAGAGGAGATAAATAAAAAAGAGATCATCATAACACAGATCAATGCTGCAGTGCACCACACACAGGCGCAGAGAGAGATCTGAGCCGTTGACTTGGGAGCGAAAGAAGGTGAACAGGACAGAAATACCTCAGGGAAAAGTGGACATGAAGATGAAATAAAGAAAAATTAGGAAATAATTGAGCAATAAAGGAAACAGTATAGATGAGTCCACATGCAAACAGAGAAAATGACTACAAAGGGTTATTTGCGGTATTTAAAGCTGCACTGATCAATGTATTTATATGAGCAAGGGATCAAATGACTAAGTGTAACGCAAAAGAGGTGACTCATAGACAAACTAATTACCCGAATGTACGCTACTGGCCCAGCACAATATGGCCGACAAAGTTAGTGACTAATCGGAGAACATAGTGGAGCATTTTGCAATTTGTTTCTTACAAACTAGGAGATCAAACTAATTATATAAGAAAGTGAATATTGGACTAAATTCATCCAATGGCTAGAAAAAACAATGAATTCTAATGTTGGTTCATATCTGCCAGAAGTGTTTGCTAACACTTTAGTAAGAGGATAAGGTTCGAAGGTTTTCAGCTTGTTCCTGATGCTTTTTATTTACTCTTAAATGATATATTGAACCATTTAGCTTAAATTACGGCTAATCAGAAAATACTTTTTTATAATTAAAAGATACAATGTCATGTAGCTCGATCTACTGTAATCTGAAAGTAGACTACCGTCAAACGTGTAGCAAACTGCAGTTGTGTATTTTGACCTTTTGTCCAGGTCTAGGCTATTTTGTAAGCGATCATCATTAAGAGGCATTCAGCAGAACTAAAAAATGACACATTGTAAACTATCGAGACAGCTCTAAAACTGTCTGGCTCTTTGCATCTGTGTTACTGTATCTACACGTTTTTTATGTTTCCAGTATGTGTGTATTACTTGCTATTATGGTGTACATATTGCTCATTAAAACAGTTCAGGTCAAGGGTCTCTTTTTGGGACAAGACGTCAGTCCTGAATCCACCTTGAAAACAGCTGGTGAAAAGAAATTATCTCCAAAAAGTGACCATATCTCCACAGGAGAACACTATTAGAGACTACATATGAGCTGAGGTTGGCCAAAAGTTGGGGCAAATTGTGGCGGCAAGGGAAAAACTACAATTAGAGGAGAGGTTATGTTGATGGGAGGAAGGGCAGATGAGGGGCTCAGACTGTATGTGTGGACTGTGGACAGTGGGGGAAGGAGGCCTCCTGCCATGCCTGACCTCAGCTGCCGCTACGGAAATTATCCTGCCAATTATCCAGGACGTATTTCTCTAGTGCTCCAAACACTCAGCGGCCAGCCTTTACGACCTTAGGAAACTTTCTGTGTTGTTTTACTGTGGTGACCTCACTTCAATTAGCGTGCACTACAGCTCTGCTGGGAAGAGTGACTGCTACTTGTCACAACCCAAACGCATGACGTCAGGGGGAAAGAGAGTTTAAAGACCTGTGCAACCTCTATACAGTAGTCAGCATGGGTCACAATGTGTTTGCTTGCAGAAGGCAGGCTATACGTTCGAATAAAAACAAACAAGTCTTATTAGTTTGCAAAAGAAAACAGCTTTTGGAAAGATGGTAGGGCAGGCAATATAAACACTGATTGTGTTAGAAATATGTCCTTACTTAGAAAACAACTTTGGTATCAAAGTCTGATAGAAAGAGAGGAGAGATGTAAAGGGTTATTGTCGATAAATGTAGTGTAAGACGTCAGTGGGTTGTGTGGCGATACTTGAGCTACTCAATATCTCATTGAAGTGGATGAGACAGTCCCAAATGGAGCTAGGCTACTTTAAGTCCTACACTCAGGAGATTGGTGATGTATAGTGCGCTGTCAACAACTCCCTGTGGAGTTCAAGTTCAATTTATGTTTACATTCTCATTATGTGTATACCTGAGGACCAAAAACATGTTCAGTGCATTTCTTTCCTCATTAAAGAGTAGCAAAGCCAATTTTATGAATTTTATCTCCACTGCGTTTATGGCTGCATTGTCTATCTTAATTGCACATCACTTGCACCTACTGTCAATCAGCCGCAAAGCATGGGACCTACTTTTGGACCTAAAAGTTGCTACGTAGCGCTACAAGTGGTCAAAAAGTCCACAATGTACTTTAAAGGGAATAGCATATATTGATATCAACTGATCTGAAAAAAATAGAGCAAAAAATATTTTGCCATATTATCATATCTGCCATTTTGCCTTGTAAATTGTAGGTTAAAGTGAGGGTGTAAAGTAATAATGTATCTTGCAAGTACTTACACTCGCACGCAGTACACACATAGGGCACTGACAGCCAAGCAGAAGAAAGGGGAAACGATTTATGGTTGTTGGCAAACTTAGAGTCACGCTTCTCAAACTGTGCCAATTACAATTACATAAACATTCCATCACAGTCAATCAAATGCCTTAGTGTGAGAATTGTGGGATATCCTAGCTTTATCTCTTTTTCCGATTACAAACTGGAAACGAGAGCCAAACTGGAATCAGTTAGAGACTTATGTCAGCGAGGATCAAACTAAATGGATGCCAACACCTGAATAAGCCAATCCATTCGTTTGTCAACAAAGTAAGTGAAACACATGCGCTATAGTTCATGTTGTCGTGGTGAGATTGTTGTAGGGAGATAGTGACAATGCAGTAACATAAGTACATGACACACAGGTACAAGGACCATGCAGTTGGTGCAAGAGATAAAGTAAAAGGTATACTATACATAACGATATATGTTCACATACTGTTTACTGTACATCATGTTCATTCAGTGTCCTCGGGGCTCCAAACAAAGGTTGCAGAGAATATCACGTGATGAGTAAGGAAACAACCTGATGCTGTCATCCACACCAAGTGTTCAAGACATTTCACTCACCAGGCCCTGTTGTAAAACAATAGAAGTATCACATTCATTTTTCACAGGCAACAGAGCACGATTAATAATCTTGATCCATCTCAGTGAAACCATATGGGTCTGCAGGACTGGATCCAGCAGACAAATTATTAACATCAGTCCTTCTGTGCCTACAGGAGGGGAAGAGTTGGAGAAAGACACAGGGCAGCTCTGCTGTTGTGGTGGAAGCACTGAAAACAATGAAATATCAGCGGCCCTGAGAGAAGAAAATATGTTCTATCCAACTCTCCAAACAAGACAATGAAATCCACGCTCACTCCACTTCTAATCAGATCAGTATCCTTATCTTCCTTAAACACAGAGACATGTCGCCTTCGAGATATCTGCAGATGTGTGTTTGCGTGTGAATAAATGTGCAGGCATGTGTACAAGACAAATATTCAGTTTGTGCACTGCAGTGAAACAGGTCGATGAGGCATTGTGTCTATAAATGTGTTCCAACCAATCTCTCTTGAGTGCACTGGAGGAGGACAGATCCCCTGTGACCATGGAGCGATGACATCATTAAAGGCAGAAAGACATCATAATACTATTTCTACTTTTTGACAAACACAGATTTTAATAATGCCTTGATTCCCAGTAGATTCTCTAATGATGTAAATCGTATCTAACAGCACATCGTAAATTGAGCCTGTGAAGTGTTAAATGATCTACACGTTCCCATAAAGGCAGGTATAAGAGGTATGTATGAACTGTGCAGGCTTACAGGAGAAGTCATGTAACATGACATCAGTGTGCCGTGCCTGGACAATGAATATACAAACGTTCTAAGGTAAGGGCTTAGGTGGAGGTAGTGAAGAGGTTGAGATGTGTTTCATCTCTTGTGAGGAGAAGGTTTCTCACCACTTGATAAATGGTCACCATATTCCATTTAGGTCAAATGAAGAACAACACTAAGCTGTAAAATGTCATTAGGCTTTACGAAGCAAAGTGGATGTTCATGCTTTCATTGTAGTTTTATTAAACTTTTTAAGCAAATGTCTGCTTATTATTGTGCTTTTCTCCACTGAAGCAGTTAAAGCTATTTCTCTATAACATGAACTATTTGTGACTAAATAAGCAACACAGGTTAATGTTCAGAATGAAACATCCTACATTATTATGGTGTGTTTAGTTCAGATCTGACTGACAGCCACATTAGTGTTTAATACCTTAACTTTTATGCCATTTGATTAAAACCTTGCTAAATCCTTATTGGTCCACAGATGTACATGACATCACCTTTTCCTACAGAGCCCTGCCCTCTTCAAACCAGTGAAAAGAGCACAGACAAAAACACGAATACAGAAATCACTCACGTAGGCCTAAAATAGGGTTAGGGGGGTTGGACAAAAAATATTATCCATCTGCAAGTGACTGAGTAGTTTTACTTTACTTTTATGTACAAAAAAGGAGTGCATAAAACATACCCTTTAAGGTTAACTTATTAACTTTTCTGGAATTTTCAACCGTATCATTGGAGTTCTTCGGGGAATTGAACTTGCTCTGGTGCCACCACCTTATGGTTGATAAATCTGGGGAATGATAGTAAGTGAACCTCAGGTTTAGAATATTTTATCACAGATAAGTGTTCCCAAGGTCAGGAGTGAACCTCGATGCTAAGAGTTAAAGTGTACTATCTGTAAATGTAGACAGTAAACTGTCACCGAAACAAACAAAAAGAAAAACAAAGGACCACATGCAGTGATGTGTGCACTGGAGCAGTCAGACCTTTAAATCTCAGCAGTAATATTTGGAGCAAAGAGCAACAGATTAAATCTTTAAGCCCCACAGACAGACTCCCACCCACACCTGCACACCAGCAGTGTTTGTTTTCCAGTCCTATAGGATGTCAGTAGACATGGCAGCAGAGAAAAAAACAACCAGAGATTCAAAAATAAATCTCTCTATGTGTATTATTAGTTGACATAGCAGCTCTAGTCATATCAATGTCATAACCAAGATCTAGTGCAGGAAATGGATAGGGTGGTACAATTGGCAACGATGTACAAATCCAAGGATTCCTAAATGTGCCATATTATATATGTGGATTTATGAATGGCTTGAGCTCGACTGCAGCTCAGCACACTGGCGTTAGATGCTTTTACGTGGTGTGGCATTTTATATACTGTAAGGTGTGTTTAACTATATTTAATAATGGTAGTTTTACTACGGTACATTGGGCGTTTCATGGCTCATGGGTGTATTGCTTACCAAGTCTTTTACCGCATGTTGTACCTGGCAGTGTGTTGCAGGCTGGTAGTATGATCTACATCCAAATATCAATCGGACAAGTTACAATTTGATCTAACCAAATGAAAAACACCCTTGGAAAAGAGTAATAAAATGAGGCGTTTATGAGCTGTGTTAATAATGTATGTATAAATAGTTCATTGACAGTGCTGGATTGTTGTTCATACAACATCTTTCTTTTTCCACAGTTCTATTGACAATAACCCGCAGAAACGAGAAACAAGTTGATTTATTGCTTTGCTGTTAGAAGTGCAGTTCTTTTTAATGGCCTGTTTGATAGATGGCCCAGTCCTTTTTCAGTAGCTTCCCACAAAAGGTGGAGGGTGGAGAAGAAGACGATGAAGCAATGCGTAGGAAGAAAACCAGGACGGAAGAAGAGCAAGGAGGAAGCAAAATGAAGGAAAGAAGAGGAAGCGGACATGGAAATGTAACCTGTAAGAAGCCATGGAAGGCTGAAGAAAAGAGCTCCATTTATAAATGCATCCAGTCAAAGCCAGCATGGGGGCACGCAGAAGCCTGACCACTGAGAGACTCCCAGCTCAGGGGGGTACAGTCCAAAGGCAAAAGGGGGCGGTCCAAGGGGGTACATAAGTCCTCTCCAAAAACCCTGATTCCTAGAAAAACACAAATTGGTCATTCATTTTCCTCCTCCTCCTCCTTCCCTGATGCCCCGGCCCTCACTCACTCAGCCAAGGAAATTATCGGTGACTGCTGTTTAAGTGAAGGCAGAGGCAGGCCCAATTTTGTACTCATGCGACTATGGCGTCACTATGGAAAATGCATATCCACCCTAGGGATGGGACGATATAGGATTGCGATAAAAAGAAAAAAACAAACATTAAGCTGCTTGTGATGAATTTCCATAATCGGGATTATCGTGAATATCTTCACACGAGTGACCTGAACAAACTGACTAGTTTCCTAGAATGCTTGAGAAGTGAAAAATGTTGCCTGATTTAAAAAAGACAGGAATTATCATAAAAGACCAGACTCCCACAATGTTGCTTTTTTTATGCAGGGGACCTTATGATTTATGATTATCTTATTTAAGATTGCTTGTTTGTTTTTCACAAAAAAGTATATTCACTAAAAAAAGATGCGTGCCCTATCTTTGATGCAGTAAAATAAATGTGTTTCTTAACTAAATGTAAGGTACATTAAAGCAGAGTTCCCCAACGGCATAACAAAACACACAATAAAGTGCAAAACTTATAATTTAATTATTACATATATATATATATATATATATGTATATGTATATATATATATATATATACACACATATATATGTATATATATATATATATATATATATATATACATATATAATGTAAATGTAATGATTCCATTTTAAATTATGCACTTTATTAATATTATTATTACATTGTAATATATATAATATAATACATACAAATGTTTACAATAAATATTACCAACACAAAAAAAATAAACGTTTTATTCTTTTTGTGCGGCCCGGTACCAAATGATCCACGGCCCGGTACTGGTCCACAGCCCGGTGGTTGGGGACCCCTGCATTAAAGGATTCCAAAATGTTTTCGTGCCATTTTAAGAATAATTTAAGCATATTTTGATGATTATCGGAATAATATTGAGAATCGTAATAATTTTGGCCCTGATTAACGTGACAAGAAATTTTCATATCGTCCCATCCCTAATTCACCCAATGTTTTAGCCCTGTACAATATCAAAATCCTAAGGCCTTTCAACGGTCTCTTCTTTTTGTCAAGTTTACAAGGCTCAACTAATCACACATATACATTTTGTCATGAAATACATTGTATGGAAACTTGGATGCAATCTGTAATAAGGTCACTGTTATAACACAATCATATTTGATAAATTAGATAATTTTCCTAGACCATATCCGCATCTTCCCTAAGTAAGCTACTCTTCCAAATTTTTCCACATTAGTATCATCTATGATTATGAATGAAAGCTTGTCAAAGAAATTCCATATCACTCCATTTTCCACGCTGATTGCTGCTACTGAAGCATTCCAGACGAGTGCATGTCATTATGTCTGCCTAATCCCACATTAGTCTCCATTACCGAGACATGGCTTAATGATTCCACTATCTCCACAAATTTGGCCACCGCTGTTTTTTTTCCCTCTCACACACGTGCACGCGCACACACCAACACACACACACACGCAGTTAGATGTGTGTGCTCGAAAGCAAACAAACTTGAACACAAAGTCACGCAAACGTTTTCAGTTCACGCACGGCTCTACCCTTGAGAACACCTTCCCAAGCTATGTAATGCATGCAGGACTTTTAGTAGCCAGTTAGGCATGTCCTTTACAGTAATGTATAGCCTATAATGTCAGCCACATATTACACACGTTTCATTGGGTGATTTAATGGCTAACAGTTTCTGCAGAAACCCATCCAACATTACAGAATGAATGGAATGAAATTTAAACATAAATCAGTTCATGGGGTCACTCTGTAAGGCAAGACTCCAGTTTTGGGAATTCGGACTGTGCACGCTCACACACACACCAAAGAAGACAAAATACTAAATCCAGGGATGGATATGCTGTGGAGAAGACACGTCTGGCCAGATACATTTGTGGCTTTTACTGCTGTTGGCTTGTGTTCCACTTAACGCCCGTTACTTTTACACACACAGTATATCAGTCACCTGCCTCTCAGCTCACTGCTAATCCAGTGGGCCAGTGAGCCAATGGGTCACTGTGGAAGCCCTGACTGTCTACAGGCAGAGCCAATGTGCTGGATCACATACAGTACATGGCACCGCTAAATCACCAAAACCTTTTCGATTGTTGTAGGCTTACATCTACACATGTGAAAGCTACAAATACATATGCTAAACTGTATTTTTAACGCCAGAACATCTACATGTTGTGCATATACCACATAAAACTAGAGCCGAGTGTCATTTGATATTTTTCAATCCTAGTTTTGTAGGGCTGCAGCTAATTGTTTTCACTATCAATTAATCTGTCAAGCAATTTTTTGATTCATCGTTTAGTCTACATAATGAAGATTTAAAATAAATGTCTATCACAGTTTCACAGAGCGCGAGGTTATGTTTTCAAATGTTTTGTTTTGTCCGATCAACAGCTCAAACGCTCAAGACATTTGGTTTACAGTGGTGTGAAACTGAGAAAAGAAGCAATAACTCACATTTGGGGATCTGCAACCAGAGAACGTTTGCCTTTTCAACCTGACAATTAATTGAAACAATTAAACGTATTAATTAAAATGTGTGATTTCTCAATTGATTCATTAATGAACTTACTTAGATAAAAGCATGTTTTTCTAATAAACAGTTTGTGTTTTTCATTCAACAAAACAATCTCTCAAATGTTAAACACAAGCAGCCGTACCATAAATTTGCCTGCCTGAATAAACCTATTTAGAATAAGCAAAATATTTATTCAAACAACATTATGAATCTGTATGGATGCCAGGTGTTGGTACAGTAGAACTACAGGCACAGTTGGGTGAAGTACTGAGGTTTGATACCCGCCCAACTTAAAAACCTGCAAGAGCAACACTGGTATAAAAATAGACACATGAGACTATACACTACACCATACCATGATCTGTGTGGCGCATTAGGTCTCTCCATCCATTGCCATACTTAAAACAGATGTAAAGCCTCTATGTATGACGTAACCGATTTAACATTAACCTCAACACTAATTCCTAAATTTGGACCAAGCAGGGACCACAACAGTAGTGACTGTTTGAAGGCTTGGTGGCACGTCCAGAGGGACAGCAGCTGAGCGAAGCCGAGGGGAGGCCTGAGTCATCCAGCTGAGTAAACAGATGAGGCTGGAGTCCAGACTCTTTCAATAATGCTGAGCTCTGAGCTAACACATTGGCTAATGCGGCCCGGGAGAGCGGGGATTGGCAAGTTGTCTTAAAATGCAAAATCCTGATGAAGGTTTGCAGGTACTACAACACCCAAAAGGAAAACACTAATAAATTTAGAAAAATCACACTATTTGGAAAAAGTCTGGAGAAATTAGTTTACTGTAGCCACCCATTTACTGAAAGTGAAGAATGTTTAAAACATTGAACATAGACATTTTTTTTTTTAGCATTTTAAAAGGCCTTTTGTCTTTCAGACAAAATGTGGTGGAAAAACTAAAAATGTTCTTTTGTGTTCTGCAGACATTTAATTTAAATGCTCTATTGTTGCACAAACTCGGTATTGGAGGTGTCACATAACTAGATGTGATGGAATTTGAGAAAATTAATACTTATTTTCCGAGAACTACGCCATTGTGCAAAAATAAATGATTATTCTTTGGAATAAACTTTCTACGAATGCAAAAATGTTCATCTGAATAATATTGGAAGTATACCCCAGCTAGGAAAATAAAATCTTAATAACATGGGGTTAGTACTACATCTTCACACATCATGCATAATGGCAAAACCCCCTTTTGGGCCAACATCTTATTAGGACCAGCTTGTCTAGTCTGGCATAACACACTGTCAGATTGACGCTTTAGGTTGGAGCTTCCTCCTGTAGCTGCAAGGCATGGCTGGTTAGTTATTAAAAACATCTCATCTTCCAGCTGTAATTTAACCCATGGCTGCACACAAAACAAACAAAATATGCTCACACATTGAGCAAGATCTATGACACAGAGCTTATATAAGACTATCTGGTTATGAAAGTTCTGTCAACACTACAGCTTCTCTGAGCTCAGGATGATTGCAAGATGATCAGCAGGGTGTCTCGGAGATTCTTAGTGTTCAGTGTCTGCCAGCGTGTTTCAGCTGTCCCATACTTGATACTAGTGCAGCGATCTGACTTAGCATGAGAAATCCTCTCATCCAAATGGAAGAATATTTTCCTTGTGTAATGAAAAACAAGCCCTGAAGGCTGAATAGGAAACTAAATGACTTGCAAAGAAAGGGTGTTTTTTGCCGTGTAAGCAGCGTTGATGGTAAAGTGAGAACAGCGGAGAAGTGAAACAGTGCAATCGTCACCAGGGCTGGAAAACGAGTCTGCAACTATAACCTATTTCTAACTGTTCTGTGGATTACTGTATAATATCTGTAAAGCAAATTAATATACAAATCACAGTGTGTACGCATATTATCTTTTCTTTTCCTGTTGATCCTGTAACATCACAGTCTCTATCACACACCTGCCATAAATCAAAACCATATGTCCTGACCAAGAAGTGCACTAAGTTGTTTTGAATGAGAGCATCAGTTAAACACCTTGAATGTGTATCATTTATTTCAACAGACAGGTCCTTGTAGCCTAATGGGTAGAGCAGGCATTGCTGCGGGTTTGATTCCTACTGGCGAGTGGAGCTGTACGCGTGCAGTCAGAAACACTTCATGAAAAGGTTAAAAGGTGCTACATTGGACCAATTATGAATTGGTTCACATCCAAAGAACAGAGAATAAGCTGTACACAAGTTTGATTACAGTAACAGCTAAACCCCTCTGCTGTCATGTGCAAAGTGAGGAAAGATTTAGTCCCATAAGAAATGTCAGAATCTCCTTGGTAGCAAATAAGCCATAAAATTCAGAGGCAAAAAATCTCCGGCATCTGCTTTTCAAAAGGGCCATAAGGGAGTCTCGACTTTCTCTTGGTTACATAAACAATGAGGCTTTAAAGTCCAAATGCCTTTAACAGTACAGCTACTGCCTGGCCACTAAGACCATTTTCCTCCCCTCCCTCTTTGCACAAATTTACCCTATAGGTCATGCTGGCTGAGTAAAGATGCGTCCTAAAATGACCAAAAACCAATTCCAAAAAGCTTCGTAACTATAGGCTTTGTAAGTACAAACATTTTCACCATCAATTCAGAAAAAGGTGGATGATGTGAAATAAACATATCACTACATCAAGGTCTAATAAGGTTACAGGACAGAATAAATTACAGGGATGGAAAATGTAGGTTACAAACAGAATTAACGTTGACAGAAAAAGCTAAATAAAGGATTTACGAGAGAATGAAACACAAACGCAACACACGAGTGTGCGAGAGACAATATCATTCTCCTTCGAAAGCTGCCAGCCCGAGAAAAGACAACACGAGCTCTTGTTAAATTTGTTTACACATTTCAAGCGACTCATTGTTTTTAACAAGGCCAAGAACTTTCTCAAAAGCAGAAACATTTGCATTGTTTTTTTTTTTAAGAGCAAAAAGGAAAGTGAGCATTTCCCTGAATGTGAGCTTGCAAGCATTTTATTAGAGGTGATACTACATGTGCCTGTGTGTGTGAGTGTGTGCGCGCGCGTGTGTGAATGGGTAGGAGAGTTTGCGTGTCTGAGTGCATGTGAGTGTTTACACAGCTGGAAGTAGAGAGCGGAATCACTTCAACTGGCGGGGGTTCCTGGGGTGTCTGCTGTGATCCCATTAAAAAGGCAGACAGGCTCTGGCACCCTCTCCAGAAAACAAGAGGACTTCACGTACCAAAATATCCCTGCATTAAAGCTCAAAAAGCAGGCCAAATCCCTACAAACCCCTGTTGAATTTAGCTTGGGGGGCAAATGGTTCCCTCTCTAAACTCCTGATAGCTGATTGCTCTGGCAGGGTTCAGGTGGATGTGCTGAGTGGACTCCAGCCCAGTTTCCACTCCATTCAAGTTTCCACTCAGACCCAGACTTGCCTCCACACCTCACTCTCTTGCTCTCACTCCAACCCGCCCTTTTCACATCCTCCTCCTCAGGCCAAGCCCAAAAGCCAAAAACGCTCACGCCAGATTTATTGAAACCTACATATCAATAGGTGTTTAAGTAGCTATCTATCTGTCTGAACGTCTATGCCGCTCACTCCCTCCTCACTCTCGTCCTCCCTTTCTGCTTCCCAACATAACCATACAATCTGTTCTGTAGCTACCCCTGGAGCTTCCCGTTAGATGTGATTGACCAAAGAGGAGATATCACAGTGAGCATAGTTCTGGCGGAGATCAACCCCAACTTAACAAACCCACTCCTTGATTTATCCATCTAACTAATAGCTCTACCGAGTCATGGTTAGTTACGGGAAAGAAGGTAGCATAGTGCGTTCCAGCATTACACATCGATCCCTGGCTTACGTCAGCAGCGCCACGCTCAGCCTGCCTGTTTCCAGGAAAACATATTGTCCACGCTGTGATACCAAGTGCTGGGGATTGACAAGCCTCGAGGGCTCACTCACTTCTCTAAACAAGGCCTTTGCACATTACACACACGCTTAGACAAGCATGCCCCCGGTCATACTGTAAACACAAGCACACATGCTCAAAGAAATCCATACAGCAAAACTCACACGCGTACGCCTTGCACAGCATAAGCCCAAGCATGCTGCTCACTAACCTACTGTTCACTGTCCCGTAGTCAACAGATAAAAGTGGGAAGACCAGAACCAATTAGCTGTGAGGGTGAAGTGGGGGGAAGCCGGACAGTGAAGGAGCACGATGTGGTCCAGCAGGTCCTGTAATGTGGATCAAAGCAACAGAAAAATGGACTAAGTCTCTGTTTCATTAGCCTGCTGTCCCAGCCCTGCTCTGTTTACAGGCCTGATTGAACTGCAGTGAAAGCAGATCACTGGCTGCTAATTTATCGTTTGTGCACCGTCCAGACCAATAAAAGTCATATCCATACATAAACAAGCTGCCAGACCCTGCAGGAAAAAAACGCGGCGTGGCCCACAGAGTGAAGCACTCTTGCATGTAATTAAAGCAAAGACCAAGCAATTAAAATCACAGCATCGGATTCACACACTGTGGGAGGTGGGGAGGGTTGTGGATTAAAATGATAACCGCAGTTTAACCACAACCACAGAGACAGACAGAGGGGGAGATATTGTGTGTGTGTGTGTGGTGTGTGTGTGTGTGTGTGTGTGTGTGTGTGTGTGTGTGTGTGTGTG
>CALSCE010009442.1:15345128-15369102 GCA_943593645.1 Bovichtus variegatus
CACACACACACACACACACACACACACACACACACACACACACACACTGTATTCTGCGTGGCTAGCCAGTACCATTTACTATCAAAGCATATCACCAGTCAACTGACATCACTGCATTGTGAGCACCAACACCACAGAGCCGAGGAACACTGGTAAAAGCTATTGCAGAAGTAAAAGACTGGAATTGTTATTAAAGCATACCGCTCATATTTGACACAGACAGAATTGGTTGGATGCCACCTACTGTAGAATTTATATTTCTTTGATATTGTGTAATAAACTTAAGAGCAGCTGCAACAGAAAATATCAATTTTCAGCATCAATGGCATTTCCAGTGACAGCTAGGAGCCTGCCACATGGGCTGTGCCTGCCATCGTGGTGGGGGCTTAGTGAAAGAGGCTAGCAAAACAACATTCTCCAGCTATGCTAATTGGCATACTTTCACATGGGCTGGAATGCTATGATAACATCCACCTCCATTCCCCCGAGGAGGCCTTGATCCCGCAGGCGTTTACTGGGTCAGGGGACCTTGATGTGGATGAAAGCAAGGTAGAGGCGCTTCATTATGGATATACAGAGCAGGGGGATGGTCTCTCACTCTTGGACAGACACGTGGTATTTGGATATGTTGGGGGAAGCTGATGTTTCCAGCAATGGTATTTTAATGCATTGGGGATAGAGGTAGGCTTTGGAAAAAAATTCTGTCATTTAGGGGCCTCTACTGTCAGGTAGCTGTCACGCCCCATGCACAGTGGGGGGCTATGAGGCAGGGGGACTGGTGAGGAACTGGGGTGGGTTTTGGGACAAAGTGGAGCCCTGTCTCTGCAGGGATGGTTACAGAGGCACGGGATTGATGGGGTGGTGATGAGAGATGGAGATGTCAGGGAACAGACACCCATTCAGAGTGTGGACCAGTAAGAGAGGCCTACTGGGGAACTCTGGGGCCCATCATCACCTACGCTTTCTGGCCTGGGGAGGAGAAATTGGGGGAGGGAAGAATAGAGGAAAAAGGGGAGACTGTCCAGTAGGGTTCACACACACCACCCCACTATGGTTTTATTATCCTGGAGTTTGACCTGAGACAGCTGCCCCGGCATCTACAGAGCCTAGAGTATGTGCCCACGCGAGATGCTGAGAATCAATTACCTCTCTATGCTAGCTAAGTAAAAAACAACTTCACAGTGTGTCATGCTACTAGGTTGTGGAGAAGAAATAACAAACCTAGCTGGTTTCCTTGTTTGAAGGGCATGACATTTTGGGTCACAGCTCCATCGCAGGGCCTCCCAGATATTTCTGGGAGACTCAGAAATGTGAGACTGATAAGAATTAGTCAGCAAAGGTCACACCAGGAACTGAGTGGGAGACTGTAGGCGATAGTCACATCTAAATGTCAGTAGGGATGCATCAATCCAGCTTTGCCTCCCATGATTCCAATACCTCAATTTAGGGTATCTGCCGATACGGGTTATCCATACAATGGCAGTTTTATTTTACATAATGTAAAACCTGTATATCTCACTGCATGAAACCCATTGGAACCATTTTGGTAGTGTGTTGTGCCTTTATTGAGAGTAGATAGTAGTGAGATGAGGAAAAATGAGGGGTGAGAAATGTGAAATGACTTGCATAGCGGGATGTGAACTGCGGAGGTTGCAGTTCATGGTCGGTGCTTTAAGTCCTGGGCCACCATTTTTTATCATTTTCAAATTGGTCTCAACTGGCCCATAACAGATCACCACCAGATCCAGTCAATAGTGTCAGTGTGGGCCCCAATACTGATCTGGTGGAACGGATCAGTGCATCCCTAGATGTAAGGGTTTATTCTTACAATATGAGGAAAATAAAAGTATTTTTTCCAAATCCTTATTCAGATGCTCGATGTTTACGACTTTTTTCTGGTCACTCAATTTTGCAACTCTGTTAGGCAATGTGTATAACACTTATTTCTATGTATGATTGTACGCTTTTTATGTGTGCATGCATGTAGGCTTATTTGAAAATAAACTCACTGAGCGGAGGGTTGACGTGCTTTTCATTCCTGGTGGCCTCCCCTGGCTGTTGCCCTAAACAGACAGAGAGATGGATGAATCGCCTATTGTTTAGGGTGCATGTGGCATATACGTCAAGGGACAGAGTAACTAGAGACAGACCCTCTCCACATCCCCACCAGGGAGCTGAGCAAGAGAAACTCTAGTCACGTTCAAATAAATTCTTTCCTGTCCAAATTGACACCCTTCCGTTGCCATGGTGTGGCTTTGGTTTAGTTTACAGTAATTTGGAGTCTGGGTGGCACAGGAATGTTGTGCGGGACAGAGGCTTATGGCGCACTTAAGATAACTTAGGTGCTCAAATTATGGGCTGGGTTTCCAACACTTATCACATATACAGAAGAGGTTTACCTGCTGCTAGAAAGAAGCAAGTAATTATTTAAAATGGGTTAAATGTAAATCGTACAAAGCCATACTCCTGCTCTGTTGAAATATAAATCTCTCCTAAATCTTGCTCTGTAATAAACACTTAACTATTCATCACTCTCACAGGATAATTATTGACCTATTGATCCATAGTCATTGTTGGTTAAAAGGTCTAAGATTGAAGGTCGACATGTTTTACTCTCATCTCATACAGTACCATTTAGTTGGACTAAAGGGTTCATAAAATGACCCACTTTAAGCTAGGGTTAACCAAAGGTGCCAACCTCATGTGAAACATACTACTTTGTGTCCAAAGATCAAGCAGATCCTATTTGAAGCTGCCTCGACGCTGGGCCAAACCCATTCCCAGACAATGCATCTGCTCTTGATAAAAATAAATAATCAACCTCACCAAACCGAAAACCATCCAGCGGTGTGTGTATAGTTTGCATCAGATATAGTAGACAGCTCCACAGCAGGAGTGAACGTTCACATGCTCATGAACAGTAAAGATGGCAGACTCAGTTTTGGTCAATTTCAAACTATGACATACCTACATGTGGTGCGGTCTTCATTTTGAACAGACAAGATCTAACAAGAGTTTCTCCTGTACACAGGGATGACAGACACATGGTGTTCATAAGCCACATAATGCTCTCCCTGCTAAAAGGTAAGGGAATCCCCACTGCACAGATAAATTAAATACACACATGGATATATGCACACATCCACAGCCAGATAGCATCTCTCTTACACTCACTGTCTCTGTCTATTCCACACTTTTCTGTTTTAATGTAAAAACCTGCATTCGAATGGGAGATGAGGCAGGTCTGGAATATAGCTCTTATTTAAGTCAGCATCCATCTTTCCTGCTATAGTTTAAGACAGGGCAAGAAAGGACAGCACAGTGTCCTTATGCTTTACATGCATACACTAATACAGGAGGCAGTGTGCCCTTTATGATGCGTGGCAGAAAGTAAAGGTGCGGAGGTCAGGGTGGTGGATAGGCGTGAAGCACGTTTCAGTTCAAGAGTCAAGAGTTTGCGTCTTGTCACAAACCACTTTTTATTAAGTGTAACCAGCCCTAACAGTAACCAAGTGTTTTACGACTGCGTGGCCCCACACAGCACCAACACCATTGAGTTTGCTCACGACACAACGTCATCAGCCTGATAACCGACAGTGCGAGGATGGCCTACAGAGAGGTCAGAGCCCTGACATCTTGGTGCCGAGACAACATCCTTTACCTCAACATCTGCCAAACTAAGGAGCTACTTGTGGACTACAGGAAGCGACAGGGAAAAGGACACACCCCCATCCCAGTCAGCAGCTTCAGGTTCCTCAGGTTCACATCAGCAAGGAGTTGACCCGGTCTCAGCACACAGACAACATCACCAAGATTGCAAGACAGCAGCTCTTCTTCCTCAGCAGGCTGAGGAGGTTCAACATGGACTCCAGGATACTTCTACAGATGCACCATTGGCAGTATCCTGACCGGCTGCATCACTGCCTGGTATGGCAGTTGCACGGCCCTCAAGCGTAATGCTTTAAAGAGGGTGGGGCTCATCACTTGACAAATAACCATTATATTATATATCATTTTACCTTTTATATTCTTTGACTTGACCGTTTACACCTCTACTTATCATTATACATATGCATTAACTACATTCCTGTTTACATTCACTTTATACATTTGCAATTACGGTCTAATTTATATTACTATATTTTATATTTTATTTATGTTATATTTTATCCCTTATTTTAACTTTCATTTCATTTTCATTTGGTTTTTACTTGCATGATCTTTTTTTCTTTTTTATACATATTTAATAAGTGCTGTTTCATCGCCAAACGACTGCTCTTCTCTGTAATTGTTGTGCATATAATGAATAAAGAACTTGTTGCCTTACCTATCCATACCTTAAAACATAGTTTAGTTCCCTGAGCTTAATCATGCTATAGTTGCCATGCACAGACAAAAAAGAAAGTGTGAATGTAATTTAAAAAAGGTGGACGTAATGCAGGGTTTTTCAGAATTGCTAAATATTAACGTTAGTGTCTGCTGATAGGGTTGATACGACCATCACGACACTCACACATGGTTTCAAACACACGAACAGGTGAGATATTTCCTTGTTACGCAAGGTAGTGAGGAATTGACCAAGCTTTTCACTCCTGTATAGTTGTACTCATATCCAGTTAAGCAGTGCAATGTAGTGGTTATGTTTTCCAGTCACATATTAATGTGAACATTAAAGCAGTCTGATGTAGCAGGGGAACAAGCATAGGCCAGCTATGCTTTAGTTTGCCGCTAACTCCAAACTGTTTCCAATGTCTGGAAGCAGGCTCCCAATGGAAGAGCTCATCATAAAGACCGTTCTCCAGATGACAACTTCTACTCTACAATCCGAAACATCCTCCATCTTCAACTGTGGAGCGCTGATGATGTCTGCAACACGGACCACTATTGGTTTTAATGAGAGACCAGGCCAAATGGTTATAAAGCAGGCCTATTATCATTACCATTGCGTATTTCCATATGTAGCTGCCCTGGCCATGACCGCTTACAACCTGATTATTACAATAAATCTCTACAAAAACAGAATGTAGAGCAGTTAGTTTCTTTATGGCCATTGGTCCCATTTCCAAGGCTGATCACCACATAGAACAAAAGCACAAATGTGCAGAGAGCGCAAAGCCGGGACAGTTAATCTCTCCATTTGAAAGACAGAAAAACATCTCAAGTCAAAAAAAAAACTGAAGTAATGAAGTGCAGAATTCAATGTGCCAGTGGAACAATCCAGCCTTGCAGTGTGTGACAACAAAACCGGGTTAGGTCCACAACAGTTAACGTTGATGCTGGAACATGAAGTAAAGCTGGACAACTCTGACATATGTTAGTGGGAAGAAATACAAAGTGCTGACTGGCTGCTGGGAGATGAAGTGCTGAAGGAACAAAGCTGTTGTTTTTGAGCCTGCAGTCTTGAAGAGAGAAGCGGGATAAAATCTGAACACGTGTGGAAACTTGCTGTTTTACTGTTTCTCCTTCAGCATCCTTTTTATATAACCTCACAGCTTAATATACGCTAAACAGAGATCCAAGTGGAGACTCCCAATAGAGACATTCCAAGGTAGCAGCATTAAATCAATTGTGTAGACACTCTTCAAACACACATTTAGGGTGTTAAGAGGTCACGTCCACACAGTTCTGCATGGGACAAAATATTGTGTGATCTCATGCAGCCTTTATTAAATATTTTTAGATTGTTTTCAGTTTTTCAAGGACTCGACTCGACTGCACACAATTACTAGTGCTCAAATTTCCATTTGTCCATTTTAATTCTTGAAACTACTTTTTTGTTTTACTTGAGAGCAGAGTGAGGATAGCACTGGCTAATGTGCGGCAGGCGCAGGGGGAAGTTAACAAAGATATAGGCCAGTAAAACAGCAGACAATATTAAAAAAGTTTTAATGGATCACAAAAAAACTAAAAGAAAAACACTTGAGCCGGCCTTGGAGAAGATTTATAACTTCTTCGTTCTCCTCAACTTTACTGGAGGACTAAACCAAACTTATACAAGGCTGAGGGTGGGTGCAGCGAGCTTTGAACAGATTTGCATTTTTGCACACGGTTTGAGTTAATGACAATGTGTGTATCATTTTTATCTTGAGCCATTGCCTGAGTCTTTTGTGATGGTGGGTGGGAGCCAAGGCATGGTCCTCCATGTAGGATCTGGCTCTGTTTACCTAGTCCTGATGGAGACCAGATGGGCTTCCTATGACTCTCCTCTCCTTTACAGGCTTGCTGAGTCTGGACCACTGATTCCAACAGCCAGGCAGAGTTTGGAGGATCGTCTCTGGATGGGCATGGAAGAACACAGATGGTTCTTAATTGGGAGGCAAGAGGGAGTTTATGTTCCATAACGGCAATGCTGGATATCAATTGTAGTGTGAAGTCCAGCTAGAGATGGAATGATATGATCCACTACAAAAAGTTACAAAAAGAACTCTGTTGGGTCAAGCTAATTGGGAGAGGACTGGCAGCCTACCTCAGCTCCATTAATAATGCAAAGGACGGAGCATTTAATGCATACAATTATCCTAAACTGCAACTTCTTTTCACAGAGCCTTAGTGGCATTTTCTTTTCAGACTACACATGAGTTTTTGTGGGCTAGGTTTCACACTCTTTATGGTTAGCCTCAAAAGGGAAACCAGGCCTTCCTCTCCTCCAGAAGAGGACAGGGGGCTTCAGGGGAAAATAAGCCCCTGGGCATAATGCAAAGATGGTCTCCAGCCCAATTTCTCTCTATGGAAAAGCACTCCTAAGCCTTCATGGTAATAGCTTCCATGTGCAGAGCCCCAAATACTCCAAACAAAACTGTAATAACATGGAAAAAGATTCATGTTATTGCATTGCATGTCATAATCTTCAAAGGCTGACACTTCAGCCTGTCTGAGGGATGCAACTCGGATGAGTGCTGAGGCTATAATGTCAGATTTGTTTAGATATGTCACAGAAAGTCCCTCATCAATCTCTCTCTCATAGACATACACACACGTCACAATCACACAACAAAAATACATGCATAATGAAACATCCACCTCAGAATATAGACATTTCCTTCATGGGAACTGCCTTCATATACATGTATTAATGTACAATGGAAGTTATTCTAAATCGATACGGACACAGGTTATAGTCCTACACAAAAAGGTAGGGTACATATTGTACATATCTTCACTTGACTGACCTTTGTAATAAAGTCCTTACATGAAACCAAACTGTGTAAAAAGACTACCTGTGATTACAAGCAGAAAGCTGGAATGGATATTGTAAAGAAATACAAACGTTTTTAATTTGTGACAGATATGATGGAATTGAAACGCATCCAACTCAAATGAAAACACACCCTGATACTAAAGGTCCTCATTTACCATATTACTTTGCCACAGGCTGTTGCTGTTGCCGATGTCAATGTTAACAACTATTGACACCAGAGATAAAACAAACCTTCATGAATATAGGATTACATCGATTGTGTACACAGAGCAGGTACTGTGCAAGTGCATACACATACAGAGCAGAAAGTTCACAAAGGACACACACACACACATTTTATTCTGAAATCAAAATAGCTCAGCTTTGAAACCTAAGATAGTTGGTCATGTTCCACCCGTACTGTCAGTAAAGAGACATGTGCAAAGTAATCACCTACAAATATGCACATGCATGTGTGCTCTATTCAATTTCACTGATTGCCCTCCGCTGCTTCCTTTATGAATGGGCCCTACGGACAACTCTCTGCTCAGTATGAGTTCTCTGCACTTTCACTAACCACAACAGCAAGGACCTTGCTGACAGTAATCCAGGTTACATTTGCCTGAGTCAGGTGAGTGGGTGGAAAAGCCTCCAAATACATACTGAGGCTTGTCAGCGGGGTCCTTGAATGCTGTGTAATGTGGTTCCTTCCTACACTTTTACTTACGGTTGGAAATGTTAAATGCACAGAAATGTTTGATTTCTGAAAGCAAAGGTTAAACCTCTGGGTTTAACTTGGGACTGTGAACAATTTCCGCACAGAGCTGAATTTGAATGCTGCCTTGGTTTGGATCTGTATCATACAATGGGATTGGAGGCAGACAAATGGCGTTTATTGCATTCTTGTGGCGACAGACTGCCTTTGATTGTGTTTGCTGAAAATATACACGCGCATGGTAAGTACATGTGCCACACAACTGTTCTGACCTCGCATTTAATGAGCATGTTATTCATTTATGACACAATGGGGTTCGCAGAGAAGATTAACTGAAGTTTTCGATGATAACAATGACTTTGTATGACCTCTTTATACCTGTCGGGGTCCTTACACGTGGCAACACTTTCTACAAATCCCCTCCAAAAGAAAAATCCCTTTTAAGGGCTGTGATTGTTTAAAGACCAACCAAGACTAAGAGCTGGCATGAGTTGACAGTTTGTGGGCTCGATGGGCGGGAGGGGGATGTCATGACGGATGATTAATTAATCTGTAGGGTCCCATCATAACAAAAGACACTTTGTTGTTGTCACTTCATTTTCCTTAACAGATGATGTCAGACTGCAGTCCACTGTCCAGCTAAACCCACATCTGTCCCAGCATAAGGCTTTCAGCTCCAATGTAGCCGTCCTCTCCTCTTTTCCCACAAAACACTCCGTCCTCACCAGCAGCCTCCCTCACCAGTCATAAAGTCAAAGTGACGGACAGTCCAAGCATGAGTTGTGCCCAAGACTAAAGGAAGGAACAAAACCAATAAATATAATTAAAAAGGCATTCCACACTGCAATCATTGACATTTATATGCATCAGCATTTAAGCCAGTTGGAGAATGGAGGCAAGAGGTGCTGACATTTTCCATGAGTCCCCTTCATTACTTAACACCCATGTGTCGAGACGTTTACCCCAAACCCGCTAGACTGGCATGCAGCACAGTGGCTGCCCAGGTCTTTATATGAAAGTCGGGTAAATGGATATCCGCTTTTAATGCTCAACAGTTACAGCAAACACAGTCATTCGGTAGTCCTTCTCACATGTCAATGTCCCTATTGAATCCTCTTCCATCCAAATTGGTCCATTTCTCTTTCCTTTCCCTTTCCCTGGCTCTGCTTCATGTAAAAAAAATCCATCTGGCATAAATCTGCTCCAAAATTTTACTTCAGAGACTGTTATTCCAAAATCTGACAGATGACTAAAATACTGCACTCACTCACCCACCCACCTTCAGCATTATGGCATGGATATTTCTGCACTGGCAGGTATAGATCCCTTGCGGCTACCTTTACCTCTCCCTCTTACATAACCCGCTGTCATGTTGCTCCAGGAATATTTGCTAAAAATGATGCGAGCCGTTGGACTACTGTAGCTGTGGAATGAGCGGGGTGTCCAGGTGCACTCAGTCCCCCTTCTGTCTTCAAGGACAACTACATCACCATCGTTCTGCCAGATAACAATGGAATGATTGGATCTTCCTGAGCCACCAACATGACTCCAAATTCCATCTACAGGAGAATAGAGAAGGTATTGTTCCTTTTACACTCCAAAACAAACATAGTAGGTGATCTGCAGTCCACTCTCAAATACAGTATGAGCAACATTGTGTCCTTAGACAGCCAATAATCACAAAAGGTCATTCTATTTCATTTTGACCTCAGCCAGCAGGTCACTCTCATTTTTCCCGATTTATATATTCTCTCCCATGCACTTTAAACTCTGACCAACACCTTCCCTTCCCTTTTGCAATTAAATAACAACAGCTCTGAGTGGTTTAACACACCCCGGTCAAGGTCAAGCAACAATCAGTGATCTTCACAGCAGCTGCAAATGCACAGGCTCTAACAAACACATTCAGGGTCAGAGATGCACTGGCTGCCTAACCCCAGCGATCAAAGTGACAGGGAATGCATACAGATGCTCATGTATGCAAATACACATGCCAAGTGATCTGTGTTGATCCAGAACTGACGGGCAAACAACAGATAGTCATGGAGAGATGAGTGCACCACACCCCATCTCTGAAAATATACCCTCCACTCCACTGCATTTCTGACAGGTAGTAAGAGGTCTGTCAAAAGCCAGATGTTAATGTGAGAAAGGATTATTTTTTTACCTAACTGAGATCATGTTGTAAAAGCAGCTTAAAATGGGGACCATGAATGGAAAAGATGAGTGAATTAGGAATGGCACCCATCCAGACCTTCTGATGTGTGAATCAGTGGAGCTTGAATCTGAAAATGGAGTTCAGCAAGTTCAAACACAAATGAAGACGGATTAGGCTTAATACAAACATACCAGCATGTCTTTACAGTGAAAACGCAAACTCAAACAAGTATGATAAACTGCTAAGTATCTATCCTCAACTATAATGGCATTTTTTTCATGGGTATGAAATCAGCTAATGTAGAGGCCTGGTAACAGAAATTCCACACTATGTTTTTAAAGTGAGCACATGCCTCGAGTTAATCAGATGAAGCTTTGTGAAATGATGTCATGATCGCAAGGTCAAAGCAGGTCACCTCAGAAACAACAGAGGCCGCTTTTAAGAGCCACATTGGATGACATATAGGGCAATAGATTCATAGGAAATATCCATTTCCAACTGTATTGATGCAGGACCTTATTGGAGAATAGGAGCATTTTTATTATAGATTTGTTTAGAAGAGATTATACATCCCACCATTACGTACTGCAAGGATTGTCCCTAGTTTGAACTCCAGTCCCTAGTCCAGTGTATTGCCAGTACAATCCTGCCAACACAAGCTTCAATCCTGCCAATACAAGCCAAGACATTTCCCTTGAGAGTAGAAGTTGGAAAGTGTGACAGAGGACTGACAGTTGGGGGGACAAAAGAAGAGCTGTGGTTCCAGAAACAATAGGACAGAAATGTTTTGTGATCATACACAAAGCAGAGATATGACTGCGGTGCTGTGGTGGGATCTTGGTGGAGGGATAACCATTGGGAGAAAGAAAGAGGGAGCAGCTGTGCAGTGTGTAAATATGTTGGAGGAGTGTGAGAATCAGGAGTAAGGAGGAAGAGCAGGGCCTCGTGAATCTTAAGACACATTCAGAGAACATTAGAAAGCCCAGGTGTCCCCTGCAACCACACAGAGGCTATGTGACACTGACTTGACCTACAGCAGATCATAATACAAAACCCTTAATATGACATACAGTATGACATATCACGGCATGTGAACCACATTTCCTATAGTGCCTTGGATAATGTAAAAAAAAAAGATAATAAATAAAAACATCATACGAATGTGGAAATAGTGAGATAATGTGGTCAAGAAAATCCAAAGTTCCAAAGTTGATATGAAACTTACAGATGCGTGAATGGACAGTCCATTACATTTTTTCTGTTGCGTTTGTGTTCATGCATGTGTTTGTGCGTTGCCATGGCTCCCATTAAGAAGGACATTAAACACAAACTGATTAGAGGCCTCATGATACTGGCAACATTCAGACATAATTACTGCGAAATTACACAAAATAGCCCCGCTGATAAGACTCATTCATTGACTAAATATGTCTATTCCACTATTATCATTATTTACCATTTTTTCCCAATTATGGCTTGTGCAAAAAAATTGTATTTGACAGAAACTGAACACGGTTCAAAATTGTTAGAGGAACAAAAAAGGGGAAATTCTTTACCTTCCCTCCAATGTTGATGAAGGTCAAGATGACTGATTAAGACATTATGCTTGCGTGAACAAAAAATGATTTGAGAGTCACAACTGCTGGTCTTCTCAAGACGTGTAACAATGTCAAATTCCAACTTAATCCCAACTTCCCTTCTTGCTGTCATGCAGCATGAAGGCATTTGGCTGTGGGAAGCTGCAAGCTGTTACTAATTGATCTCCTTCTCACTCTGCCATTTATTTTCCAATCTGTCCTTAAAGACCTTTATCACACTCATCTGTCTGTTACTTAAGGGAGTCAACTATTGAGGAAATGACCAAGATAACTCAACACTGATGGGGTAATAACCAGGTCCTTACAGGTAATGACCGGGTCCTCTTGAGTTTCAACTCCTCCCTGTCACAATGTGTTGTGCTGAAGTGCAGTTTGGAGTACTGAGGGGTATGGCTGGGCACCTGGTTTCAAGGAGTTTTATTTTTGTGTTTATTCAGGAGTGAAACCAAAACCAAGCATGAAGACACAGTCAGCTAAAACACATTCAGACAAAATTTATTGTGTCCCTGGTCACTTGCTGAAACTCATCCAAGGCTTTGAAGTGGAAAAAAGCACCATATTTGCGCTGAATGTCTACCCCCTTGTGGACAAACGAGATATTGCTCAGCCTTTTACGGTATACCTATTACCAGAAGGAAATTTCAATCTGATGCAGGACAATATAATAAAGAAAATGAAAAAACGGGATTTAAAACTAAACCCCATTTGATGTTTAGGTGCAGAGGTGCAGTTGGATTAACATGTCAAGGTATGTGAATCCTCCAATCCCTACTTCTGCCCTAACTGTTCCTGTGAATACAACAGGACAGGTTAATCTTAATCAATTTGAGACAAAGCTGGGGTGTGACTTTTCATGCCAAAACAACACAGAAAAGCAGTAAAAGCTGGCAACTCAAAGCTGCACTGGCTCTACTGTAGGCAGCGCAGCAATGTGCAATGAACCTGCTAACCCTCAGCTGAAGAAAAAGTCACACTAATATTGCTGTCACCACAATGTTCTAACTTAAGACTGCTATTCCAAATATAGCAGAAGTGCCACCACTCTCGCTTTCACACACACATGCATACACTGTTTTCTTCATTCCCCTCTCACTTCCTCTTCCCAGCAGTCTAACTGAGAGGGATGTTGGCATATGAAGCTCCACTAGGGAAAAGGAGATAGGAAAGGAGATTTCTCTGAAACCAATACTGAACTTTGATAGGTCTTGCAGGCAGACTGGGAAAGATTTAGTCCCTTAGAATCAAGACATAAGCAGTTTGGTACATCTTGAGGCTGTATGTAGGAGCACATGAACCTGGATGCCTTTGGCAATGTGGTTAAACTCTGATACTGATCTAAGAGCTATTGCTTACACAGTAACTCACTATGGCATAGTCTTGGCCCAGGGGCGCTGATTAACCAAAGCATTCTCTTGGCACGTTTTCCCTCTGCCAGGATGTATTTGATTTGCGTATTTGTTCTTGTGAAACAGATGGAAGTTTTTTTTTTTTTTTTTTGAGTCAACCCAGTTAAATGTCTGATTGAAACTCTTTTTTTAAACAGCAAATAATGCACATGCACAACAAAATAAGTAAATAATAATAAGTAAAAGTAAAAATAAGTTGCAAACTAAGGATGGGAACTGATAAGATTATAGAAACCCAATTCCATTATCAATTGCTTTTATTGATTCTTTAGCGATTTCTGAAAAAGAGCACATAGTTGTTTATTAGCGCCACACTTTTGAGTGTTTTTCTCCTCTCCGCCCATGGCTCTGGTCCCAAATGAAGGGGAACATTATACGGCGTGCATGTGGCGTTACGTCATTGTGCATGCAACTGTCACGGAGGCATGCAACTCCAAGGATTCTGACAAACTAGCAACCGGTTGACCAATGATTCTTGATTCCCATCCCCAGATCAAAGATCATTCCAATGATAATTATTAACAACTGAGCCATATAAAAAAATTGGGTATAGCTACAATGCAATGCAACGTAGACATTAAAAGGAAATCATAAAAGAAACCAGTAAGGATGGATTAGCCAACTTTTCTGTGAGTACTTGAGCATCTGAGTAATGATGACAGTATGGATACCTGTTATCCAGTGCCAGTGCCCCAAGGGAACCAGCCCCCACCAGGGATCACAGCAACTCCGAAAGCAAAACACATAAATAACAAACAAGAATAATTACCATCAGCCTCCCCAGTTTGCAGCAAATTCGCACACCAAGCACAGCGAGGGAGATGTGGGATCTTGGGCTCTTGGAGCAAATCAAAACCAACACTCTCTTTCCTTTGCAAAGGTCCCAGGGCCTTTGTTATCTGCCTTCAAACCAGTATGATTCATCAGCTGTGTTATGGATGTTATTGTTGGCTGTGGGAAAGGTTAGTCTCATATCCCAGAAGGACAGCAGAGATAAATTATTTTTATATCACTGTATATACTCATCCACCCGACATTTATGAGCAGTGTTTGTGTTGATCATTTCATAACAGCTTGAGTAGGTGGAGCCCTCTCATTCTCCTTAACTGAAGACACTTTACGCCAGTCATAAAAGGGATAAAGCCACTGCTCCAGATCCTACACCACACGCCCACCAAACACACACAAAGAATGCCACTAGCTGTCAATCATTTTAACTGACCCAGCCTCTCATATCCCACAAACCCAATCATCAGTGATTGTCAGTCGGCAGGTTTATAAAGCCTGGTGTTTACCCCGTCTAGACAGACTGGGGGACTGGCAGCCATGGGCATCTGAGCAGTATATTGCACCCAGTTTAACCACAGATGAGAGCTCCACTGTCATTTAACACCGTAAATCACCCCCTCGCACATAAACATCCTGTAAGAGTCGGGGTGTTGAGGAACCAATTTGAAGAGTAATCTGAAAACAATGTTTCAAAGCGTAAGAAGCTCAGCGAAGGAATTCCCTTGTGATCAAACGCATTAGCGCACTTGATGCCGGAGGGTAAACTGTGCGGTGCAATAAATCATCAAGATGAAGCTATATAGTTTCTGTGGTTCCCATGTGTGTTAGCATGTTGGGTAAACCAGCTTCATGGATAAAGTGAGAAAAGGCTAAATTGTCTTGGAGCTGAAGGTGAACTGAAACACTATTAGTCCTGCTCCACACTAGCAAACGTTGCACTGAGGTGAACAGAGCTACATTTCCACACAGTTATCTGGACAAATAAGAATAGCCTTGCTCCTCTCTCTAAAAAAACTAATATTATTTCTCTCTTTAACTGGCCAACACACGACAGAGACATAGTGTACTAGGCCTCTCCTCAGTGTTTCCAGCTGAAACCTCACTTAGACCTCAATTCAACATGGCACACAGTGATGCCTGGAAAAACTTATGCCACCACACATATTATCATATTAATTACCACAGCGTATATTTTTGCTCACCAGGAGGAGAGAAAAAATTTGCAAAATAAGGAATCACAAAAATGAAAATGCTCTAACCAGAGGAATTTGTTTACGCGGTAGATATGAGGCAAAACACAAAAGCAGAGAAACAATCTTAAAACAGGATATGGCTGCAAGATGGACTTATAAGAGACGAGTAGCAACATCAAGCTTAAACATCTGGATGAACATGCTGAGCTGTGTGGGTGCTTTTCAAGAACACCAGACCTCTCATACTAAAGTTAGGGCTGTGACTGTATATTCTACAAATGTAGATAAAGGTGCTGGGAGCGGGAATCACCTTCTGTACACAAGTCCACTAAACAGTGTGACTGCTGTTGCTGTGATGGGGACTGATAGCGTCTATCCCATCTACAGCCCTTCGCATGGAACCACTGCCATATCACTGGAAGGAAATGGACCTGTTATTGTTATAACCTCAAAGGCTTTGGGTGGTCCACTTTCAGACACACATATGAAGAGAGAGAGAGAGAGAGAGAGAGAGAGAGAGAGAGAGAGAGAGAGAAAGAGAGAAAGAGAGAAGACAAGAGACAGCAAGCACACACAAATGCAACAATCCAAAACACTTTAAAAGAAGCTCTCGGAACACCTGCAATTTCCTATGAGAGCACACACATCGCTGCTTGCACCAACACTTTCATGTACAAACTTAATCTCTGGAATGCCTTTTCCATTTAACCGATGCAAACTATTTACATTCAAAACAACTACACAGGCAACCGTATCCAGTGATTACTTAAATTGCCACAAACACTACGTACACTTAACGGTATGTCTGTAAACACATGCACTCTAATGTACTTGAAGAGATATGCGTTAGTCACAGGCTGGTTTACACAGTAGTCTGTCAGTGGAGGATGTGAGCTGGCAGACATTCATCGTGGCCAGAGTACAACACAGACCTGTCCAAACAACAACATGTCCAACCTCGCCAAAGATAAGCAGGATGGAGCTATTTTCCGCACTAAAGACACAAAGCTGAGCATTATAGTTATACAAATCTGTGAAAAGACCAAGGTGCTGCTCTTAGCAGGTCTTTGTTCAGCCTTTGCTTACTTTTCTCTTTAAGATTTCAGCTCTAACATCAGATCCATCGGGAGCTTGGCTAAGTGTGTTTGGTGACATTTCGGTGATGCACTCAAAGCTGTTTGGTTTTAGAGTTCACATTGCTCCATTTAAAATACAATCCATCAGCACTCAACGGAGTGAAACATTACTGTTTCTAGCTACCAGGAGAGAAACTGTACACCTGAGAGGACACAGGTCTCACACATGCAGACAGGATAACGCTCACCCGCCCTCAGACACACTGAAGGAGATATGCTCATATTGGCTTTAACAAACCTTCATGGCAGTCCTGCTCTTTTGTCATGCCCATGCACACGTATAACACACTCAAATACACATGCACATAGACAAATAGTGGCAATCAGTGGGTGGATGTCAGCCCCCAGACAGGAACTGCCCCCGCCTTTGTAACGTAGCTCATAAATCACTGCACACATTGGGGTAATGATCCATTGAGAAAGAGAGGTGCAACCAAAATACAGTGGCCCTTTTGAAGACCACACCGCAGCATTCACAGCTCTGCCTCCTGTCTGGCAGTGCTATCATTAAAACTATCATCACTGTGCACGGCTTTGACAAAACCTCAACACACAAGCAACGCACAAACATACAAGATTGGACAAAGGTTGTAATGCTTGCGGTGCTTGTTGCCAATTGCAGCACATTCGCTATCTGTCATTCAAATGTGAAGTTTTAATATTGGAGATCTTTGCCAAATGGCATAAATCCTTTCATTATATTTAGTATTTAAGCTTTGCATAGTTCTGAGTTAACGTAAAAAACGATATTGCAGTTCCAGTTTAAGTTAATTCACTTAATCACTTCAGGGTATTTCATTTCAAAAACTTTCCTAAAAACATGACTTTGTGCATCTTCATTCTAAGCAAATCCTGATAACTACTGAAGACGTTTTTTTTTTTTTAGATGCCTTATATTCAGCTGGGCACTGTTGTTAATACTGTGCTCTGTAAACTGTATGACAGGGACCTCGAGGCTCGAAGGAAGTAGATCCCGAAACTGATCTGGTGTTCATATTTTGCGGATTTCCTCCACGTTAATTTCATCAATTATGTATTTACCTACCGGCGGGCTAACTATTTTTTCGCTGTGGAAGAAGGGCACATCCTACATGGTAGCAATTTAGAGATTCCGATTGATTAGCATACAAACAGCTCCTTGAGGGCTAATCGTAAAATCGGATTTAAAGGTGAACTTCAACAAGGGATCAGTGACGCATGACATGCAGCATATCGATGATTGTTTCCAAATACTTGCCAATTAGTGCAATACAGCATCAACATATCATCCGTGTTTTCAAAACATGTACTGTATACCAGCTAAAAACATATAATATTATAGATCATCATCAGTCTATGTATCCAAACTATTTCACCACATTACCTTTACTATACCACTCCCCCCTAGTGGCTAGACCTGACTCTCCTCCAGTGGCTCCTCAGTTTACTAGTTTCCACTCAAGAGATCTGTGGTGCTGTGCTGACAGTGTGTGAAGCTGCCTGCTGTTAAAATCCAACAAGAGCTTCGCATTAATCCCTGTGGCACATTCTGAGCAACATGAATTTGCTAGTGACTGAGCCTAACAGTAGAGTAAGAATGGAAAAAGCTTGATTTCCTAATCCAAAATGATGAGCATTCAAGAGTAAGAAGAGCAAGATTCACAGCCAGAGTGCATTGACAGTATTCCTGTGTAACACTTTATGATAGTACAGTGAGATACGTACATTATGTTCCCCATCCCAGCATGAAAATTCATCTTTCCCATCAGCTTCTACCCAGTAAATATTTTATTCTCCACTCACTCTGAGCACTCTCAAGATGTATCCTCTCTCCTTAGGTCTTTGCATATGATGATTTGTGAATAACACCATGGTGATCAGAAGTGTATTTATCTGTTCTCAAATACCGCCCAGCTTAAAGAAATATCACCCAATTGTACGTGTACTACAACCCAGCTTGACTAAATGTGTGTATTTCTAACTTTCTAACCATAAGCTAATACATTGTGCATTAGAAATACTTCATGGTGAAACATGACGTTTGTGAATTCATTGACTATTTAGAAAAACTTTTGAGTTTATTCTAAAGCCCAATGATCACAAATGTATGTCACATTCTAAAGTTGGTGGGAAAGTAGAATTTCAAAAAACAAGTAGTCTGTGGACATTGAATGCGTTACTGTTGTTAGAGTGCATCAGCAGTGAATAACTCTCAAGTGCTAGCTACTTATCTAAAGCTACGTCAAAGTCGACCAAAGGTTACTGCTACCGTCACTTTTTGTGAACATTGTTTTGCTAATTTTATGTGAATTGTGAATGGATTTAAGTGGATATTTTCAGTATGTTCCAAACACACTAGTACTTCCTTCTCACACTTTGGTCTCCTTATAAGTGCTATGCTTTGCTGGAAGTAGAATATTCAGCAATTTATGGTGAAAAAATGATTGTTTGGAACAGACTGAACATCAGGATAAACAGGGAAGTGGATCATCGGGATAAGTGGACTTTGAGAAGATTCTTTGCACATTTTGACATGACATGTCTCAACATGATTTTTTCAATGATCCTGGGTCACTATTGGACATAATGTGCTGTGAATCTAAGATGACCATTTGCATGCACATGTGTTCATTTGTAGACTTATTTTTAACATGCAACAGCGACTGTCTCAACATGGAATATGGTGCTAGGGCCCGTTAAAAAACTTTTATATGCAAGTTTAAAGTTTAAATAGGTATGTGTAATACTTGACATTTGTTCAAATGGTATTTATTAGTAAAAGTGTTTAACATTCATCTAATTTGGATGGTATAGCGGTAACGGTAAAATCTTAATAATACATAATGTTAATACATTTGCACATCTTTTTATTTGTGCATCATGACTATGATACTTGAGACTTCTTTCTCTCTGTATATTGGTGATATAGGCATGCAGCATAAGTGCACATACTAGAATAGGCACTAAGGATACATATGTTAGATATACATGCAATAGAAAATAATAATTGGTCATTAACACATTGTTAAATAATTCTGCACTTACTGTTTGAGTTTCTGTAGGAGTTGTGTCTCTTTCTGCAGCTGCTCTCTGCTGTGTGGTCACACTGTCCTATCAGGGATGAGAGTAGAAAAAAACTGTCACCTTTTCCTGGCTCACGACTGCACTCAATGATACGTAAAATGGAATTACCAGCGCCAACCAGTCAAGTTGCAGTTTACATCCATGTCTGTCCAAAATGTCTTCATCATTTTATCCTATTCGACGTTTGTGTAAAATGTACTGACCGTATGAATTCTTCAGTTATGGCCAAAAAAGTGTTTTGTGAGGTCACAGTGATCTTGACCTTTGACCCCAAAAATGTAATCAGTTCATCCTTGAGTCCAAGTGGAAAGTTTGTGCCAAACTTAAAGAAATTCCCTCAAGGCTTTCCTGAGATATCGCATTCACGACAATGGGACGGACGGACGGACATATGGTAAGACGGACTGACAGACAACCCGAAAACATAATGCCTAAAGGATCGGTTGTGGTTGTCGCGGAGGCATAAAGTAGACAGTAGTGCAGCTGGGCAGAGGACCAAGAGTACACACATATATCTGGATAAAAGACGGACATACACAACTGGAGGGCACATTATTTACTAATAAATAATGGCTTAGAAGATCCCAGTAAAGCAACTCCCCTAATCCCAATGTCCTTTCCCACTCCATGAGAAAGCTAACCATGATGATTGCTTCAGTACAAGTGCTTCTTGGACACACTTCAATAGTGGAAGGAAAACCCTGAATAACTCTGGCAAGATAAACAATGCAAAAACGCAACACTACAAAAATCAATCAGGAAAACAACAAGATGCCCAGTCCATTCATTGCAGCGGTAAAGCTGTTAAGTCACAAAAGAGGCTCATGTGTGGACATGCTAGATGCACAGCAACAGCTATTAAAATAAATACGTTATTTTCTTAGTTCAACATCAATGTAAAAACAAAATATCAAAATGTTTTGGAACGATGCATGAAGCGATGGCAACCACGCTGTGTCAATCAAACCCAAGAACTCCGCATAGTGCGAGTGTGCCAAAGACAACACAGCGGCTCGAAGTGTTGGCTCTCACTGCGTACTCTGAACCTGTGCCCACTCTATCAATTGGGGGAGGGAAATGCGTTGCTCCAATCACTGTTTTCATTTATTCATGGCCTTTCTTCAGGACAATAACATATCCAGTAGAGTAATAAAAAGCAATATGATGCCAGTGTTTTACAGTCAGCCTTACTAAATAAAAGTGAGGATTCTGAGTTTTGGAGACTAGTAAGGAAAGGATAGACACAGCTGCTTGTGAGAGCTTCCAAGTTCCTTTTGAATCTGCTTTGGTTTGAGGAACATAAAAAGTATCTTCCTCGCCTCCAGCAAAGAGGGATATGAGCAAAAACGCTGAGAATAATTCATATTACAGAAGAGCTAGGCATCCCGTTTTAATTTCAACTAAACTAAGCCCAGCTGGATAGTGACAATCTTTGATTTATTGGTTTGAGTTTAAGAAAATGAAATAAAATTTAAAAAAATAAAAAATCTAAAACTTTCCAAAGGATATTCAATGGTAAACGTGAATCTTAGTTGCTTGGCACAGTGATGTGGCCGGTGGAGCAGTAATCAGTGTGGTCAGAGGGCGGCCTTCATTTAACTGGATTCAACACTGGCTCAACATGCAACAAACATATGAGCTGCATCTTGTTTTGATCTTAAAAGTGAATTAAATATACGGTTAAAAAGTCAAGGCCAATGCTCCTATGTCTATAAAGCATCATACCACCAACTTATAACTATAAACACATTTCTCTCTCCTAAAGAATATCATCTGCTTGCACTTTTCTGATATGTGAGGATTAGCATTCAAGGGGAGGGATCCCCTCTGTGGACAGAAGAATTTTGAAATATCTGTGCAAAGCAATGAGGACATTACGCAGTCAACAGGATGCTCCGGTTCACGGGGGGACTACAGGACATGCCAGTTTCTCAAGCTCTCCAACACTCCTGAGGAGAAAGCTACGATGGTAGAACACAACAACCACATATGGAAGACATTGTGGGCAATTACAATACAGTAGTTGAGACACTTATAAAAACTACGCAATACGTACACAGGAAAAGCCACAGAGTGCATCTAGGTCTAAAAGAGGACAGTGGGTGTATGGATGCTGGTTAACAAGGGAAAACATGCTTCTCTGTGCCGATAGCCAGAACTCATTAGCCTGAGAGACACATGAGACACAAAATTGATCATGAACAGGTGGAAATGAGAACACAATAAAGACATGCAAACATAAAGGTGTTTTTTGCAGGTTTCCAGCAGCTTACTGATTTGACATACTTGTTGGTGAGAAGTAGTTGCTGAAAATAAGTTTCACTGATACAAGAGTATGTGTTCGGTGGATGGAAGGGTTAATATCTTCTAAAGTGTACCGTGTTCTTTGCACATATACTGTCATGTGTGATCTTTATCTGATTGTCTACAACATGTTTGTGCATTGAAACAAACAGACGCTGACTGTTTATTTCCAAGCATTGTGGTCTTGCTGTGTAAATATTCATAGAGGCAAATGGGTCCCCCTCCGCAAAATGAGAGCTTTCCAGTCAGCATCGGGCCACACTGATTGAACCTAAATTCATAATGACAAGACAACTCCAGATGCCAAATTACTAACACTATTCTTTATAGACTGTGTTCTGAAAAAACATTATCCTGTTTCACGCACATGGTTTGAATAAAGGTGGATTGGCTGTGCTTAGTGTGGAGTATTGGAAAGTTGTTATTTTCAAAGGCCCACGGGCCTCCTTTTTCAGGGTCCATGGACTACACAATGTAACTTTCTCCGAGGAAACATAGGGATGTGTCTCTGGAACAGACAGAATAGATTGGGTTCAGCACAAACACTAGCTGCACATGGAGGATGCACTGCTGCTCTCGATCACCGTGCCAGTGCAAAATAGTGACACTCAAGCCAAAGAACCACTGCCAAAGCCTGTGTCATACTTGGTTCTTATCAAATCATTGTGAACATTATTCTCAGGTTACCATGAACTGTGGAAGCAGAAAGACATAACCCTCAAACTTGGGTTTTTTTCACACCTAAGAAACCAAATATCTTTAGCCTCCTTCACTCTGTTTGGTGTTCACACGCTTGTCTCGGCAGGCTGGGTAATTGCTGAGCATTGTTATCTGAGAATGGAGCTGTTCACTGAGCGGAAAGTTCTCTGAGTAATTTCTTCAGGACTGCAATCAAAAATATATGCGATATTCCCAGAGTTAACTATGTAACCTGACAAAATGGTAACAGGCAAAACAAATAAGCGGTGCCAAGAAATGTTCTGAATTAGGAGAGAAAAAAATGATTACAACAAAAAAAAAAAAAAAAAAACACTGATTGTGGAATATGGCTCGGTAGTTAATAGTTTTTTTTTGCACCTCACCTACAGTACTTATGTGTAAATGATCAGTGGTGGGCAGTAACTAAGTACATTTACTGTAGTAAATTGTACTTAAGTACTGTACTTAAGTACAATTTTTGGAGGTGCTTTACTTGAATATTTCCATTTCCTGCTACTTTATACTTCTAATCCAGTACAATTCAGAGGCAGATATTGTACTTTTTAAATCCACTACATTCTTTTTGATAACTTTAAATATTTTGAAGATTCAGATTAAAAATACAAAATATAATAAACAAATAATTTATCATGCATTACTATAGGTTAAGAAAATCTGTATTGATCCAATGGTGAATTTCAAAAGTT
Source organism: Bovichtus variegatus (assembly GCA_943593645.1). NCBI lineage: Eukaryota > Metazoa > Chordata > Actinopteri > Perciformes > Bovichtidae > Bovichtus > Bovichtus variegatus. The sequence continues at coordinate 15,368,074 of CALSCE010009442.1, forward strand.
ACCATTGAGCATAATAAGTACTTTTACTTTTTAAGTAACATTTTGAATGCTGGGCTTTTACTTGTAGCAGAGCATTTCTACACTGTGGTGGCATCATTACTTTTACTTAAGTAAGAGAGCACTTCTGAATTCTTCATCCACCTCTGTAAAACAAAAACACAATGTCCAACTGGCTCAAAGACCTGACTCAAAACAGTCAACATTTTTGGAAGAAAACAATACTTCCCTATCCAAAGAAAGGATGCCACAAATCACAATATGGTGATTCAAATTGATGCGTCTTGTAGGCTTGTTGTTCTCCTTCTCCTCTAAAGTTTGGGGTCTCCTTCACCACTGACGCCTCTGGCTTCCCACCACCAGGACAGCAAGCGAGCATAGTAAATTGCCAAACAGTTTTTCTGTCATTTGATCACACTGCGAGCCGGTTTGAGTGGAAAATGGTGGCGAGACTGTTTTTGTGTGTTCACGAACGCCTGCAGCTGTTTTCCCCATTTCTCCCGTGCTTTTCCCGACACAGATCATTTGGGCAGATGTATGCTCCACCTGGGGTAGAAATGACAACCGAAGCTCCCCTGTGCTTATTGTGGATATATGAAACACATCCTGTCTGTAAGAACTATCAGGTGAAGGCTAAATTCAATCAAACAACGTCATGCCATTAAACACAATCTAAGCACTGAAGAATCCACCTTTCCCAGAAGCTAAACACAAATATATACACTGTTAACTGGAAACACACATACTTACAATACCTCTAGTGTGTACGTATGTAGCAGATGTTTGCATATAGATGTGGTGATTTAGCTGGAAGCATCTGTTCTGTGCATCCCCATGATTCAAATTTCTTTCATCAGTACCAAGCAAGCCCAAGGATGTGTCCGCCCAAATCCCCTTCTTTCCTCAATCCGCCCTGCATGCTCCTCTATCCTCCCCTAACAACCCTTATATTATCCCACCAACCACCTATTCATCAGCAGGCTTCTGTGTCCCCTCCACTGATGCATCCAGGGGGACTTTATGACAGTCTAA
>CALSCE010009442.1:15369502-15424674 GCA_943593645.1 Bovichtus variegatus
CACACACACACACACACACACACACACACACACACAGAGAGAGAGAGATACTACAACCCTGTGTGGGCCTGTGGAGCCTGGGGCTTACATGTGGAAGCAATCACAGCAGAGAGAGATGAAATGATATATAGAACTAATAAGAGAGATGGATCAGTAATGACCGAGATCTAATGTCTAATCAAAATACATTCACTCAACACAAGCACTGACTTCATGGGTCTGGCTATATGTCTCAGAGTGGAGGCCCTGGTCAGTAATGACCAGGATCCAATATCTTATCATAACACATAGATGTGAGTGCCTCCATTATAAATATTAGCCACAACTACTGTTCATACAGAAACTCTCAACACTACAATGATGCCATCCTGCTTCCCAATATAGAAAATATAAAGCATTTGGTTTAATAGAAAATGACTGAATAAGAAGTTTCCCTTTTCTAGCTAAACTCTACTAAAGCCTTAACTGAGCAGCTCTCAGTTAAATCACAATATGTGACAGGCCCACTCTCATGTCTGGCATACTCTTCAGAATGACTCCTTGGTAGGAGTTGTGTTCAGCTGAGACAAATGCTCAAATTACGGATCATTATACTGAGGTACACAGGGTTGGGCTGTGATAGCTGACTCCATTTTTGATTTGGTTCCAGGTTTATAAAGTTGATAAGCCTTGTTTCTAACAAATCTTTAACTTCTCTTTTTTTTTTATTAGTGGAATTGCTTTGCACCAAACATTCAGACAGTTCACATAAATACTGTACCAAATATGTAATCCATCTGGAAAAGCTTTGGATTTTTGTTTTTTTGTTTTGCCCTTCAAACTAAATACTAGTTATGTAAAACCTAGAGGAAGAACCTAGAAGTTTAGAATTGTTGAAAGTTTAAGGAAAAGTTGCATCCTGGGACATACGCTGTTTTGCTTTCTTGCCAAGATTTGAGAGGATCAATAGCACTCTTATGTGTGTAGGATAAATAGGACAATGTGGTTAGCTTAGCATAAAGACTAGAAACAGGGGGAAACAGTTAGACAGGCTCTGTCCAAAGGTACCTTTATCCACCTACCTCTGTGTAAAAATAACAAGTTGTGGTTTTAGGGAAGGCAGTGACTTCCTGGAGTCTTCCCAACACTGTGAGATTGCTAGTTAACCAGCAGAAGCTACAGGAAGCTACTGCGCCCAGAGATCCCACAAACCCTGTAAAACCACAACTTTAAACTTGTTTTGTTGTATGCATTAAACAACAAAATAGTAAATTTAGGGAGATGGATTTTGTCATCTTTGGGTGAAGCCAGTTTTCAGTCATGATAGTGTTATCACTCTTCTCATCTATCTCTTGACATGAAAGTCATTTCTGAAAATATTAAACTAAACCTCTAAACCATATAGACTGATATGAGATTAATAAGGGAATCAGGCGGATTTGCATTCGACAAGCAGATCTGATACTGGATTGAGATTAGATAAAATGCAACTGGAACACGGCCTTAAAGTCCGAAGATATCGGTTACAGCTGTCTCTATTACGGCCGATCTGATATTAGCAATAACAGCAATAGTCTGTTAATGCAATAATAATGTAAGAAATAATTCAGAATGTATGTATTTTGAACATACTTCAAAGCCATGTCTAAATTTAGAATAATAAACCATAAAATCTAAATGAAAATCAGAAATCCAGCACATACTGATAGAAACTGATAGGGATGTACATCAGAGCACAAACATTTGGCCATACTTCAGATAATCAATTTTGATTATACGCATGAAAAATCATCCCTCTGGCCAAGAACCCAAGCCTACTTACCGTTTTAAAGCAATTCTCATCTTAGAGTACTTAGCTAGTACTATAAAATCATGCCCATTTGAAAAAATACTCGTTAGATATTAACTTTCATGAAGTGATTTTTTTACATTTCCCACATAGCAAACCTCAGAGGGGGTGCCAACTTGTTAACTTTAGTATTCGTAGAGCAAAGAGGATTGCCTAGTAACAGTGAGACAGTCGGAGCATGCTGAAGTACACTGGCATAACATTGTCTGTCTTCAGAGAAGGCAGTAGTGCACAGAAAAAGGAATATAAAAATGGTATGAAAAAGAAAAGATGGAATATATAGAATGACTTCAATACAATACTTGTACCTCAGAAATAATACGAAAAAAAACATAACAAGAAAGGACAACACATGTACCAGAAATATGGCCTAGGCCTACAACAATCTCAACCTACCATCACACCACACTCCAGTGTTACTGAGCTAAAGTGTAGTTGGGAGAGCAGAGAACATTATTCTTAGGCAATTGACTTCCCTAACTGAATATTTTAAATAGCTTCTTAATATCAACAGTATTTCATCTTTTCCAAAGATAAAAACAGCCATAGGGGATAAAAACAGCCATAGGGCAAGCCAGGTGAAAACATACCTTCTAAAAAGTTATGAAATACCTTTGGTTCTTCTGTTTTTAGATCATCACAGTGTGTCCTTAACTCTAAAAGCAATGTCTACACCAGAACGGTGGAGGCTCCTGGAGAAAAACAGGGGGAACATTCGTAAGAATACATGTTGTCTGTACAATGTGTTGAACATGATTGTTTTATCTAGCACATCAGTACAGTTTTAAAAAGATGCTCCAAGGTACACAAAGCGTATCAAACAACGTGTTAAACCCCTCCGAAAGGATGGAGACCCTGTCCTGGGCTTTGGTTCGGTTTATGTTAGTCAAACACATCAATGGACAACACTTGCACAAACTAAAGCCTAACTACTGGAAGACAAAATAAGTCTTATAAGTGTTCAGAAAGTGACAGCATGGTTATTTATATGGCAAATGCTCAAATTCTATACTCCATTCACATTGCCTGTGATGATGCTCCCACCTCGTGGTTTCCCATATGTTTTCCATCATGTTATATAGCCTCCAGTATAATATTGTTTCGTTTTTTTTTTTTTAACGGCCGATGTTTTCCTTTAACAGCTTTTTACAGGGTTTTTAAAGGTGTTAAAATCAGTCAGCTGTAAACATGAAAATGTCAGCTAGTGTCAGAGCTTTCACGAAATGCACAAAGTGAGCTGATCAGCTAACTGGCTCACCGCCAACTAACTGCAGGTGATAAAATCTGCGAGTGACAATCACCATTTTAGCCGACAAAACTGATGGTTTATGGCTAGAAATGAAAGGTCTGGTTTTGTTTTACGTCTGCCTGAAAACATGACCCATTGTTTCAAAAAAATATTATTAATTTTGAGTGGTCATTTTTAACTTTGTAAACTTCAGGCACAGGAGCCATCTTATACGTTTAACATGTAAAACATAATATGTAAAATGACAAAGGCCAAGTAATGTAGAAAGTCCTTACCTCTAACACACACACCCCCCCACACACAAACACACAAACACACACACGCACACACACACACACATTCCCAGGAATCCAATGTCATGTTTCTGTCAATGTATCTTCAGGTAGCACTCTCTGCATCGTAAACTAGGAATGTTTCTAAACCAGAAGACAAAGAGAGCGCCAGCTCAGTAATCTTCACTCCTCATTCATCTCCCGCACACATTTGCTATAATCTCTTCGACTGCAATTGATCCTTACACAACATCAATACTAGCTTTGTGACCCAATTTTTATAAATGCGTTCAGCAATGACACCCGAACAATTACCACATTCTGATTCCACTTTGGGATATATTATAACTGTAATTGCAGGCTGTTAATCACTGACATTTGTGTGCATGTGTGTAGGGCACTATTGGCGAGAAGAGAAGAACAGTTGGAAGTATTGGTTTGATAAATGAGGTTCAATTGAGAGAATATTTCATAAACTGAATAGGACTAAAGCTTCTCCAGTGTGGGTGGATGACTTGATAGATCAACAGGATTCAGAATAAGCCTGTCCTCTCCATTGTGCATTATAAATCAGGTTTGCAAGTTAACAACAACATCCCACAAATAAGTGAAAACAAAAATGGTAATGAGAAATTGATGGAGGGGATATTTAGAGGTTTGTCAATTCAGGAAATGAGAAAGTGCTTCAACCAATTAAAAAAGAAAAAAAAAAAAAAAGATCGAAACAATAAAATGTTTAGCTTGGTCCCAAGCTTGGTTACAAAATTACACATACACGAAAACAGGAAACCTTAAATGTGTGTGTGTGTGTGTGTGTGTGTGTTTGTATTGTAACCAAACTCCTCTACCCACTGATCATGTGATCAAGAAGAGCTGAACCAGATGGCGGAGAATTAATTAAAAAAATGAACTCTCTCACACACACAAAACAATATGTAAAATGACAAAGGCCAAGTAATGTAGAAAGTCTTTACCTCTAACACCCCCACACACACACCCACACCCACACCCACACACACACACACAAATGGTATCAAGCCATACTGCAAAGCTTTCTTTATAGTTCACAAATACATACGTATACATATGGACTTTATAAAACTATCTCACTGATGCTAAGCTAACTTTTGCTTTTACAACAAACTGGCTGACTTTGATGTTGTGTTAGGTTATGCAAGTTCACTCAGTGCAGACTCTCAAGTTTTATTAATCCTTCAAGTTTACATCAGATTTCTCCTTAGGCCTTCTGAGGGCCACTGCCAGCCACACTCACTTCATCATGTTACTCAGCAGTGACAACATGGCCTTTGGGTGTTTCCTGATCTTGTCTCTCACTCTCTAATTGCACTAAACTATTGCTGAGCCAAGACACAGCTGGGTACGACAACATTCACCTCATGTTCCTGGGCTGAGTACGGTCGAGCTGAGTGGTGCAGGCAGGGCGGATCCTTGAAATGAAAAGGTTCTTGTTCAGCGCTGATTGCAAAGATAATTGTCAGAGCTGGAAGGCAATGAAGCCCCCTGCCTTTTTCCCCACCCTCCTCCTCCACTCCCCTGTCTTCACTTGCATCATAACCACGGCCCAAACCTGAGCCACTGTCGGTCTTGCAGCGCTGGACCCTGATTGGACCTGAACACCAAGAGCTCAGCCAGAAGACAGCCTGAGTTGAGAGGTTCACATCACATCCTCTTTTCTGTGTTTTCCAGCTCAAACTGCATGGGATTTATTTCAGTGTGAGAGATTTAATGAGGATCTGCTTCTAGTTTTCTCTTCTCTTGGCTTTGCCACACACTTTCTGGAGGCCATTAAGGAAAACAGAGAATGACATGACTTGACGGGCTGCAGAAAAGTCATGAAGGTGCAGAGAAAAGGACAGTATCTGTCAGACAAACCTGATTGACTCTGAGTTTAGAGTAATGATCCTAAACGATTTGTCATAAGAATAAACATTTTGCATTTACCAGCACATATCACCAACTGATATTAACCTATTCAGTATATAACCAATTTCTGGTTCATGAAAGCTGTTTCATTTGAGGTTTGACATCCTACGTGAAGTAATGTAGGCCTTTCCTACGAGAAATTGCTTGGGTGTGAAAAAAGTTTTTAAATAGATAGAAGAAGGACATAGTAATAAGCATGAGCAATGAGAGTCACCACAGCTAGGCCGACCAGAAACTCCAAGGAAACAGCTTTTGATGATGCTCTGAATTGATCTCTGTAATAATTGCTGGCCAAAGCACAAAGCTGTGCTATTTATCAAAATCTTTTTTTACACAAATATTTAAAAAAATATGATTTCAAACAAACATGAACTAATTATTCCTTTGATTTACATGGTGCGTTCAGTACCTAAATGAATCTAGCATCTCCGTCCCTCCAGAGACACAAAGGGAGGTAAAAAGCCACTAAACAATATAACAACAGCTCCCTTGAAACGATTCCAGCACAGCAGTGCTCATATATACTTAAGTTGTTTTCAGACAGCGGCTCAATACCGCAGCCACACCATTCGGTATTTTGAACTCCTCTACTACAGCTACAAGTTACATCCAATCCTACTAACAACTATACGCTACATTTATATATATATATGATGACACAATTAATATAGTACATGTAGCTAATATCTAATATCATAATAGCTACTATCACTAACACTGTTTATTCACCCAGAATGGATTAAACAGTCTTCAAAGACAGATTGTGTTGGTAGCTGCTTGTGAGGAGGTGTATAATTCAGAGACATAGATCGTGGCAAGATTAGCTCTCACAACAGTGTGGTTTCTGTGGTTGTCGTGGTCACAGGGCGGTGGTAACCTGTAAAAATTACCCTCCCTGTCTTCACAAATTAAATGAACTGCATGACATACTAAAGACATTTTTCACAGCAGACAGTGTGGCATGTCACAGCAGGAACAGCACAGGTGTAATTTGTAACCTTAAAAACGATTGCATTCCATTTTAGTGAACAATTACAAGGGTCGTGGTACTGTGCATGCTGACTCACTAGCACGGCTTACTGGGACACTTGAGCCATCGCTAACTCTGTGAAAAAGGTCGATAGGCCTTTCTTACATCGGACATTTTGACATATCAGAGTAGGAAAAGCACAGGTGTAAATAAAAGGGATGGCTCAATGTCACTTTTTCATGTTCGACCTTGAGTATCTGCCGATATCAATCCGACAATCTTTTTCCTTTTCTAAAACAACTAAGCTGTTAATAATACATTTGTATGGATGCACTTAACCAAGCCATCTGAAAAACATCATGCTCTAACTGTGAAACAAATATTCTTCTCGCCGAAAGGAAGAAACATGATATGTTATACAACACTGCTGCTTCTTTTTATTTAAAACTACTTAACAGAGAGAACTTTTAGCACCATTTGTGCCAAAGTATAAATCTGAGTATTTAGAAACAGAACAAAGTAATTAGAATGTCAGTGTAAAATACTTGATATAACTCAAAACAATGTAGCCTATACCTCAATGACAGTTGTTGACAGACACAGTAGTTTAAGATTATGGATCGTGTCGGATTCTTTTTTTCCTGTGGGACAGCAAATAACACAAACCGGCAAACAATTCCAGTAGATTTAACAGAGTTTACTGGAGACATAAAGACAGAAATGTGCTGGCCTCACAATGTTAAAGCTACAAACAACCGCAAACAACCCATAATGCAACACTCGGAGCTGGTATTCACACTGTTTTAAAGCAAACTCTACTCCTAATAATATGCTGAATAGTATGATCCAACTTTTTCAAACATAATTTCCAGAAAGACGCTTTATATCCAGCCAATGCAATATATGAAAAATATAACCAGGCTTCCTTCTTGTGAGACTATTCCAATTTATCATTTTTATCTGTTGCTCCCACTCTCCAGCCCATCGCTCTTCTCACTTTCCACTCTACACTATCACATGTGATAAGAAGCAATTGACTTATAAAAGAGAAAACAGACTGAGCTGGCCCTAAGATACGTGTTAACGGAGTAGTTCAGATTTTTTGAAGTGGGGTCGTATGAGGTACCTATCCAGAGTCAGTAGATGGCGGTTGGCACACCCCCATTTGGAGAAACAGGCAGGAGTTACAGCATGGAAGCAAAGCAATGTAATGCTGTGGACGGGGCCGTCAGCAAAACACATTTTCAAGAGGTTCTGGTGGTTTAACAGAGCATGGACAACAACTTTTTTTTGGTGTTTTCTTTTTTTGGTGGCTAAAATACTGCTGCTTTATGCTGCTGCAGTACATTGCCCCCGTGCCGATACTCCTGTCTGCTTTTCCAAACTGGGGTCACGCCAACTGCCATCTACTGTAGGTAATACACTGACTATGGATAAGCGCCACATACAACCCCACTTAAAAAATATGAACTATCCCTTTATGATGCAAAAAATTACAGCATCAATTGATCATGTCTATGATAAACTAATAAACCCTAAATGGATGTATAAATTACTTTCCAGCTTATATTTGTGACGTTAATAAGCTGACAGTGACTGACATTTAAGCATTAACTTAACAGAACATTGTAATGGTGGATTTGCTGTTCCGAAAGTATGTCTGTACTAAACATCTGCCAACTGTTAAGTAAACACATGCCATCAGTAGTATACACGCAGGTTTTGTGATTGCTGGGCCTTAGAAGACTCTTTAGCCCAGCTGAAACTGGAAATCATGTTGTAGATCTTAAACTGTCGAACTCCTCTTCCCTATCTCCTTGTGTAATTCTTTCACCCCATTAAGATCTGTCTCAATCCAACTTTCTATCCAATGATCCTTTTCCCAACACTGCAATGTCAGAAAAAGGTCTTTATGTCAACACTTTGAGTCATACATGCTGAATCCGTCCAATCATGTTGATCTTTCCATGTCATGGCTTTCTATGGATGTGAAAACTCATTATCTTTATGCTGCTGTCAATTATCCAGCCTGTGTAGCCAGAACGTTTAAAGACTGAACACGGTTTTTCTGTCTCTTGTCCTCTAGTGACTTTGGTGGCGGGCTGTCTCGTGCAGACTGGGATTAGGTGAGCCAGCGAATGCCTTGGCCTGAGACTCTGTGCTTATAGTACAAGGCACAGCCCCAGAATTAGAGAAGGAGACTTTCAGCTGTAAGCTGTGCTAATATACCAATAAGAGGCAAGGAGCTCACTTTATGAAGCCTCATAAACACTCAAAAGCCACAATAAAATATGTCTCTCTACCCTGCATACACACAAACAAACTATAAATTAATGTGAGCCAGTGAGCCACACACACACACACACACACACACACACACACACACACACACAGAGTGACACTCTTGAATCCTGATAGGTTAATGTGTGAATATAACCAGAGGTATTCTGTTGCAGTGTCAGACACTGGTGTTCAACAGATCCAGAGGCCGCTGAGTCCCTGTTTTCCAGGGCTGACCTCGCTTGGTACGGTTGGACTGCTCTGAGTTGAGTTATTGACCATTTATAGCTCCAGACAAAGCCTTGTAAAGCATGTGACATCTGGCATAATCATATTTATAACCATAACAAAGATAGGAGGAGGTAAATCAAACACAGCCTCTCTCAGACACACTGCATATACAGTGGCTCGATAAAAAGCAAATTGGAGTTTCCTTTCATCACGTGAGAGCTTTGTGGCGTTAACAAACAACCAGTCAATCTCCCATGGAATCAGAGTTGGCCTGGGTCCAAACTGGACGACCACTCTCAGTCCCTAATGTCTTTGAAAACAAAAGGACCATTCTGGCATGTTAAAACTCTCAAAGTGTGAACAAAAATAGACTACAAGATGCAGCCTCTGACCTATAATGTTAGAACAATACATGTCTTTCAAACTGAAGTTGTCCTTACCCTGATGCATATTTACACAGACGTTATCAATCTGGATTTTTCACTAAATTGCCATTTGCCAAAGAGCATTCCACGATAAGGAAACATACGCTGAGGCAAACAGTTTTGGGCACTGTGTTCCAGGTATTGACAGTGTAATTTCTGCAAATGTAGCTTACTATTCATTATCAATCCATAAAAGTATGGTACTGTACGACAGTCTCGCATGAATCTTGTTATATGGACAGAAGCAGTGTTGCTCTTATTAAGTTTCCTGCAGCTAAACAGTAGGCTCTCAATAAGTTGAAATGACATTTGCTCATAATGGGATTCGATGCTAATAAAATGTACGTGCTCAAACAGACCGCAGTGCTCATTGTAAGAATGCCTCTGGTTCAGACTCTTAATATCGAGTAAGATTTGATGTTTATGGCACTGTGGCTGAGAAAGAAAGAAAGAAGCATGGCCTCAGAGTTACCCAAGACAACATTTCTTGCAACCCAATCACCCTCATATTAAAACCACAACAAACAGTGATAAATATATCATATTTTTTTTTAAAAAGAAAAGAAAAAACTTGGCTCACCATACCTCATAAATTGTGCACAGGTAGTGATTCCCAAAGGAGGATCACCTTCAATGACGTTGCATGGGTTTTAGACCAAAGCAGGAGACAATTGTGATGATTTTTCTCCTTTTACTCATTACCTATAACATATAAAGTGTATTCCAGTGGGTTAATTCACTTTTCTGGGAATCTTCAAACGCTTCTGTTGTATATAAGTACATGGAGAGTTCTTGGCAGGATGCACCTGCTTCATTCTTCGCTTTAAGACATTAGTGAATCTGTCGTCACATTATTTTGAGTACTGTGAAAAGCCTACAACAACATTTGGACCAAGTTGGTTTGGTGGTTTTTAACGTTAATACCGGCGGTCAAATTCAAATAAACATCGTTATGAGTGCAACAGAAATCAGGAGACACCTCGCGAGCCCGTCAAAAATAGTTCCCCCCCCCATCACGTCATCACGTAATCACGTATGAAGTTCACATTCAGTTCATCGACGTAATGCGCATTTCAATTAACAATACAGACAGACGGCCAATAACAATGTCAACTTACCTTCGACGCCTAAAACTGGGAGCATTCAATCGAAGTTCGGAGCTGTCAACGTATACAGGTTGTTATTTAACAAACTCGTTGACCGGGAAGAGTTTTGTAGCCGTTGTCTGGATGAGTTTGTCCCCCTCCTCTCGCTCACATCTGGTCCCAAAACTGAAGGAGTACCTCCCATCCACCAGGCAGCTTCAGCTACTCTGCAAACCCTCTCCTCACTTCTGTAGGAATTCCCTTCTGGTTCCTGTTGAATTATCATTCGTGTCTTTGAAGCTTCAGTTAACAGCAACTAAAGGGCTGGAAATGGATATTTCTAACACTGCTGTTTCCAGGTGACATAATCGCCAACATTCAGCGCGTGCACAGATCTGAAAGCATCGCGTTAGTTGATGCAGGATGAAGTAACGTCAAGATTAATGAAATGACGAAAGAGCTAAAGAGGAGAGGAAACACTATGTTGTATTTACACACACATGTATTTGTGAGTCATTGCAGCAGGATACAGATATATTGGTACACAATGTACAGCTTTTACGTCTTACTTCTTCTGCCACTGGTAACAATAAGCGAACTAACATGTTTAGTTTTCTGAACCTGTTATTTATGTGGGGTATGTATGATAACTGGAACAGTTTTGTTAAGCTTCTCTGTATAAAAACAAACAAAAAAGAGAGAGATACTATTTAGTTAAATTCACAAAATCAGTCTCTGATGGGAGCTCCACTAAAAGTATTGGTTGCTTGATTTATAGATTTGGAAGAAATACATCTTCCAGTAAAATATAAATGGAACTGTAAAGCAGTCTTGGAATAATAAATTTAGTTTTACTGTAGTATGGAAATGTCCATAAATATTTAACTATTGGAAGAGGCCTGCAGTTTTCAGATTCAGTTTTCTTACATTCTTAGAGGACCCCCTGGATCACCATACTTCAGCAACTATTATCATGTGTACTGCTGATTTGTGTACATTTACTGCTGTAAAATGTAATATATCAAATAAGCAAAATAAAAAAATGGAAGATCAAGAAAGATCTTTTTAGGAGCTTGTCATCTTTTATTGAACCAAAAGGACAGTTAAATGATTGACCATAGCAACAATATTTGGATGTTCAACATCCCAAAAACTGATATCTAGCAACCCTTTCTATTTTATGATGCATGTAACAACAGCCATGTTGCTAACTTTCCCTGACTTGCTGCCTTCTAATTTAAGAATAGATCAACACATACATCCAGAATCCCCATAATTTAATGTCTATAAAGCTAAATACTTGTGTGCTCACATGCAACAGGAAACACAAATATATGCCTTGCTTGTGACCTTTTCGAATATTCAGCAAGTGAAAAAAAAAAAAAAAAAAACTGTATACGCTGTAGACCGTGACACCACTGTGCTGGTGTAATCTGTCCACTGGTACGAGACAGATACGTTTTGGCTGTGGGAAGCTTTGTTTCCCCAAGATTAGCAATTGCTGATTTATGATCCTGGAGACACATTCTGTTTGGACATTTTTGCTCCAACAAATATGTTCACTCATCTTTACACATCCTGAGATAACTCCTCCAGCCTTGTAAAAAGTTTGAGCAGGGGAAATTTTGCAGCCAAAGTAAGTCAGGCAAGTTGCAGAGGTTAGTATCTGCATGTTGAGGCAGATGCCAGCATCACTGCAGGAGAACACAGAGCTGCTGAGAGAAGGAAGGGAAAGATACACCGCCTGGTCTCTGTCCGTCACTCCACTCCTTCTCCAAAAACATGCAGTCTGCTTCCAAACAATCTCGTCTCTCCATCTATCATTCATTTTCTGTTTTCAGCAGGTTATCTTAGAAGCAGCCAGAGAGAGGGTCCGTCGCTATGGTAACCACTCCAGCTCCTGGATGGAGCCCAGGCTTGTAAAAGTGAAGAACGAAAGGCCGGTACGAGCGGGGTCTGTTTCCTTCCAAGTCAAGGATTTAATGGAGGGGTCACTGGGGGAGAGACAGTTGTCCAAGCCAACATTATAACTCAGCTACATCAAGATTATTTTTTTTTTTTAAAAGGGATGGACCCACCAGTCTGTCCCATAAAATTTTTTGCTCAACTTTTTTTTTGTGTTTAGTTTTAGAGGGGAGTAAATGGACTTTAACACAAAGGAGAAAATACAAGTTGAGTGGGAGAAGAGGAATACGTAAGAGAGCCGGTGAGGGGAATGGACAAGATGAAGAGGCAGTGCAAACGGGGTCGGAGACAGCAACAACAGACTGAAAGGAAACAAGAGGGTGCAGCCAAGACCGTGGATGTTGTTTTATCAAGTTCATTTTGTCGCCTGGTTCTTTTCTCCACTCCAAAATACACTATTACATCACACTGAGTATGGGAAACTTTCCCCAAACCAACACACAGCCTCAGAGTGTCTCGCTTATCTCTTTTATTGCTGGCTGCAGAGATATTCATCATTAGCAGAGCATCACTCCAACACAACACAACAACACATCTTATGTCTTTACTGACAGAAAAACATAACCATAGTGGGCTGGGCTCCGAGTGGATTTCGAAGAAATGCAATTACAGTTGAGACACTGCTAAAATGACACCAACATATTAATTAGTGTTTTGACAAACACCTTTGCTGAAAAGTATATTCCAAATTGCTGACAAAACAGTAGCCTATGGTTACTGAAGTTGACATGATATATATTTACTTCAAAAATAGTAAATAAATTAAACATGAAACAAGACCTCAAAACCAAACTACATTTCACACTCTCTTCAGTTGTCTATTTGTAGTGGATGAAAGCAAAGTAATGTCTTGGAAATCTTTGAAGCCATTCGGAAGACTACAGTTCATGTAAATAAAGAAAAAATACAGAGAGAAACCAAAATAAAAACACACTTTTATGGCAACCACAAACATGTTTTATTCACATGAATGTATCTTTCACAGAGACAAAACTGGGGGGAATAAACAACTTCAAGGTTTCCTTGGTTTTCTACAAGCAACTTGTACTGTCTATCACTGGCACCATATCTTCTATTTCATGGTCTTCTACCTCCAAAATAAAAGCTCCCCAAAAATGTCAGCATGTTACAATTAGATAAATCAAACAAACAAACAAAGCTGTGCGGCTTAAGTAATATGAAAACAACAAGAGCAAAGTAAAGCAAGGCAGGGCTCATAGCCGGGAGACATGGTATGGACTGAATCTTGGAGAGTGACAGGAAACCATATTAATCACAACCAAGAGAAGTTGTGCTCAGCTAAATCTTCTTTCCACTGCAGTCCACTGTTACAAGAAATGACGAGAAAAGGAGCACAGTACTGGTTGTTTGAGGTGGGATTCAGGGGTTTTACAAACCCTCACGGGGGTTTCGGAGTTAGCCAAGCAGCTTAACTCCAAATAATTCCACTATTTTCCAAAGTTGATGTAAGTGTGTGTGCTGATGAAGTGGCGGGGTGATGGTCTGCATAAGTAGCATCCTCCCTGGACAGACAATAAACCCACTGTGTATTCTGCCGTGGGCCAGGTTCTTCTGGTGCTGAAAACACCAGAAAAGACCACATCTGATTTTGGAGTATCATGGTCTTTTTAAGTTCTCTGCAAACATTTACACAATGCGTCATCTGGTTTGAGGAGTTTTTCTTCTTCCCCGTGTTTCATCAGTGACCTTCAGTTTATAAAAAAAAAATGCTCCTCTGACTTGATTGTCTGTCAGACTGTGTGCATGTGTCGACCTCCGAGACCCCGTCAGGCCACGCTGCGGAGCAGAGTTCTGGGCTGTGTTGAACCAGACGGGGCTCTCAGGTTGCCACAGAGGTCACAATCTGGACCACTTCGCCGTTCTCTCCCTGGATGGCACCCTGGATGGCCTCTTTCACCTCAATGTCCGCCTGCAGGGCCGGGGTCAGCTCAGCAGCCTGGGACACGAGAGAGAGGACAGGGAAGAAGTGAGCATTTGGAAGACTGTAGCATCCTGCTTGACCTAATCAGTGTAATCATGAAAAAGCACACAAAATGTGTGTCCTGTGAAGTAACAGATAGACAGCAAACCATACTGTAGCCCCTGCCCTTGTGTCATTGTGGGAGACAACCATGGTGAATGCACCAAAGACAGAAGGAGCAGAGGAATGACAAGAGAGATTAGAGAGGAGATATATCAGAGAGAAGAAAGAAGCAGACAGTTGGTGGAAGGGCCGAGAAAAGAGGCAGTGACAGGTGGAGAGAGACGTGAAGTGATGAGCTATTTGTATTTTAATGCTCTCTGACTGTCTCTGCGCTCGGTGTCAGACAGAGCGAGGTATTGTGTGGGTAAAAACCCCTCAAAAGATGAGAGGTTCATGACTCAGTCCTGGATGATGAACATGAAGAGTGACTCACTCCTTCCTCAAATGCACGCCAAAGGTTCCCTCAAACACACCTGCAGCATTTAATCCTCCCTCCAGCCCAGCATGCTGTCACTAGACAACAGCATTAAATGGAGCGCAGCTGCACCACAGCAGCACACACAATGCAACAACACATGAGGCGGACACACTGTAACCGCTGGCGGTAAAGAGGCCAAGTAAAACTCATGTGGATCCATGTTTTGCACTGAGCATTTGAAACATTGGACATGTTGCACTGTCACAGTACGGCCCTTGTTCTCCATTTGGAAACACTGAGGGATAATGGATTATTGCTTTGAATTGTTTTCAACAGAAACTGTTCCGGCATTTTAGTAAGAAGTGAGGTTAAACCAGGCTGTTGGTGATCTGTAGTCCCAACGTTAGACCTGAGCTGGAGATAAACCATGTTGCATCAACATACAGCCACAGATTTTCACCAACTCGCAGAAATGCACCTTGGAATGCAAAGAAAGTGTTGCCCCCTACTTTCTCTAGTTTGGGTAATGGAAACTATTACATAAAGAGAGAGAGAAAAATGCAGAGATAAATAAATACAAAAGCCTAAGTAACTTTTCAAGAACTTGTATAAATGCTACCATATGTCTGGAAACACATGAGCAATTCTCTCGATTCAACACTTTTTTTTTTTTTTAGAAAAGTGGAAAAAGAACAGCACTAACCTTCGTCTGAACTTTGAACTGAAAGGCAGCAATGTTTATACTGTAGGACATCAAAACTCAACTGTGATAATAACCCGCCCTGTAGCAGAGAGGCCAAGCCAAGTATCTATCTATGTCATCAAGTGGGTTACTTTACTCAATGGTTCTTTGCAATGTGTCTTTACGATACAGCTTCAGTTTTTTTTATTTGTAGTTGTAATTGGCCAACTCTATTCTGTGTTTTTATTTCATTTCTTGTGTTTTAATTGTATGCATTACATATTTTGTCCATTGATCGATTATTCGTTGGATAGATCGACTCTGTAAAGTCTTTTAAGGCCGCAGTCCCCAACCTTCTTGCACCACGGACCGGTTTCATGCAAGACAATTTTGGGGGGGCGGGGCGGGGGGGGCAGGCATAACAAAACACACAGTAAAGTGCAAAACATATAATTTAATTATTACATATATAATGTAAATGTAATTATTCCATTTTATATTATGCACTTTATTTATATTATTATTACATTGTAATATATATAATATAATACAATACATAACAATGTTTACAGTAAATATTACCAACACAAAAAAAAAATACTTTTTATTCGTTCGGTACTGGTCCGGTGGTTGGGGACCCACTGCTTTGAAGGCACGCTTCAAAAAATGGAAAATAAAAAAAAAAGTCTACTTGAACATACTGGATGTAACAGCACCAACCTATTTTCTTGGCACTTAACAGCGAAAATTATTTTGGAACTGATGTCTAATGGAAATCTGCTTTTGACGAGTTTAAATACTGCTTGATCAATAAACACCACAATGTTAACAAGCTGTTTCATTCTGTCCTTCAGCATGTCCCCGTGTCCTTAATGAACCCAAACTCCACCGAACAGAACGCTGATGACTGATCAGACCTCTGCTTACTTTGTTTATTTCTGTCAAGATCTGTGTACAATCAAACATTAGAAAAGAAAGAAAAAAAAGAAGCTCTTTTTAGATCTAAAAATCCATTCAAACGAATCAGTTGAATAAACAAACAGTTTGATTGCTCGCTGCAACATGGAGCACAGACCTCGGAATACAGTGTACGGGGTGGCAATCATTTTGTATGCTTGCTGGAGTCTATCCGTTTGTGTATGATCCACACCCAAAACAATTCATCAGTAGAGGATGCTTTAATCACCTCTACACTCACAGGGGCAAGGAGCCAATTACCGAGACAACTACAGACAACAAAAGGACAACAAGACAAGGTTTTACTAAGAGCAAAGGTTTAACTGGGAAATCTGGTGCGTGGCTGTTCTGCTATCCATATCATGGTAGGACTGGTATTTTACACAGCCATAAATCATTTGCAGTTCTCTCTGTTTATATTCTAACAACAGAACAAAGACTCACATCAGGACTAGAGGAACCCATTTTAGCATGGGACTTGAGGGAAAGAAGCAGGAAGGACAAAATGTGATATTCAACATATTTAGAGAAAACTAAAAGTAGAGAGAACAATGGAAAAGTGTGGCTCTTTTATATTCCTTGCAGAGTTAAACTGACCACTTCAAAGGCCACTATGCCGTGTGCCTGTGCACCATCCTGATTCCACATGTGCCTGTTGCTCAAAAAGCTCAATCATCATGGGATTTCAGGCATATCTACTAATTACTACTCTTCTCCTTGTAACACTCCATCCACTCCACTTTATTATGTTAAATGACTGTTTTTACAAACACCCGTCATGATGACTGAAAGCTGAGTGCATTTTATTTGAGCAAAATTATGACAACAGGGGAAAAGCAGACCCATTGTACCTGCAAGTAGTTTGGCTAAATTGCAGAAATTACACTCGTAATTTCATTTCAACATTACAGTAATTATGAATGAAATATTACAGGATATATTCCGTCTCATTATGAAGCTGATCAAACCATTATAGCACAAAAGAAGGCAGGTGTGAGTCCCAACAACCAGAAACCTTGGCTGCTAGTCAGCTCCAAAAGAGGGAAAAAAAAGAAGAAAAGAAAGATTACCCAACTGAAAAAGGTATGGAGGATTCCTTAAAATTGGGGAATACACAAATGATGAGCTCAGTATAAATGTATTAGTTGGATGGAGCTAAAGTATTCAGTTTAAACACCAGTGATGTTGATAGGTACTCGTCCTGCGTCTCTGTCACATTAAAATCCAAAAGGACGCATTCTATTTAGTCCCTGGCAAACAGAAGTGCCGGATTCATTTTAGTGTGTGTGTGTGTGTGTGTGTGTGTGTGTGTGTGTGTGTGTGTGTGTGTGTGTGTGTGTGTGTCACTGTACATTTAATAACACCTAACAACTTTACTGCTAGAGTCCTCTCTGCATCAATCACTAACAGCTGATTTATTTCAGAGGACAGCTTTTTACTACTGTCTACTACTGTGAAAGTGTCGTATAATTTCTGACTTCATTCATTTTCCTATTATATTACATTTGTTTTGTGAATAAGGTTTTCAGTTTTGGGATTTTACTTATGTCATTTTTCGGGATACATGATAGAATGTATTTTTCACGTAATCAAAAGTTCTGTCGTTTTTTTTAGATTAAATTGTTCACACACATATGGTGGTATTTTGTTGTTTGTTTATAATGACAATGTTCAGAATTAGCTGCAAATGTAGTTTTGTGACGGTCTGCATCTTCACCAGCTGATGATGTTTGTATCTACTGTGTATTTACTTCCATTTGACATTCCAGACGAACAGAAAAGTGACTAGTGAGGTACGAAGCTGAAATATTTACAAGTGATGGGTTATAACATAACCCTGTAGTATCATGAAAATATCCAGAAGACTCACATGTTTTAGTCAAATTAAAGTTACTTTTAAAAGTAAACTTCCAGAAATGCAAATTTACAACAGAAAAATATACTCCGAGCACCTTTTTTTCTGGCTAATTTTACACATTCTACACATTGGAGTAGTAAAATATGCAAAAATCCTGGGACTTGTATCTTCTGGCCGAGCACGGAGTATACAGCACAGATTAATGGCATCACTGAAGGACTGATAGCAGATCTACAGTGTGTACTTCAGATTGAGAAAAAGAGGCGGTTATTTATTATGGATTTCTAAAAACAAACAAACATGTGTAGTGGGACTGATTTAGATTAGCACTGGGTCTGTTTCACCTCAGACAATTGATGCATACTCCAGCAGTTGGAATGCTACCCAGTTACAAACACTCTGTGTCTGTGTACTGTCGTGTGCGAGAGCCTGAAAGAGTTTGTGATTTGGTGGCTGTTGTTTTACCTGTACGGCAGCTGTGTGATCTGCGACGGGTGCTAGTTGGACGTACTGCACTTGGATGTCAGGGGGGAGGGGGGAGCCCTCTACTGCTGTGGCCCCGCCATCAGCTGATGCCACCGCTATGAGCTGAGCCCCACGCAGCACCTAGGACAGACAAGGAGAGAGAGGACAAAAGAATAGTCAACCCTCACTGAAGTTTTCAGCCCATCCTCAACAGTATCATCAGCCAATCAATGTGCTCTCAATTCCACATAATACAAGTGTAATAGATCCCAATGAAACACCGCTCATCAGCTTCATCCAGCAGAGTTTAAAAAGCAACAATCAGGCTGACTCTGCAATGATCTATAGCAAACACCATTGGAAACAAGAAACAAATAAAAACAAACAGCAGAAAGCCTCATGTATGTCCTGTCTGATGTGTTTATGTTCTTTTATTGATTACAGCCATCCGTGTGTACAAGCACGATGTCACACAAACACACCAAGTAACATTGTGGCAAGGAAAGAGTCATGAGGCGGTATCTGAGTGACGTAAATAAACATTTCATTCCCACTGTTCTCACTGCGTCTCATCACGCCCTCTCTTCATACATCGAGTTGGAAAGGAACGTTATGGTCCATTCAATTCAATAGCATTTTTTACAAGTGTTGTTTTCCTACGCTCCATATATGATGATATGCTAGTTAGGATTCATTTTTATTCGGGTTCATTTAATTGAAGTCACATTTAGACAAGGAAATAAAAGAAATTGGCTAAGAATGTAGTGAGACATCACAGGGGGATCCTAATCTCCCACAGTGTTGAAAGTCAGCCAGGCGCCATTAGAGCTCTGTGGTTTTGACGCACTAATTACAGAGCAGTGCAGCTGGAGTGGTGTTGGGTATTCCTATAGTTTGTTGAGGCTATTCCTATAGATAGACTGTAACCACAAACACACAGAGGGCAGCATGTGTGTGTGTGTGTGTGTGTGTGTAACCTTGTACAAGTATATACACACACATGACCTGGGATTTGCGTACAACTGTTAATTAGGATTGCATAACTCCTATGTGACAACAGACATACAAATGAACATGCACTTCTCCTGTCAATACAGACACATGGACAAATGGAGGGAAACATTCACTTGGCTTTGAGCATGTGTATGTACACTGTAATCAGACGGAGGTCAGAGACCACACTACTATCCTCCAGTGTGGCCAAGCTTTCCAACAAGAAATTTCTCGGAGAGGGGAGTTACTGGTTTGAAATAAAAAGGCATTCCTACATGAACTGAGAGCACGGTCTCATTTATATTTTTCCCAGTTTCCTGACTGAACACAGGCGTCTTTCATTGTCTCCTGTCTGGCAGGCTTCATGTGTATGTCATCTTTCTCTGCCGTCTCTGGGATGTTATGTGAGGTCTCCGTCTCCAGCTCAGTCCCCTTCCAGCTGCGCTTGGTACTGGGACTGGCTGGGACATGCTTAACAGGCATTACATTTTAAGGGAGAATATGCAAGCCTGCAGAAAAACCCAAACCTCACAAACCTCAATTACAGATGATGTTTGTTGCCCCCTAACCCCTTCCAATCCCAGAGTCCCACACTGCATCGTAACCCCCAGTCCAACCTTCACTTTGAAGTTCTGAGTTAGTGACGGGCCCCAAAGGTTCCGTTAACCCACCCTCAACCCGCTGACTTGCCTTGTCATCTAAGAGACTTTGCCAGTTTCACCACAAAATCTGCCGCCTCATCACCATAATGTGCCAGGCCAGAATGGCCCGATGGAAGCCATTAGTGTAAGAAGTCTGCCTGACTCACCGGATCAGACAACCAGGACGCTTTAAGCACAGACATGGATCGAGACTGAGAGAGCTAGACTCTTAATATAGCAGAAGACTCAAATGAATCACTGTGTTTGAGAAACATTCCTGATCAATAAGATCATTAGGCTGGAGGGTTGGTGCAAACAGTAACTGTAATCAGACAGTGAAAGAAATAGTCCAATATGTTGGGAATGACGCTTATTCGTTTTCTTGCAGAAGAGTAGAAGAGAATATCGATACCAGTCTTCAATGTCTGTGCTCTAAATATGCAGCCAGTTGGCTTAGCTTAACAAAGACTGGGAGCAGGCTGAAACTGCTAGCTTGGCTCTGTCTAAGCTAAGCAAACCGTCTCCAGGCACCAGTAGATGAGTGTATTTTCTAAAATGTTAAACTAGACCTTTAAAGCGCATGTACATACTTGAAGTAGGGATCATCCCACCGAGACTAAATCCATAAAAATAATGCTCAAATTGGTCAGCTCATTGAGAACAGTGAGAAACCAAATGTACAGCCAGCTGTTGTGTTTCTACAAGGCAGACATCTATAGAGATCCATCCTTTCCCCACACTTCATCACACTGCTCTGCCAAGTGTGCATCTGTCTGCGGTCATATGTATGTATGTGAACGTATGTGTGTGTGTGTGTGTGCAAACTCAAGCATGATCTTGTGTCTGAACTGTAAGTGTATAATTACCGCAGTTCAGGAGATTCTATGTTTGATACTTGAGATGGTAAACACTTGTCTAACTCAATTAGACTCTTAAACTCCATTTGAGAGCAGTTTGCATTCTCAGCTGTGGGGAGCAGCACACAGAGGCTCACAAAAGCATTTACAGAGTTGGAACGGCGTGTGAGATCTCTGCAGCAATTACACAGGAACTTCTCGGGTCCACATCCTGTCCCACGACTCGCTTTGTCAGAGCAACCCCTAATACTGTCAAGCTTGGCTTTAAAGTTTGAAAACAATCAAAAGCTAGGCCTAAATCTATGCTCAAAAGACGTATATCTACTTCACGGAGGATGCAAGGAAAGAGTACTGAGAGGATACATTTCTTTTCTTGTATGTAGTATAATATCTTTTTCTCGTGTAAGCATAAATTATTGATTTGTTGTCTATAATTACCACAAGGTTGGAAGTTCATATAAAACACTTTTAAGCACCATTACGTGATTCTGCAACTACGGATGATAATTACTCCTCAATCAGCTAATAGGACAAAATCATCATTAAGTTGTTTTGCGGCAAAAACAAATATAATCACAAAAATATACGAAGGGAATGTTTTATGAGGTTTAAGACATTAGGCTTGAACAACAAATCAAGATAGTTAGTAGAAACTAATACATTGTATACAACAAGGTGAGAAATGTTTGCGGGGACTTTCTTGGAGCAGACAAGTCCCCCGACACTGGGAAAACTTTACAGTCTTGCCTTGATTGCCTAACTGCCTCAGTTTTCAACTAAGAGCTGGGGTGACTCACTTGAAATGCAGTCTAATATATTAGATATGACGTAGGGGGTTCAATTTGTCCGAAACAGGGGCCATCAGCAGATCTTAAGTGTATTAATTACTGCTGACCTCAATGTTTTAAGGATTGGGAGTCTTTAAATAATCACTAACGACTAACTGGCCACCCCAATGCTGGTCCAAAGAGTAGGGCAGACAAGCTGGATTAAAGCGCTATGATACTGCAGCACAGTCCTGGAGAGAAGCGCGCTGAACAATCATGAGCATCTTACATTGTCTGCAGGCTTTGCTAGCTGTCATGGCCTTGAGAAAAAAGGGGAAAATAAATGTTTTGCTCATGCTGTAATGCTTTCAGTAATGGATCCAGGACACTAAGGAAACACAGCAATGGGAGAGCAAAGACACAAAAATGAACAACAGCAGCAGCTTAATGCAAAAAACATTCATGATTCCAGTTGACTGAAAGACAACAAACACCTGGATAAACACTTTGTGAACCAGTCCTCATCTGTGCATGTCTGAGGATTCTAAAATGTGCTTTGTCTCCTTTCATGCAATATGAAACATAATTATAAGTTATATATAGTAATAGTTAAACTAGAATAAAGAGGGCTTCATAAATACAACAATGCCTCTGAGCTTCCATCTCTACCAGTGGTAACAGTCTCAGAGAAGGCATCAATTCCCAGGCTCACCGGAGGTCTCGGTCAAACTCAGCTGTGAAGCGGACGATACGATGAGTCACCCGCTTAGTGTGCATGCTTGCGTTTGTGCCTCAGTATGTTTTAAAAGATTTTGCTTCGCCCTCGCTGTAATCAAAGAACACTGGAATACCCCATAACACAAGATCTGCCTTTTAGAAGAAACAAAAATACATACACAAAAGACAGTGTTCTTCTGCGCTCTACCAAAAAGATAACCACACAAATCTGGTTCCCATGATTCCCAAAGGGATACCTCCTCTTCATTCAGATCTGGAAGGAAAAAAATCATAACAGGGAAACGAAAGAAGAAACATTTGGACTTTGGAGTGGCTGGAACTTCCTCTCAGCTTCGCAGCAGTCAACAACATCTGCAACTGCCAACCGTGGACAGATGTCCAAGCAGAAACACTAGCTGCGTGTGGGTAGGTGGGGTAGAGGGAGTGCAGGGAGAGGGAATATGGCCTGGCTGCGACTTGGCTGTAAAAGGGCTCATTATGCACAGCGGTGTGCTGAGTGCTTGTTTAGTGTAGACTGGGAAAATGAACACAATGGCCTAAATATGTCTCACTGCAGGCATTAACTCTTAGTTACTGTACATATAACTTAACTCAGAGCCGGAGGCCTCAGCTCATGATATGATTGAATAGTCAACAGTGGCCTTGTGATACACATTTTTTAAATGTCAGAAGTTGAAATAGGAGCCAAAAAGTATCATGCTTTGTTTCTCTATGATTTGAGAATTCTCTCACTTATTCACAGTTATAGGTTCAAACTTTTGAAAAGTGATATTACCATACATTACTGATGTACCCATCTCCTGTCAACATATTATTTTTGAAATACATTCGTATTATAAATCTTTATGTCTTGCAATGACCTCGTAACCTGGCCCACTGCTTCCCATCTCCACACCCTGACACTGTTTCTACACGAGAGCTCAACACCTGCATTCAATCAAACCCTCCCTTGCATCCTTTGCTCCTCAACTCCCACCAGCACACTGGGAGTCAGATTCAGAAAAGGCTCTGAGAGGTTTTATGACAAACCCAGCTTGACTTGAATTCTGATCCAGAACCAGCAAATCAAAAGGGGACTGATGACAAAAATAACAGCCGTAATTAAAAGTCAGGCCTATTAAAAAGCAAAAAAGAAGAAAATGCCATTGGTTCTCTCTGTTCTCGAGTGCAAATCTAAACTTGGCCTGTCTAATTGACGAAGGCATTTTTACAGTGTCTGTAAATTTCGTGATTTAAGATGATGACTTTATCGTGTTTCCAATTATGCCGTTTGATTCAATGGAGCGCGGAGGAGATGATATACACATTAGCAAAATATCACACTGCACAAAATACCCGTTCTCAAAACAAGCAATTTAATATAGTATAGAGACAGAATCTATAAATGCACGATGAAGGCCAAGACGTTTCTTAAATTGAAAGTAGGGTTGTACCGGATAGTTTGAGGCTTCATTTATAACGACGACTTTCTAATTCATTCAACGTTTGAATGCTGCACAGCTTTCCTTTTTTTGCATGTCTTTTCATTCTGTTTAATCCTGGTATTTCTGCACAGTTGCGAATAAAGATTAGACTACACTAATATAAACAGTGTCATACTATTTGTAGAATAGTTTATAAGCATTGCTAAGTCTAAAAATCGAAATTTATTTAACATAGATCGATGTTATCATTTCCAAAATTCGCAACATGTTTTTGTCTAACTAAATATTCTGCTTCAATCCATATTTATTGGCGTTTAGCCTTTCATAAACAAATTTTCACTGCGGTCAGGTTTGCTCTCCTGCTTGCCGCACACAAAGGGAGGCACACACACCTTTATTAACGGGGCAGTCTAACTAACTAACAAGGTATATTCATTAAAGAATTTAAAATAAAATTTAATAAAAATAAATACTAACTAATTTAATCCAAATATCTTTATTCAAATCTTTATTTTTTTGTAAGTGGGATGAAGTCATAAAATATGACATTCAAAGCTTCATTCGAAAATCTCAATAAAAGCTTTGAACTTCGCCAAAAATAATTTGGTTGAGCCCTAATTAAATGTAATTTTTTTGAAGTATATTCTCTGTTTATAGTTCTGACACTTCCCTTTAAATATCCAAAACAAATGAAGACACTTTGGAAACTACTTTTAAGACTTAACATGTCCAGATGACGTAAGACCTGAAAGCAGTACACCCAAACCGCCAAACAATCTCTATGGAAGAAAACTCAATGGGTCCCAAAATCAGCCCCTTTGACCCACTGCAGCCAAGAATCCAACAGCTCTACTTCAAGCTCACATCTGACGTGACAGACATCTGTCATCTGTCATCAGCAAGTAGCTCACTGGAGACATCACATCAGATACAATCACTTTTACTGCTGCCTGTACATTTGCCAGCACTGGTTAAAGAAGAAACAAAACAAACCATTCAGGGGACTCGATCAAGCAACATCCAAGTCAACCATCTGGCTTGTGCTTTCTCTGGCATTATTATTTAATAGTCATGATAATTTCTAGAAGAATGTGTATTCTGAATTTTACAAAAACACCTTTAGTTGCAGTGTTAGTTATGTAAGCGGTTATTCTATCATTCCCATGAAAAACAAGTTTTATTGTTCCCACATTGCCAGTCATGCTGCTTTCCCCCCAAGCACGTTACTTTGTATCCATTTTATTCCACTTGTGGTGCATGTGCAGACAAAAGAAAATCAGACAGAAATCTGACTATGCCGTTTATATGCCAGGAGTCATTGGAAACGCTGATGAGTAATCTAGCTGTTAATCAAATTCTGCCTATTATGATATATATTCTGATATATTAAGTGTCAAATATGTGTTAAATATCCTGATTACTTTGTGTACATGACATAATTAGTATTTTAACCAGGTTATAATAAACCTAGAGTCCATGTAAATGCTCTAACTATTGCTGTAAGAATTGCTGTCCCTCATGGATGATGAGCTCTGTAGGCCTGGGCTGCAACAGGCCTGTGCTGATAATGAGTCACGCAATGCATCTAAAACATCTGGTCCCTCTTACTCTCACACCCCAGCAAACCTGGGCTCTGCCCTCAAAGACAAAAGAGCACTCCACTGGGGGTACCCTCCTCTGCTATGCTCTGAAATGCTGAGTTACAAACACACACACACACACACCTACGCACACGTTCAGAACTAAGAGTTTCCCAATCTGTGGCCCTTTATCTCCAGGCCATGATGCCACAAGGATACAAAGCAGACCACTACTCCTTTGAAACAGGATCCACCACTAGATCTCCGAATCACCGACTGCTTACGTACATCCCACTTACACTAAACAATGGTCATAAAACATCTTGTTTGTATCTTTTCATCTCATTTTGACCCTCCCCCCGGACTGTGAATCACAGGAATCTCTGCAACGCCTTACACATTAGAAACAGCATTCTTGAGCAGAGAGAGAAAAAGGACAACCGAGTATCTTGGCCCACGGGCCAGCAGTTTGATTCCAGCACAAATCACACCCTGATTTATCTGAGGTTAACCTTACACATTGTTCAAGCATCTGCTTTGTGTGTAGAAATGACAAATGAAGACATGCTGTCCGAGCACCGTTTCTTTAACGAAGCTAACAGTCAACAGGCATCGAGGAGCTAATGACTCTGGCACAAACAAATACAACTGTTAGAGCATCGACACATGCAGAACAACATGTTCAAAACGCACTAATTCATCGGTTTTCTCTTTGTATATTCTTTGTTACCATACTTTATTCTCTCACTTTTCCTTGTTTGGCCTTCATCCTCTCTTTCAAAGACTCATTGACACATCCTTCTCCCTCTGCGCACAGTCACTCTAACAATATACTGCTTGTACTTCTCCCGGTTCTGTGTATAGGTCCTGGCAGCACGGATGGAGGGACCAGTGCCGAGCTGGACTCTCTGTTCTGTGACCCAGTTCCCACACTGACCATGAACAATGCCGCTTGGGAGGGTCCAACAGATGCACCGCAACATGTGCTGACAGGAAGTGGCAGTAGTTCAACTCGGGGAAGGAAGTGAGGTGGGAGGGGGACTGTCTTCAGACTCTTGACAATCATGTCTAAAGCCCCCGATGGGCGGCATTCAGGTCCATCATCGGTACATGACGCAGTCGGATGACAGGAACAGTGAAATTGGTGAAGCTTTATAGCTGTCTCTTGAGATTCTGTCAGCGCTGGATTTCTCGGACAGACACGGCATCGGAGACAGGGAGAGTCCTCTGAAAAATGTGAACTCACTCAACAAAGAATATGCTGTGCCTCTGTAGGTTTTATTCTTACATAATGTTTGTTTTGTTTCTGCTTTCAAGTATTTTCAAAGAAGAATGTCAGTAAAGATGAGTAAGGGAAAAGGAGGCATCCTAGGCCATTGCGGGCCATTTGAGCTAGCAGAGGGCACCGCCTCGTACAATGTTTTTTTATGTGGAGTCTGGTATCATGCATGCGTTTTTGTCTGATTCACAGCTCAACTGGTCTCTGTTTTCAATCACGAACGGGACAAAACATCTCTTCCAGACGGTGTCCCTTTTTGGCTTTCCTCTCACCATCTTTTTTCTATCTCCCCTCCTCCTCATCAGTCGGTCCTTTCATCTTCCGATCCTCCATTTGGTCTGCATCAATGCAGGGTAAGATCACAGCACAGACAGAGAAGGCCACTAGATAAGAGGCTATGACAGAGAGGGAGTGCAGTAAAAGACTAGTTATTTTATAGTTTCATGGGTCCGCCTTCTCTTCCGTCTCAGTGAGAGAGTTTTTATAGCCTAGTGGAGAATTTTGGATCGAGTCGGTTCCGACTTTCAGCTGGCACAGTTCCCCTCATTTCAGAGCTAAGTTGGCATAGATTGACATGAAAGCGGATACAGAAATATTTGCACCTGAACAACACAGATCTGACGTGTGCATGAG
This sequence comes from Bovichtus variegatus, assembly GCA_943593645.1. NCBI lineage: Eukaryota > Metazoa > Chordata > Actinopteri > Perciformes > Bovichtidae > Bovichtus > Bovichtus variegatus. The sequence continues at coordinate 15,397,028 of CALSCE010009442.1, forward strand.
CAAACAAAGTGAAAAGTGAGATGGGTGAAGCACGCCTTGCTGCTCATTGCATGCAGTAAATCTCCAGTGACAACATAGTGTGTGATTGGTGGATAGAGTGCAGACAGAGGAGTCAGTCTGCAGCACTCTCAGAATATTAACACAGCCTGTCTCTTAAACTACTAATGCACCTCAATTTCTTAGTAAACCTGGAGCAGGGATATCCCCCCTTATCCTTTAACAAGGTCCCAAATCCTATCACTAATCTCTTACTCTAAAAACCTTGCTTTAAGTTCATTCTGGAGAATTATGCAACAGTAAGCAGTTAACTTATTGGCCAGCCTCATTTACTCAAACACTGACGCACACGACTGACGAGCTGTGAGCGTGAGAATGAAGATGATCACTTTAAATGTATTCCTTAATGAGTGATGGCATTGTATATATTTCCTGATCGAATAATCACACAGGGAAGACCTGTATTTTAGCAATGCAGTCTTGTCCGTACGGCACTAAATGTACTGAAAACACATCTCAACGTCCAATTTACGTCCATCGTAACACGGCCTTAGTGCTACGTGTATTGCCAATAATCACAACAAATGTGTTTAGGCGAGTGAATGGAAGGAAAACAATGTGTTACTACATTAGATCAAAAGGAGATCACATATAATAGTCTTAATGTGTGTGATTTGGTTGAAGAGGTCGTTCAGACATGCAGTAGTTTTAGGACAAATGTACTGTTTTTCCCACTTTCCCAGAGTCAGAACCTAATAAATGACTTAGGGCAAACCTTTGTTATGTATTTGTTGTAGTCTGGAGTTATGTCAAACAGCAATATTAGACTAGCTTGGCTCAATTGTTGATTGTCTATAGGATCAAAAAACAGAATCATGATCACATAGATCCCACATTTTTCCAAGCTTTGTCTGAGGGGAAGCCCACAGTCTAAGACTTTGAAAACCCCAATCCATTACCCATACCCATCCCTAGTGGAGAGGGAAAGAAATCAGTGGAGGGAATTACTAAACCTCCCTAATGAAGTTCAAAGGCCTGATTTAGCCTCCTCTTCTCAATGCCACTTGACACTTCAATTGGAGACTGTGTCCAGTAAATGAATGATGCTTCTTACATTGAGCTTGTAGCCAGACCCAACTCACTTGACATCTCCACACATAACTAAGATCTGATGGACAAATGCCAGGCAGGACACCATAGAATGTAGATTTTGATAATGACTCTCAATGGCTGAAATACTGCAGAGAGACAAAATAGGCAAGGTGCAGACAACCATAGAAAACATGTACATGAATTAACTGACATTGATGGAGCCACAGAGTGCAAAAAACATCTGTGTGGAGCTGTTCTTCTTATTGGTGTAATTGATCTTAATGCGGCCAAGATTCGACCTGTGAGTGTGAACATCTGACGTAAATGTGACCTAGAGTGATCGGATGCGGCAGGTGGCCTTTAAAACCACAGCTACATAGCAGAGGGAAGATGAAAAGAAGCGAGAGGGAGATAGGGAGAGGAGGAAAACCGGCCCAGGGAAAGAAAAAGAGAGACAGCTCTTGTGTGATGAATTACGCATGCAAGGTCAAACTAACATAGCCTCAGCACTATTGTGCCAGATTACAAAAACAGTGACATCATACAGAGCCTATTTTATGTAAGCCTCTCTGTAAACACACACATTAGACATTTAAGAAAGCACACATCAGGATTAAGTCTGATCTGGTTTGTCTTTGTCTGAGGGTCTTAACAAATTCTGCTCCAAGATACACTAAACTAATCATGATAAAGACACAATATGTCATTTGTATGTGAACATATCTGGTCAAAGTGATTTATCTCCTTTATAGCACTTACACTATCACTAATATCATACTTGTTTGGGCCCCGTTTCCCACAAGTGGGTTTATGTGTTTTATGGGGTTCATTAGATTTAAGAGCTGACCTAAGAGTCAGCCGCCCTCCGCTCCGTGACAATATGAGAATATAGTGAGGAGAAGCTGCCACTGTTAATATACCACTGCATGTGTGTGAAAAGTTCGACCTGCAACATGAAGTTTAAAGAATAAGTTACTGTGTGTTTGTTTTGGCATTGCACTCATATCATTTTACAGACCAAATCATAGCATGAGCAAAAAAGAAAGGGAAAATAAAAGAGCTTTTTATTGGACTAGGCTCCCAGACACCACCAAGGGAATAGATGCCTTTGTGCAGCATTTTGTTCTTGCATGCTTAGGGGTCTATGCACAAGTAAGCTAATCCCTAGATATCCCACACTGCATTTTCAAATAGCTATATAACTATACAGTATACCCTATAGAACAGCTGAAAAATTATAAAGCTGGTGGATATCTGCAACAAAAAAAAGCAACGGATATGAATAACTGCTGGAAATGTGTGTTGTGGGACAAAATCTAAACCAAATTCTGGCCAAAACTTCCAAGAGCCTAGAGAAAGAGACAGAGAGAAATGCTGTCGTAGGGCTCAGCAAGCAGGTCATTCCAGGACACGAGCAGGCATGTGTGGTGACTACCTCAATCAGTTGAACGCACACACAGAGCTAAACAGCCAATAAAACAATACACACAACACAAAACTCATATAAAGCAGATGCATTCACACGTTACAAATGTGCGTGCATACGGATAGCCAAAGGCGCTTTGAACCGATGAATGAATTGGATGATTGAAATTTTAATTAGACTATAAAATATGGAACTGAGCAGCTGAAAGCACATGGTTTCAGACGGTGGCTTGTTACTCCTTCTTCAGCTCAAATTTTGACTTATTACATAGCAGGGGTGATGATTATCTTAATTTTCAAATGCAGGGTTGGATGTCGAGCAATTTCTTAGAAAGTTATTGAAATCACTTTAATACTTACTGCATTTGAACGAAGTAAGGAATTACTTTACAGGGTATACAAATAGGTTGTTACTTGCATTACACTCTTAAGGCTTTTAAGTCTCTTCATTGGCATAATATCTATGAAAAAATCTCCTTCGTCTTATTCTGCCTTTAGTTCATGCTCGAAAATGTCTGAAATATGAGTAGAGTGCATATGACTGCGCCAAAAAAAAAGTGGCCAATATAACTCAGAAAGTCTGAATTTAAGGCTGTAGACTCTATTTTTTTTTTTTACGACAAACCTTGGAAGTAAGAAGTAATGTGGGTCTTCCAACCCAAGGGGCTGCATTGGTGGAGGCCTGCTGTTTGAGGTACCGGTGACACTTAGTAATACGGATGGTTTGAGTAATAGTTCCAGGAGTTTCAAAGCTTATCAGATGCCAAAACACTTCACAGTGGTTTATAATACTATGAGGAAGAATTTTATAACTCTGTAAGGTATCACAGCAACAATCATTTTATGCTCCGTTTCAATGATAACAGGGAATTACGCTGTTCATGTTACAAAGTAAAACACCTGGAATGTTTACTTGCACATATTTAATTAGATAATGCCACGCCTTGCCTGCTGATGACATTGCATTAAGTTGCAGCAAAAGCCGACTGTTGCGTCGGTCACTTCGACTGCGTATGGGCCAAAAAGTTGCACCTGAACAAACCGCAAAGACTACAGCCAATGTGAGAGACTATATCTCGCCATACCAGCTGGCGGCGGTAGTCTGTATTTGTCATTCAAAAAGGGAAACCAGAAAACATAGTGCTGTGGATCAACAAGCCGTTGTTATGATACATACAGTACATGAAACAAAGCAGCGGTTGCCGACCATTTTCACACCACTCTCGCTCACCACTCCAGATGGACATGTCGTTGTGAAAAAATCCGAGTATTGGCATGATCAGATGAGATGAAGATGAAAACTGAAAAGAGCCTCTGTGTGTGCTCATTTGACTTTAGTTGTCTGCTTGATTTCCTCATGTCCATTTCTCTTCTCGTGCACTGATTCACTTAAGCTGAACAGCCAATCAGAGGGATTTCTTTCACCGACTGGCTCCGCAGCTGATTCAACGTGCTGAATAGGCCGGGAAAAAAAACGCAGACAAGGGCTAGCTGGTGCCAACGATGCGGGGCACACCTCCAAAGCTAGGGTGACAGATGCTCACCGACGGTCCGACATTGACATTGCTTGGTGTGTCAGGGCCTTTAGCTTAAAACATTTAGTAACCCAATTAATGCAATAAATTGTTTTAGGGCATAATGAAAAAGTCATCTAATAAATAGTGTAGCTACTTTTCTTAGGGGGTCATGTAGAATAAATAGTCTTAAAGTAAATAATAATGTGTAATTCTCTAGTAATGACCCAAAGAGTGATGATGTTTATCCTCCATTCACATTTTAGAAGGGAAAAAACACTCTAATAGCTGTTACATAAAAACACCTGTCCTATTAAAATTAGACAAAACAGTTTAACTTCCAGATGGGCAGCGTGAGAAAGAACTTCCTTCCCTAAAGTCTTGCTTCTAGACAGACATAATGAAATCATGAATGTAAAATGATGTGTTGGTCTGCAGGCGTCCATATGTGGCCTGCAACGATCATATACAGGCCGGCTCTGCTTTGATCGAGACATCTTTGGATCTCAGCAGAAAGAACAGAGAAACAGGAAGGGCACTCGGTCCAAAACAATCCAAGACAGGGAAGGACAAGGTAATTGACACTGGGAGGACACAAAAAACACCTGAGTGTGTGTTAATAGGACTGTGAGGGTGCATGTTTCTAATTAATATGTCATTATTATATCTAACCGTATGGGAGATTGTGATGTTTTTGAAAGGCAAAAAAAGAGAGTACGATGGATACAACTACTGCTCATGGTTAAGCCGGGGCAATACAACCAAAAACATCCTAACTTTATTTATATACCCTTTTTAAAACATACAGTTACATCTAGGTAAGAGCTTCAAACTTACCGAGATTTACCTGGCAATACATAATAACATCCTTCAGACTTCCTGCCCACTACAAATCAGTATTACAACAGAAGAAATGGCATTTAAAAATTTGCTAAACTATTACAGCATTAGCATGTAACAAACTTCTGTTTTAAAGATGAAGTGTGACTCCCAATGTCAAAATGAGTACATTTTCAGTTACAGGATCCCTGTGGAGTTTTAGACCTCTCGTAGCGCTATGGAGCCATTTTACTATGAGTTGGTCCCTGTTTTGTTTATCTGGTGTGTGTGCGTGCCTGAGGACAAACATGCACACACTAGCGCACACGAGTGACGTAGTACATATTCCTGCCAATGGTCTCACAGTATTCAACTGATCCCCAGGTGGTGGCAACAAGCTAAGATATGCAGCACCAGCAAAGGCAGGGAGAAGGAAGGCTGCTAGCCAGTAGATTTAACACCCACAAAAATCTGCTTTATAAATGTTTTATGAGGATTGAATTGTATTCAACACATTTGTTCGAGCTCAATGACACATATACATTGTGTTTTGATGAGTAAAATTGAATGTTAACACACATATGTATTTGTTTACAAGAACTCTCCACAGGACTTCAAATACCTAATTATACCTAAAGTAAGTTATATTTTCTTCTTTACAAAACATTAAGCTTATATTTCTTATATAACATTAGTGCAATACAAGTACAGTACTTCTGGCTTCTATTGCATTCCATGTTACCACTTGTCTTTTTCTATGAGTCTTATGTCCTCAAAATAAAGGGGAAGATGGACATGGAAATCTGATGATGCACCTGGCATTGAAACGTTAGTCTTTCAATAAAGGATTTTGCCTTAAATCCGGGTGCTCCAGTATACTTTGGACCAAATACTCTGAAGTCTATCTACCTCTACCTTCAGGACATGGGTTTAGAATGTGGCCATCATGAATGCTGCATTTGCCAAACCTTCAGCAAAATATTCCTAACACACCCATATCAGGGTCACCACACTCACAGCTACGGTGCAATAGAGGGCATGAACGTGACAACCCTGTACACAGAAGTCATCATGGTTTACTAGCCTGAATGTGAAAAACGCAAACATGCAGCATCTGCCGTGTGCAGTCACATTGAAATACAAAGAAAATCACAAAACGATAAAAACACAGCTGAGACGGTAAGGAGCTGTGCAATCACTGCGCAAACAGAGCAAAAAGGCACGTGTTTCTTTCAGAGCCACTGCTTAAGGTTGTAATGCATGAAGAGAGGCAAAGAAACACTATCACTGCAGTTTAGTGAAATCATTTTGAACCTGGTAATGAAACATTGGCTGCCATTCTGTGTCAGATATGTTACATATTCGAGTAAATTAATAGCCCTGATTCTTTTTGGACTGGTCAGTAATGTTGTGCATTTAGTGTTCAATTAAGGTAAATAAATACACAGAAGATTGGTGCACCACCATTATTGTTCATCACACTTTGTTTATGTTCATTGTACTTCATGCCCAAAAAGGAAGCAGTGATGGAAATATGTGGTTTATCATCAGCATGGATTCATTAGTATACTATAACCATTAGTTTACTGTGAACATGTTCTTACCTGTCCATCCTGACCAACATGTACCTGGTGGATCTGGAGATTTCCCTGAAAGAGAGAAGTGACATGTCATGTCAAAAGCCTGATGCCATTATATACATTATAATTATATACATGATACACACACACAATCATTGCGCTATAACCAGCAAAAATGAAGCCATTAAAAACAACATGTGGACCATTTCCCCCCCCCCCCCATTCGCCTTAACCTGTGTGGACTATGGATTACTAAAACCTGCATTGTCACAAAATGATTGAAGCCATTAAATAGAGAACATTAAACTCTTGTGATCACCGTGGAAGGTGCAGCATGACCGTGTCAATACCCGAGTATCAGAACAGTTTTTACAGGATTTTGAGCATCCAGAGTTAGAGGTGGAGACATTGTCCTTGTATGTAACGATTGTGTCATTTCTGGCTACATCAAGGCTCTTGTAAACAAAAACAGGAAGCCATTTGCATAGGCTCATGCCTAACACAGTCTCATCCAGATGCAATGACCATCGTAAAGTCTCTGAACACCCACGGTGATGTTAACAGGACCACATAAGAGAGGACATCATATAATATATTAAGCAAACCCCAACAAGTTGTTTTCTCTTGCCATTTGTATTTCATGTATTTATAAAATGCTGTTTTTGCTGCCATATGGCCAGAGAGCAGTGCAATCTTTCAAACAGCTCATTTCCTTTTCCAGCATGTTAAAACCAATGTCTTTGATGAAAGGGGCCTATTCCTAATGAAAACATATTCTATGAGTGGCAGTTGGGAGAAGTGGGATTTTGTTGCTAAGCTTTAAACTCTAAAAAACAAACAATATCATGGAATAGGAAGGAGAGAGGAGAGAAAAAAAAGCTGGGCCCAGCCACAAAGAGCAGGAAAGGCTTGAGAGCCTGTTCTGCCTCCAATTCACTCTCTCTCTCTCACTCAATCGCGCATTTCTTCCTCCGAGTGTCCTTTAGCACAACTGAACAGGAAATGAGAAAAACACTTGGTCAAGGTGTCAATTGCTTTGCATAAATTTCAAGCTGTCATTCATGTGTGGCACGTGTCATATATAGTATGTGATTAGATGTGTATGTGTGTATATAGACTGGCGCCTTGAAATAAATCCACATCGTCAAAAAAAGAATCACTGTGGAAATTCCTCTTCAGCAGTCGGTGTGGTTTGGAGTTAGATTTCGATTTCAACGTGCATGCCAATGCTGTGTGTGCATGCAGAGTGCATGTCTGGTGGGAGACATGAGACATCTGGGCATTATGTGGAAACAAAAGTCATAACCCCATGCAAAAGCAGGCGGATATATAAACATTACAGAACATCTGCTTTTGCTAAAATTCACTAATGACTTAAATGTTGTCGGGTATTACTCCGGTGCAGTATGCTTCATTGGGATGGCTATTTGCATGGGCAAACAGAAACATACAAGGGCTCAAAAAGACGCAAATATTTAATGAGTCTTACCAAACCTATTTGACAAAAGAAAAATAATAGTTTGCTCTATTAAATGGCTCCATCTTTACTTTAATTAGAAAGGGATTAGTTTATAGTCTCAAAAATGTGAGTAGTGCTAAAAATGTAGAAATATTCTTCTTCCACAGAGCTGAAAGGGGATCAACCCCTAATTTTTTAAAGAAAATGTAGCTTTGTAAAGTAATGGCTGGACAGCAGTTTGCGGTATTGACCCATATAATGTATAATAAACGTATCTTTTTATTTCTGCACAATTGTAGTATATTCATGCAAACTTGTATATCTGCAAGCATCCCTTTGTTCAGTAATTGATGATTACTGTTCAACGGAAAAGCTTAATAATTCAATTAATGCAAATCTATCAATTCCACCATTCACAAGCTAAAAAAAACACAAAAGTCTTTGTGTCTGTAAAGTCATGTAAAAATTGCTGAGGGGGATCAAGTGTCCATTTGCTGAATCTACATGCTTACACAGATGTAATGGTTTATTTCAAAAAGCCAGTCAAATGATGCAAGCAATCAGCTAGCACGAAGTTGACCACATCACAAACCAGACTTCCAAAACAACATACTGACATTCCCATACTAAAGTATGTAACTTCCCAGTAAACCATTTATTTCTTAAGCATGAGTTCGCCGTAACAGTTTTCTACTGTCTGGAGACAAATTCTCCTGGCCCAAGTGTTTGCTTAGACACTTAATATATCAGAAGGAATGACTCAAGAAAAGGAGTGTCCGATTGTTTCTCTTGTCTCTCTCTCTCTCTCTCTCTCTCACACACACTTGCCTCGCTGTCCTGTGTGATCTGCACCTCCTCTCCTTGTGGCACCTGGGCAATGTGCAGCTGACCCTGTGGAATCTGAGAGACACAGATGAAGGATGAGAGAAATCTGAAGCTGGAACAATTACACAAATATGATCAAGAAAACAAGAAATTTGCAAAGGGCACATTTTCCCTTAATCCTAAACACTATCTTCAACTACAAAGAAATGTACATATATTCATCATCCAATTAGAAATTGTGGTTATAGGGCAGGTTCATATTTTTTCAAGTCTGTCTTAAAACAATAGTCAGGCACCCATATTAAGGTTGAAATGCGTGATTGCTATAATCATTCCTCCTCTTCATACTGGCCACTATGAAATCCATTTCCAAAGTTTATCTAATATAAGGGATGGGGAGGAAAATCCAGTCCTCGTTTCGTGCAAAATGTACTCAAAAGCTTATAGGAGGCTTCAGCAGTCTAAGTTAAAAGGGACAGTTCACCCCAAAATCTTACCTGTAGTGCTATGTATCAATCTAGATTTTAGTTGGCGAGTTGCTGAGTGTCAGCCGTAGAGATGTCTGCCTTCTCTCGAATATAATGTAACTAGATGGCACTCTGCTTTGGGGTGCTCAAAGTGCCAAAAACTAAAAAGCAATGACTTTCCAAAAATCATGACCAGGGTTACCTCCCCAGTTCGCTACAGCTCAGTCGGAGAGCACGCCATTAATGCTTAAACACCGCGCTGTCACAAGCACGAGCCTCTTGTCTATGAGTAGATACACGCTTCCTTCCTTCCCATGTAAGTAAGAGGAAAATGTGTATTTTTGATATTGGGGGGAACTGTCCCTTTAAACAAATCAATTGGATCGCATTTATATTGAAACAACAGAAAGGGATCTCTTAATGGCCAGAATGAACTGGAGGAATGATTACAGAAAGCAAAACCTGTTACAATGTTCATATGAGAGACAAACTTGAAAAATTGGAGACTTTAAGCTTTTCTTTAGATTCAATGTACAGAATGTGACTAAAAATAATTAACAAGCAGCTCTTGTGCAGTACATGTAATCTGGCAACAAATTTTGCTTGGCAATTATCAGACGATGGTTGCAGCTCTGTATCACAGACGGTAAGTACAGTATAATTGATTTCCTCTGCTGTATAAGCAGCACTCGTAAATTTCAGGCACGGCTGCAGCGTTTAATGCTCTGCAGCGTGTCGGGAGGGTAATAACTGCACACTGAGTTCCTAAGAATCATTCTCTCCCACTCTTCCACCTTCTCTCTAACTTCTCTTCCTGTCTGTCCAACCAATCTTTTATGCCTGTTCATTCCTTTCTCAGGCGAGTCACCTATCATCAGTACCTCCTAACCCATGCATCATGTAGCAACCTATTAACAGCAGAAATACTCAACACTGAAATTATGAGGTAGCTTGGTAGCACTGTCATTACGCACAGTGGGTGTACCAATGCGGCGTAGAGGTGGAGCCTCACAGCAGAAAGAAATTATCTCTACAATGTTAAAGTAGTATAATCAGATTGTGTGTTATCATTATAATCACATTTTATAGTTGGTGACACTGACTTTTTAAAATTGTATTTCTTCATGAAAAACCCCTAATGGACTCAGAGAAAGATTGAGGGATTGAATGTCGGACACTCACCACTTGAACTTGTCCATCCTCGCCGATACGGTGGAACTGGACTTGTTGATTGGCCAGTGTGTAGTGCAAGGTCTGCTGGGTGGCAGCCTCAATGTGGCCCGTTTCATCTGCAATGCCTCCCTCTGGTTAGGAGAACAAACAGTATGTGTAAAGCAGAAGTAGGTCATGAATACAGTGCAAATGACTCCAGCACACATAAGAAATAAAGGTTGAGGTCACTAAGACACCGACACAGAAACCGACAAGGGCCTTAGCAACTTCTTGTTAAAAAAAAAAAAAAAAACTGGATATTTCCCAGGCCATATGCTGGCTGATGCTGTGTTTATACTTTATCAAACGCCTAAATACACAACAAGGACCCTCCAGCTAGCCATCCAAACACACTCAGTGTCTAGCAGCCAAACACACATCAGGCCTCAGTCTAAACACCCGCTATCACACCAGCAGTCTGAAACCCCTGCATGGACCCGTCGCATCACCCATCGCAGCTCCAGAACAACCAAAAGACCTCAAGATAGCATTTCTGCAATCAAAGACAGCAGAGCGCTCAGTGTAATCTGCACAAAAGGCCACAAAATAAACTAAATCCCTCCTTCTCTTGTGATATGTTGAAATGTGCCGCAATTAAAAGACCATTTTGAATACGTGAGGACTGAAAGTATTTTACATTATTTCTGGTAACAGACCTTAGGGTAGGTAACAGTGCTGAGAAAGGCTGGCTACCTTTTTAAGCATGAAAAAAAAATAAAAATCTAGTTTTAAATTATATAAAACATACAGCACTCCACATACACCTCAAAAGTTCTGTTTTGTGTTATGCTGCTTTGAAAAGAAAGGCTGTCTCCCATCTTTCGTTATTACTGCTATGGACTGTATTATGTAAATAATCCTCAGTACTTTTGTTTGCCAGATGAGGAAGCAAGAGCCAGGTGGCTTGTGAAAACTACAGTTTTGGTCTGAGCTCTTTCTTGCTGGTTCACAGATAAATAATGGTTTTAAAAGGAGGAGAATTACCTTTTTCCGGTCCATTAACATGTAATCTGATTAAGGAAGGAATGATTGTTTGGTGTGTGTCTTTGCATGTTTGTGCACGCACCATCTGAACTAGTATTTGTGTTATACACTCTGGGGTGTGTGTGGCCTGAAAAGGAAGGGCCTGACAATCCACCCCTAGTGTGTGCTCACAGGATATTTGGGTTTCCCCTGCAGTCTTATTTTTCACTGGTCAGAGGTGAGAGGTGATGGCTCACAGGGAGGGAAGGACAGCAGGCATTGTGTGCAGATTACAACCATCTGCAGCAATACACACTGTATCTGCATTTGGGTTCGGGTCTTAAAATAGCTATCATAAAACTGATGAAATAAGACCTGAATTAGGTTTACTGTGTACTTTGTTGACATAATATATACTCATTTTCCTGCACCAAAAGTAATAAAACAGGCCCTGAGATAAAAGGGGAATCATTTGTCTTTTGTAGGGATGTCACAACAACGAATACTTTGTTAGTCGATGCCAAAAATCTGAAAACCTGACGGTACTCGTTTTTATACAGTACACCAGGTTCCGTGGTGCCCGGTCGTACCGTCAGAGCTCAAGACTAATGGCGACCCAGAGATTATAGGAAATATCTTTTGGACGCAGTAAACTTACTATCGATGGAGACACACCTGATAATGTTTATGAACAACAAATCCGTGTTGAAATTGGCAGGATGAGAGCTAGCTAACGTTAGCTGTTAGCAGGCGGTGAACAGAGGTTCCATAGAGGAGCATTGTGGTGCATTCATTCCCTATTCAGTAAAAATGTGTATTAGGCAAAGCTAAATTATAACACTATCATGAAGTGTTCAATCTAGTTTTGTAAAATGTAGTTTTTGACAAGAAACTTGAATAAATACAGTTGTTTGAACAAGATGTTTTCACAGCAATATAAAATAGACATATTGGAGAAGTAATTATGACTTGTTTAACTTCCTAACAAAAACCAGTATGCAAATGTAATAAAGGAGTGCATGTTGAAGTACATAGGATCTATTTTGGTTGTTCTGACCGGGCTATGAAATTGGTATCGAGAATCGGGGAATTTCACTGGTATTGGTATCGACTAATACATTTCTGGTATAGTGACATTCCTACTCCTATGGTGCAAAAACAGCCAATGATTGAGAAAAGGGCGCATGTACGTTATGTAGCTGTGTAGGTCACTGGTCATGCCAAAATTTACCAACTGAGCATTTGCACCAAATCTATTTGAACCAGTGTAATGCTAATGGTAAGCCTCTAGGTGGACTAATCAGTAACATTTAATAGAAATTACTATTAATTTGTGGCTATCCATAATAAACCTTGGTCACAACCATAAGAACGATTTCAATATCAAGTTAAGAGGCTGACTTCACTGAGAACCTCCTCCAAATTTGCAGAAAGAAAACATTCCTTACAAATTGGTTGAGCACCAGCTCAAATTCACAGATCAAAGTTACAAAAACATTTCATAACAAGATAAATATCTAATGTAACTAATGTAACATGTCTCTCCAGTGAAACAAATCCAAACTAAAAAGCAGTGATGCTGTCACTGGCCTGTAAGCAATACTTACAGTCTCTTTTTTTGGGTCTTTAGTTGATTCTCACAACTGTGCACCTTGTTTGATTAGAAAACAGCCACAGAAACTTAGCAACGTAATCAGCTGATAAAGACTTTTGAGAGTGGAGCCAGGTAGGTATTGGTTTAGTTAGAACATAGAGATAAATGTTAATGTGCTCACTCCCAACGTATTTCACAAGAAAGGTGTCAGAACGTTCTCAAATAATTGGATTTCTTACATACAGAGATCAACAAGCTGAGAAATTGATTTAAATGGGATCTTTTTTTTATTTTTATTTCATTACATTACAGGTCATTTTAGCAGACGCTCTTATCCAGAGCAACTTACAATGAACTAACTACAGGGACAGTTCCCCTCCAGTCATATAGATGATTATTTGTCATATTAGTTTACTTAATTTTTGTGTTTTGAGATTTGCCATACTTATGCTGGCTTGTTCTCTGTTTTGTTTTTTTCAGATATGTCTGAATAAAGAGTGATACACAGTAAATAACCAAACATAAATGTTTTGGAAAGTATCATCGAAAAAAGGGAGGTCGTCTAAGATTTGAGAACGATATTTGTTATTTTATGTATTTTAATGCTATTTTTCTCTGTCTCTCTGACACTGTTGCTGTTTTCTCTCTTTCATTGTGTCACTCTCTCTTTCTATCTGGCTGTCAAACAACATACAGGTAGTATTTATACAACATCTTAATCCTAAAGCATATTCAGTAGTTTAAAGAAAATCAGGTGTCCTTAGTATGTATATGCAGTAATGTTAACAAAGAATTAACTCCAGCCCTCACAGTTTATGGGTACGTGGGGTGTAAATATGAAGTTGCTTTTGTGTATTTTTCTTGAGCTATTGAGTTCAGCAACGTGTCTACATATAAACAACTACACACATTCAAAACGAGACAACATCCTATGCAGCATGTGCAATTGTCATGATGTACAGAAAGTCATACAAATACATGCTTTAAGCCCCCTAATAATAATCATCTGTACTTTACCTGAGGCTGAACTCCGAGGTGTGCGTTTGGAGAAGCTCTTAACAGCCAGACTCTGGCCACGCTGCTTGCGTCTCCAGGCGGTGCGACACTTTGAGTCGATGCTTTGCTTGATGCGGTACCAGTCTGACTCGGTGATGCCAAATTTGTGGAACAAGTGGCCTGTGGGGACAAAGAGAGATCAAACGTCATACCATACTGTATAAATAATACAATATTGTTGGCTTGGTTGAGCATGGGTCCATCATTTCTTCAAACTGATCCTCTCCACTTTTCTTTTCTGTGTTTTGATATGTTCTTTTGCCCCAGAAATGCTCCCTTCATTCATTTGCCTCCTCCTTTCTGTTTCAGCAGTGCAGGAAACTAAACAGTCTGCTTTGAGCTTTAGTGGAGGAAACAAGCAAACAAGCAAGCAAGCAAGTACTGTATATTTCCACATGTCCCTGCCATCACCTAAACTTGAAGGCAACATCAGCAGCAATACAAGACATAGCAGCCAGGATAATTCACTAGCAAGAATATCACAGGCAGGTTGTTTTAAAATCTGAGGTTGGATCTTGGCATAAAAACATGTATGTAGTAGGCTTATTGGGACACTTAATCCTAAACTCTCAACAATGTCAGCATGGAGTGCTACAGCCTACATACAGTCTTGCAAAATACTCGAGGGATGAAGAAATTGGGGGAGATTTAATGTTAACTGTCACAGCAAAAGAAAGCAACAGAATGCTGCATTATTATAGATATAGGCTGGAGGTAATTGAGCTCTCTGATTGGCTATAGGACAAGGTGTTTGTAAAGCTAAACCATCTGCAATCAATGGACATGTTTATGCAGGGCTTTTCCTGGATCAAAATGAGGCGTGGTACAATCCTGATCATGATGGGACACATGCACGTGCATGTGTACTATCCTGGACCCTGCATAGTCAATGTGCTATAAATTGGTACAGGGATAGTCAGTGGTAGTGTCTATAACGCAAATCCCTGGATATTACATGTTCATCTGCAATTTTCTGTAGTGGTCCCAGTAATATTGTTCTTGAAGTGTACTGAAGTAGCACATATCACATGACATGGTTAAGATCAGATAAGATTTTAGATTGAGAATATGGAACCAAATACAAATATAATAAATATCTTGCCAAATTATTAATAACACAAATGTAGAGATTTCCTATTGTTTTTTCAAGCATTTAAAAATGTATCTAAAAAATAACTGTATTTCAAGTACACTGTAAGTAACACTTTTTCGTGGGGGTATTTTTCGGTACCTTTCCCGGTTCAATATGCTGATTACGATGAAGCGCTACCAAATCGCCGTAATACCGCAATTTCCGTAACAAATGACAGAAATCCACCAAGTGCAACGCTTGATAGGAAATAGTTTTCCATGAAGACACCCGTCAGAGTTTTAACGAGAGCTGGAGGCGGTACGAAATTTGACATTGATTGCAGGAAAAACACTGTTTTGAAAACTGAAGGAAACAACTGTTCTGATTCTGTTTACTTCTGCTCCACTTATCCTTGGACAAGCAGTGTTAACACAGGACTGTGAATGTCCCTCATCCATTCCTCGGTGAAGATGTGGAGGTGAGACTTGATGCAGCTGCATTAAGTGGCAGTCTACCTCAGGGTTATGAACTGTTTAAAAGTGGGTGAGCAGCTTGACAGGTCATTTCTACATAAATTAACAAAGGAGCTACAGCCTGAGGGAAGAAAATGAGACAGAGGGGAAGCTGAGGGGTAGCTATGGATTGTGTGGATGGCAGTGTACAGCAGCCCTTTCATAACTGATGGGTCCTGTACAGGCAGGCAGGGCACTTGCGCCTTCATTCCTTTTTTTTTTTTTTTTTTTTTATAAAGGCAAGCAGAATGAGTCACCCAAAAGTCCCCTGGCCCTGCTCCAGCCTCTGCATACCTCTATGTATGCCATGGGGGATATTTACTAAAAACCTCCAGCAGGGGGCACAAGCTGCACTCTGAAGGAAAGGCTAAAGCCAGTACAGCCCCTCTTCACACTGCAATGTGAACCATATAAATATAGTATACAGCAAAAGGACTTTCATATATATCCGTCTGTATACCATCATAGACCCTGCTTCATCAGGAATCAAAGAGTTCACTGTATTAATGGTGACTCCATTATAATCTTTCTACCAGACATGTGCTTGTCATTTACAGTGTGGTATGTTATAAAATGTGTTGCACATTAATGTGTGTGTGTGCAATGATGAATGCATGTTGTTGTAACCCGCCTTGGGAATACAGAGTGCAGTCTATTTCTGTGTTGAATTCAGTGCTGCTTTGCAATGGAACGAAGATGAAATGTGGGAAGGTCTCAGAGAGTTCATTTATTGCTGCAAGGGGGAAAGGATTTAAACCCCGGCTGAGTGAGAGATATGAGTATAAATTAAACTATGCTGAACGCATGTAATAACCATGAAATAAACAGTGGTGACTAGATGCCGCCTTGGAGGCTACTAGTGGGTCATTGTGCCAATTAGTTAATGTTACATAAAAAGACACTTCTTTTTCTATACTGGCTTGTCATGGAGTGTTTACTTCCACTTTGTCAAAAATCTATCCCAAAGTGAGGCAGGTGGCATTAAATTGATACACTTGTCAACGCTAGATGGTTATGATGTCAACACAGGAGGACTCACAGCGAATGCCATAGATCATGAGCGGGTCCAGCTGCTTCTTTCCATGTTTGCCCTGGCCAGAGAGGTTTGACATGGCCTGGACCTCCCGATGGAACAAGTAGTCTAACAGTGTCAATGCCATTTTTTCTGCTGTGCGGCAGTTTGTGGTGATATGGAGCATGTCAGCTGGAGACACTGGGCAACGAACTCGCATCTCTGGGTTGTTCTCGTCTCCCAACCAGGTGCCCACTGGGTAATCATCTAGGAAACAGAAGAAAGAACAGGTATTCAAACAGCTCCCTTTCAGCAAACCTGTAGCCTGTTAATAATACTGGGAGCTGGGGCAGTATGTACATTCTACATAGTTTCCCTTCACATGTTGACATATACTACACTAGTACAGAGCCACTGAGATCATTCATGTAATACAATAGCACACCCATGTGGCAGTAAATGAGAAGTAGAGCAGGCAAAACTGTGTTATTATCAAAGATAACATTAAGCTTAATATGTGGTTTGGCTTTTTGCTTACTGCGTATGCTAGCTGTTAAATCCACCACACAAACAAACACACAAACAAAGCAAGAGACACATTGTACCAGACACAACCATGTAGCTAATGCTGACTAACAGTTTTATCATGGTAACCCACAGCTGCAAATAAGTGATTAATAGTTTGTCTTTGAATAAAACCAAGAACATCCCAAGTCCAATGAAAATAACCAAACTAACAGTCGCAGCAAACAATATGGATTTAATTTAGGTTTGCACATCCAGAAATAAACTCTCTGGCTCAGCAAGAACCACTGCGCAAAGCTACGGAAAATACGAATGACCAATCACATTTATCAATTCAGTTGGAGACAGAACCACAGGACGTGAACATGACACATCAGCAGTTTGCTTTCCATATGGACACCATCTGAAGGAGTCATGTTAGCCACGTTAAATAAATCCAATCCTAACAAAACAATCAAAAGCATTTATTTGCGGCAGCTGTGGCTCATGAGGTCAAAATGTTCTTGAGCCCGATGTTCAATCCACCACCTGCAAGTATGTGATGGAAGGTGCAGAATCAACTCTTTAAGCAGCATCCAATATGTGATAATTGAGGCACAGTTAAAGATGAATGACCGGCTAAACAATATAGCCAATAGGTTAATTTCTATTCACTGATTCAGGGGTTCAGTGTCTTGTTTAAGGAAACTTCAACATGCGGACAGCAGGAGCCGGGGATGGAATCGCCAACCTTGTGATTAAAGACATCCCCTCTACCTCATGAGCAACTGCTGCCCCTCATATGTGTGTGTTCCGTTTCTAAATCTACAGTGTGAAGTCATACCTTCTGAATTGAGCGTGATGAGCGTGACATTTTGGCCATTTTGTGCATTGCTGGAATGGCCACCATTAGAAACAGTGTCACTGGCCTCTGAGCCGCTGTCTTGTTCTTCTTGACTCTCCTCAGGGCCCGGCACCTTTACCAGGATTGTGTTCTGACGCTTCCTGGTCACCGTGCTGTAAAGAAGCACACATTTGTAATCAGTGTGATGTACACTAACATACACACAGATCATGGTAGCAGCCACCTTGTACGAGAAATTCAGATTATTTACTGTCCTCAATTGCCTGGAATGAAAACTGAGGTAAGGTAAATGTGATTAATGTTTTCCAATAACGACCCCAACATTGTTTTTGAGGTGCTCTGTTTGGAAGAATTTACATATTTCTAACCTCAGTCCACATTAGGCATATGGTGTGAATGTGAGCAACTCACTTGCTGAGCAGATTCTCCAGAGGGGTGTCTTCTTGGCTAGTGCCCTTCGGATGCTCACTGCTCACTATCACATTTGTTTGTGGAACAACACTGAAGGAGAAGAAACATATTGGTTAACTGGCACATGTAGGCCTGCAGTTTAAATATGTTTAGCCAATGTGGTTCTGCTGGCTCCTGTAATCACAATACAGTTTTTTCATTTTGGTTTAAATGACTTAAATGATTTTTCTACATTATAAAAGATGACATCTACATATCCATTTGTCTGCACTCTAAGCCTGAATGGAAACAATCTTCGATGGATGCAAAATGCAATATCGGGCAAAAACTTGTATCTTACCATCGCACTTTGTTCCAAGTTTGAGTGGCCCCCTGAGGAGACCCTGCAACCATAGGAACCTGGATGGGACTCTTTGCACATGGCACCATGCTGTCCAGTTTGCGTCCAAGGGCTTTGCATGTAGCATCCAGAGAGTATAACTTTGATTCAATTCCCTCCAGTCGCTGGCTGATTGATGCCGTGAAGGAGACCAACAGGTTCTGGAAACACAAATAATAAGATGTCGTAAGTGTAATTTTACTAACAAATCCTATCCTCATATTTTGAATATATGAAAACATACGAGATTTTGACAGTGTTCATTATAGATGGTACCTTAATAAAAGATATGTCTTGGTTATTGTTGTTGTTCTCCTGGCTGTTGCTTAATTTCCTTTTTTTCTTCTGAGGCTTTTCTTCATCGTCTTCATGATTGTCCAGCATGTCTGGCATAAATCAAATATAAAGATACCCTCAAAACAACACATGATGGCCCTCTTGTTAGATTTCACTATGGGAAGGCAATAGTCTTGAGTGTCTGATGATACTAAGTCCCAAAGGCATACAGTGTTTATTATCCAGATTTTAAATAACACAGCTGTACAGCACACACTTAGCGTAAAGTAAGCTAACTTGAGTTCCGCAAGTATTAGTAAAATTGTTACTGAATAAATGTCCATGTTTGAAAGTGCTGCACTTGCCTAATATAGAACCTAACACTATCTGGTCAAAAGGGCAGAGAATGTAAATATCCAGCAATTTACTATGAGCTGATAGTATATGATAACTTTTTTTATTATTGTTTCACAAGAATCTTACCTGTCCTGTCATCCTGGTTAAAGTCCTCCACTGTTATTTGCACAATTTCATCCAACTCTTGTTCAGACATTGTTTAGAACTGAAATAAGATAAATGGGAAAACCTGGTTAAGTTAAGAAGAGAGCAAAGTATTTCTTTACTGACATGCTACTATAAAGGCATAATATCTTTCAGCTCTGTCTCTGTTGCATTACTGGAGACTATGCACTTTTTGATTAGTTTGTCAAAGAACTGAAGTAATCTCAGACTCCATATACTGCATTTCACTTGTTTGTACGGTTCAGGGATGTTTGGGAAAGTGTTACTTACAAGCTTGGAAAACTCAGAAGTATCACAATAATATAAGAATCACATATTTATCAACTAAACAAATATTATTACAAGAAGATATAACTGTGTATTAAACAAAAAGATATTTTATTTTTAAACAATTCAACTTAATTAGATTTTTGGAATTTATTTGAGCTTTGATCTGAGTTAGGGGTGTCGCGATTCAATGGTATTGACGATAACTATATTAAAAAAATGATATATTGATAGCATGATAATAATACACATAATAGTGGGTAAGTAATTTACCATCATTTCCGTGTTCTTCGTTTTTGCTTTGTCTCCCTCCCCCAACAACACACAATGAAAAAATTTATTTGAATGTTAGTATTATTATTTTTTTTTCTTCAAATTTACATAGATATCGCAATAATTTTGTTACCGTGAATTATTTTGGTCATGACAGTTGTGTATTGAGAATCAGATATCATGAAAGCCCTAATCTGAGTACACATGTGCATTTTATGATGATGACATATACCATATGATATACACACATACCATATGATATACATATATAATATACACCCAGTAGGACTTTATTTGTTTTCCTTTAAAGACTACTAATGCAAATGTAACTGCAATTCCTGCATGCTAGTAATCTATTAACTATTAATAATCTTGGGAATATTGCATTTACAATGACAAACAAAATGCACTTTACAGTTGATGAAATAAATGTATGGTGCATTTTTTACTCTATCAATCATTTAACTCTGACTCAAACTGGAATGCATTTATTGTATATTTGTACAGCAGGGCATGTCTTCTCAGAAGAGAGGCAGACACGGTGTGTGAGACAGGGAGGAGAGGTATCCAGAGACATGATATGCCCGCCTATTCCTGGGTTCATTCTTCATTACATTTATGAGCACATTTCAATCCACTATGAACACATAAGGGAAATGTGGTTTTGATATTGAAAAACATGCCATTATGAACGAGAACAACTGACTTGAAACTGCAAAATCCGCTAGCATTTTAATATCTGACAGACGATATTAGCTTGAGTTAGCCCCGGTAGTTTTGGTGGGGTTTGAGGTAGTGTACAGCTGTTTTGGCAAAAACCTGCTTCTCTTAACATTAGATGGCTAACTATGACCATGAAAATAACAGGTCTTGCTAGCCTGGATAAATTAACTATGTTTATCTTTCTGGATTATATTACTCCATGTTAGCTAACCAACGTAACGGCTAACCGTAGCTAACTGGGCGGGGGTCTGGCGATGTGAACAGTTGGTAAAATAAAACAAACTAAATTGTCAAAGTTGACGTGTGAGCTGGCTAGGCATTTGTATAACTTCCTTACATGTATCATAGTTAACGTTATTTCTACTGCATTTCGGCAAAACGTTGAATTGTGCATGAACACTGGCTAACTAGCTAGCCTGAGCGGAAACACATACTAGCTAATGTTAGCAAAATTAGCACAACTACAAAATCGGATTTACAAGCTTGTGTGCTAACGTTAAAGCCGAAGCAGTGCAAATGAGTCGGTGTCTAAGCTAGCGTGGTGGTTAGCTTGCTATTTAGGCCTAAAGGCCGCCGAAATGTAATACAAGAATTGTAAACTATTTGAAGAAATAACAATTAAATATGATTTTGAACCCGCTTCTTGCTGGCACACAACACATGTACCGTGTAAGATTGGGTTATATTACCGTGTGAATGATGAATTCTCGTGTTGTTTGTAGAGATTCCGATAACGGCGTCGTTCCTCGCGAGAGATGAGCCCTTGCCTTCGTTTGTTCCTCACTCATTCAGGGGAACCCTGAAAGCAGCTTGCCGCTAGCCGCCAGAGTAGAAGCACAGCAAACTCACCCTAAGATTTAACATTAACTAATGTAACGTTAGTTATCCGTACATTTTTAACAATAGGAAAAGGTGGCTTTGAGTTGGTTTAAGCTGTTTAACGTTAGATAGTTAACGTTAATTGTTTCAAATAAAAATAACCTAAAGAAGTTACACTGTATCATAACTGAAGAGACATACATGTACTGTATCTGAAAGTGGTAGTTTTATTATTTAGGGTTACTAAGAAAGAAGAAATTGTCAATTTGGGAGCGCCTCATATCGTTTAGTTTCAAACCTGGCCTCAGATTCAAGCAGTTGTCCACGCTTGTCAACTGTGAGCAGACAGTCCAGGATTTCAAAAAATATAAGCTATCGAGAAAACTAACGAGCCAGCCAGGAGTCGAACCTAGAATCTTCTGATCCGTAGTCAGACGCGTTATCCATTGCGCCACTGGCCCGCCTCTTGAGTTGTATGTGGAAGTATGTAGTTTCTATAGTATAAGTAAGTAAACTCATGACTTGATTTACGTTAGTTATTCACCTTTAAAGACACAATCTCCTATTAGCAGTGCACCCTGTCTGAGATTTGAACCCTCAAATGCCAGTATGTGTCATTATGAACAACAATGCCAATAGGAGCCACTACATAGACAACATGTTGTATATCTACATATAACTGTAGCAATTCTGTAACAGACAAGTATTTAACGTATTTTTTATTTATACATGACACATTGATTTCAGAGAATGTAAGCTTTTGGGACTGTGGTCAGAGGTGATTCAAATGTATATTGTTCAAGAAGAAATTAAATGGCTATCAAATCTGTTTTAGCCTGTTTATTAGGGCATAGGGGCAACACGGTGCAAGACATGTTTTATTTTGTACCTCTTGTGGTTACATAGACAGTAATGAATAAGATATGCAGGGAATATATTGGTGTGCAACGATAGCTGACACATTATACAATAGGCGCGGTAAATCAATCATGTAATCATGTTTATTACATTACATAACATTTACATTACATTGCATGTTTATCAAACTTATGCTGCAACATTTATGTACTCTGGCATCTACAACTCCCAATCGCCTGTGATGGTGCCCTCTGTGGCTCATGGGAGATGATGTCCTGTACTGCAAACACCATTATTGTAGGCTACTTCTATTTTGGTTAAAATTATAGTAGAACCACTTTGCAAGCCAGTGATGCAGTGGGTGCTTATTTAGCCTAAAATATGGACAGTCAAGTCGAGTATCATAGTTTAGCAAAGACACATGAGAGAGATATTTTACGTGAAAATGCTTTGAACTATGGGAGCCAGTGTAACAGTTGGCCCGAAAGTCTGCCTTCCAGAGTGACCTACAACAGAAGATCACAGTTGCTGTGATATAGAACCGACGCAGTCACGCCTTGTCTTGCACGTCATAGGCTAAAAAGTGCAGCACTACCTTGGTCAAAGTTAAGAAATCTTCCTGGGAGGCGTCATTTTTACTTTGCGCTTCCTCCCCTCAGAACCCAGCAGTGTTTCGCAATCCACACTGGAGACGGTCACCATGAAGTTCGGTGAAAAACAAACGTTCTTCTTTCTAACGTCTTTGTTATTTCTCCATGTTTCTGCAGACCCACATGGTAAGTATAAGAGAACATGCATTTCTTTGCACAATAACATCGGCAGCAACACTTTGCATGCATCGCTTTTAAATGTAGACCTGACTGCACTTAGTGTGAATAGCATAGGTATAATTTAGTTATAGTATACCTTCTTTAAATTTGTATTTCTCAGTGGACTTAATCTGTTGTTGATCTGATGTTACCTGTTTGCATTTTATTGCGCCTCAATCGAGTAGATCTTTTACCCACATACTGGCGATGCTGACTTGTGTCCAAAGGTGAATCACAAAGAGCAGGTTGAGAGTTCAGGCTATAGTCATTAATTTATTTTTGCTGGCCTCATGCTGATGCATAAGATAAGATGATAAGAGGAATTTGAGAATGTAAAGCTGCCATGATTGGAGCAATGTGATACATCCTCTTCTTAAAAGAGAAATCCATTTTTCTTCCTCTTTTTTTAATAGCCACCATTGGTGGTTTTTTACTCACCAGGATAATCATAGAGACTGCATTGTGTTGGGAAATAGTTTTCAGTGGGCCAAAGTTGAACCGGGGTGAAGCTTTGTATCCTAACCAGCTTGGGCAGTTTGAATAAATGGTTGAATCGGTCTGTTTTCCCCTACAGTTGATATTCATCCACTAAAGGGTCTGCATCAATAATGTATTTAATAAAGTAAAAATAGTAAAAAAAAAAAAGATTGGGAAATTAAACTGTCTCAGAGTCTAAGGTGACATCTACAAATTGTTTTTTTTGTTTGACCAACAGTCCAAAACCTCAAGATATTTCAGTTCCAACATAAAACAGAGAAGAAGAACTCACACTTGTGAAGATGTAACCAGTGGTTTTTCTTGATAAATGACATACACTCATAATCTGATATTACAATAGTTGTTGATTTATTTCCAGTCTACCGACTAACTGATCAACTAATTGTTTCAGTAGTTAGCTACATGTTAGTTATACAAACAGCATGGAAATCAAATGGAAAGTTGTGGTATTATCCAACACTTGTCCACTTGTCAGTTGCAACATAAACTAGAACCAGCCCAAAAACTGATTTAGCCTACATTGAGAACATTGGAATTTTATTTGTTACTATATTGCTGTAATACATATTTTTTCCCCCGGGAAATTGATAAATTGCATTACATTGAGATTCTGATTCAGTCCTATTATCCTGACAGCACCTGAAGTCCACACAAAGCTTGGGAGCCTGAGAGGTCAGTATCTGAGTGTAAAGGGGAAGGAGACTGGTGTCCATGCCTACCTGGGTGTCCCATTTGCCAAGCCACCTGTGGGCCCTGCTCTGAGACTGGCTGCACCCCAGCCTGTAGAGGGATGGGAAGGAATGAGAGACGCCACCCAGCAGCCGCCCATGTAAGGCCTCCATGTGCTTCAGTTGTTGCATACCATACTTTGAAATTATATCCAATACTCACTGCAAAAACATGTCCCTTTTTTTCAGGTGTGTTCAACATAAACAGTTTTCTATAGATCTGTTTGATCAACTTGGCATCATGTTGGTAAAGTTGCCGGAAGTTTCAGAGGACTGCCTTTACCTCAACATTTACGCTCCTGCTAACAGAGCTCACAATGCCAAGCTCCCAGTAAGCTGCTGCAGGTTTGGAGTGATGCCTCTCAGTTACTCGGTTACTTCAGCTTTGGATAGCTTTGATTGCTTTTTGAAGAATCAGTAATGGCAATAAGGGGATCTAGAACCAGACTGCAAATGGATTGATGTCCTGTTTTTGTCACCATTAGTTTTATGTTCTAGTCAGATTAAAGTCTTTGTTTTGATGTTTGAAGTAGTTTGATTGAGATTTTTATGAGCTCAGATAAAAAAGAAAAAAAAGAATGTGCTTTATGTTTTGTGGAAAAGCTCAAGGCCTTTCATTACCTTACCAGGTCATGGTCTGGATCCATGGTGGAGGGTTTACTATGGGATCAACTTCAATGTATGATGGCTCCGCCGTGGCTGCTTACCAGGATATGGTCGTGGTTCTGATCCAGTACCGCTTGGGACTTCTGGGCTTTCTCAGGTAAAACGACTCAAACCACTAAGCACAGTTAGAATGGCTATACTAAGTGATAAGTAATTATTGAACTAATTTCTATCTATTAGTATACACATATATTCAAATATATTCAAACCTTGCTCTACATATATTCTGATCGTAGACTATCCTTCTCATGTTAGGCACCACTACACAATGGGCCTCAGGTCACATTCAGGTAGTTTGTTTGTCATCTCTTAGTTGCGGGCATACCTATAGCTCATCACACATAATTGAGGGTGGCGTACACTGTGACTACATCGCTGTAATCCTACTGTATTGATCATCCTCTGTTCTCCTTGGCCCATCTCCAATAAACCTACAGTGTAAGACATGAAGTCGCCTGCAACTTCCTTGGTTTCCAGGTTCTCTGCTCATAAAAATGTCCTTCACACTAAGATTATATTCTACTAATTTTGATCTGATCTGTGCCACATGTGAACAAAAAATTGAAACTGGATCTCTTTTAGCAGTTGGTGTAGACTATAACTGTATGCTCTATCCAGCACCGGAGATGAGCACATGTCGGGAAACTTTGGCATGTTGGACCAGGTCCAAGCTCTGAGGTGGATCCAGCAGCACATTCACAACTTTGGAGGAAACCCAGATTTAGTTACGATATTTGGGGAGTCTGCTGGTGGAGTGAGCGTATCTCTTCTGGTGAGGATCAATCCTGCAGATAAAGCACTTTTTTATTTATTTTTTAAGTATTGCACAGGTATATTACTGCAAAGTTACTACTTTCCACAGAACCTTTCATTTTCTATGTTGCTTGAATCAACAGCTTCTCTCACCGTTGTCTGATGGCCTATTCCACCATGCCATTGCTGAGAGTGGCACTGCTGCAATGGATGTAATCATGACAAATGATCCTCTACCAGTAACGCAGGTTAATTATCAGTGTGTTTATTTTGGTGTGTAAACATTTTTCAGTGCACAACATATTTGTTTTTGTAAATGGTTGAGATGGTTCCCACATATCTCTCCTCAGAGGGTAGCAAATATATCTGGCTGCAGCCTCGACAGCACGGAGAAGATCGCTGATTGCATGAGAAGTCTCGATATAAACTCTATTGTGGCTTTGTTGCAGGTGAGATATCGTTGGTAAAACTGATAAAGACTGACTTGATGGGATTACTAGGAAATTAGCCCATAATTAATGGCAGCTGCAAGATTTCAATGAAATATTCACTTTTATGTATTTATGTCTATATCTCAACTTTGTCTTTTACACATTTTATTCTCTCAAGGACATTACATTGCAATTCACTGTCAATCTTGATGGACACTTCCTGAGAAAACATGTGAATGAGCTGTTCCGTACACATGAACTTCTCACCATACCTTTCATGACCGGCGTTAATAATGATGAAGCGGGCTGGATTCTATGTGCTGTAAGTGAAAATGCTTAATGAAGAGCGTACCGATTTCCAGATGAGAATGAAAACGTGATTATGTTTTGCCTTTGTGCTTGTCTGAAATGTTAATTGTCTTCCCTTAGATATTTGCTCCTGCAAACTGGACAGAGGGAATAGATCTGGAGCATATCAGGAACGTGCTGCGATTGTTCTTCCCTAATGTAAGGCAGACTGCGCTGGACATTACAATATTATATATATATACAATATTACAATATTACTCAGCTCATCATGTTCAAACGTCTCTGACAGATGTGTTGCTCATTTTCTCCAGATCGAAGATGCGAACTTAAAATTTCTGTTAGATGAATATATTGGAACCGGTGAGGATCGTGTGAAAAATCGAAATGGATTCACTGAAGTGATTGGAGATTTAATGTTCAACATTCCTGCCATTAAAACTGCTAATGCACACAGAGGTATTTGATTATGAAAGACTTTTTTAAGAACCATTGTTTAATATTTACTGTCACACACTTTTTATAAACAAGATATATCACACCCATTCTTCTACTACTAGATGCAGGTGCTGCTGTATACCTGTATGAGTACAAGTATCCTCCCAAATTCCTGCAGTCAAAAAGGCCTAGCTTTGTTAAGAGTGACCATGGAGATGAACTCTTTACAGTATTGGGATTCTGCTTCACAACTACACATGTCAATTTATCCTGTAAGTGTAATATAAAAAATTACTATTTTGATAGACCACCATCTTTAAGTTCCCTACAGTGCAAAGTGATTTACCAATTTACCATTATTTTAGTTACATGCACTGAAGAGGAAGAACAGTTGAGCAGAACCATGATGACCTACTGGGGCAACTTTGGTCGCACAGGGTAGGAATTTATTTTTATTACAAGTTATTATACACATGGAGTTAAGGCATGTTCATAACTGTGTGTGTGTGTGTGTGTGTGTGT
>CALSCE010009442.1:15454353-15476492 GCA_943593645.1 Bovichtus variegatus
TGTGTGTGTGTGTGTGTGTGTGTGTGTGTGTGTGTGTGTGTGTGTGTTGTGTGTTGTGTGTTGTGTGTTGTGTGTTGTGTGTTGTGTGTTGTGTGTTGTGTGTGTTTTGTGTGTGTGTGACAAAAGCAACAGGTAATCATGTCTTCCTGTTTGCTTTAATTATGTAAATGCCTGCCCTGAACTATGTCGTAGGGTTGTAAGAAACAAGTCCTGGATGGAATCATCTGTTATTTTAAAGAGCAAGACGTTCGCCAGGAAGAGGAGCAGAAACACGGAGAGTGAGTGGCTCCATACACTGCAAGTGTGATATATTGTATTTACTCCAAGATGTAATGTCTAGTTTCCATTTACTGATTGTTGTTTTCACTGTTTCTTCCCCAGGAGTCTGGATCTAGAGGTTCAGTCCATTCCACAGGACCAGCTGAGGCACGTGGAGGGCACTGTTATCCTCCACATAGTCTTTGCTATACGACTCGACCATGAACTCGGGAGAGAGTTCCTTAAAAGCTTTAAGGTGATGTTTAACTCATCCGTCTGTTGTTATTTTAGAACGTTTGATTACATTTGTAATGTAGAGTATGCCATGACTCTTGAATTGCATTTCTGCAGACATCTTACGGGGACCTGTGCCCTTTCAGTGTTGCTCTGTTGCTCTCAGTGGCACGCATCCAGCGCTATGAAGAGCAGGTGAGAAATCAATATTATTCCCCCTATTATTTCTTTGAGTCTATTATCTTTTCTGTTCACTCGTTTTTTTCTCTGCTTTGGTTAGGTGTTTGACCTTTTGAAGGCAGCAATCATCAAGAGCTTCAAGGATGGGCAGCTGCAGCAGGGGTCAAAGTTCCTGCAAGACCTCCTGCCTGGGCACTGCAGCGTGGCTCAGATGATACTGGACACAGTCAAAAACAGGTGAGAGGATCAAAACATTTAAACTATTAACATAAGACTAGGCATGTGTTGATATATGATTTTCTTGGATCATCGTTCATCTGTGGTTGCCAAGATCTATCATGAACATAATATTTGTAGTTAATCTTCTTCACATGAAAACCTGTGCAGCGTGTTTGGTTGGGATCATGTGACCCAGGGGCTGGTGCAGCTGGGCTTCTCCCTTATGGATGCATTTGGTCCCAAACCTGGACCATTTGGCAAGACCGCAGAAGGGTCCTCTACCATTGCCCGGACCCCAACTCAGCTGGCATGCAAGCTGGGAGGTCAGGTGCTCTTGCAGGGCTTTAAGGTATTTTATTTTTATAGAACTATCACAATGTTCATGACTAATAACTTACTACATCATTATATTGTATTTTCTCACTGGAGGAAGTGTGTTTCTTCTACAACAGATGCACGAGCCTATCAGAGGCGAGATACTGGAGCAGGTCTTGAATCGATTGGTCACAAAGACAGCCTCACCTGTCAATCATTACTTAGGTAATAATACATATTAGTCCCAGCTTTCAGGTGCACACCAGCATCTAATCAGTCTACTTACAGACTAGATTTTGACTTTTTATCTTTCTGTTCTTTTTGTCTTCTGTATCATCAGACCTTTTCTCTGACATTGTGATCTCTGCTCCCATGATCCTCCTGGAGTCGTCTTCCAAGGTGACTGAGACATTTGACCACCTGTCATACCTGCCCTTGGCCACTGTTCAGGGTTTACTAAAAGCTATCCAGGTACGTACACACACACACACACACACACACGCACACATTGTAGAGGTTTCTTTCATTTAATCATTCTTCTCTGTTTAATCTCCAGCCCCTGCTCAAAGTCAGTATGTCCTTGAAAGATGCTTTGATTCTAGTTCTCCGCAAGGCCATGTTTTCCAGGTGTGTAGTGCTTTGCTTTTGATCAGATAAGGTTTATCAGTACAGTTTAATAAATCATGCTTTGGTAAAAACACATTTAATACCACAACAGTTTAAGAAAATGAAAGGCCGTGTAACACCTTACATAAAGATATTTTCTTACACTGTTCTCCCCACTATATGACTCTCTACTAGTCAACTGGACGGCAGAAAGTCTGCAGTGACTGGCTTCTTGTTGCTGCTGAAGAACTTCAAAGTGTTAGGCAGCTTGGCCTCGAGCCAGTGTAGCCAGGCGATGTCATCGAGCCAGGTACAGTTCCAGTCAGACTGCATGTGGTATTTCCATAGATGAGTGTACAACACGGGTGCTGGAAAACATCTGCAGCTTTGAAAATGTGTGCAATTTCAAACACTGTCTGTCGTACAATAACTGTCTGCCTGAACCCCTTAATAGATCCAAGTGGACGTTCACTCTCGTTACAACTCTGCTGCCAATGAAGCGTTCTGTCTGGAGATCCTCAGCAGCCTACGTCGCT
The DNA here is from genome assembly GCA_943593645.1 of Bovichtus variegatus. Lineage (NCBI taxonomy): Eukaryota > Metazoa > Chordata > Actinopteri > Perciformes > Bovichtidae > Bovichtus > Bovichtus variegatus. The sequence goes on from CALSCE010009442.1 coordinate 15,456,702, forward strand.
GCCTCGGCCAGCAGGCTGACGTGCGCCTCATGCTCTATGAGGTCCGAGCTCTCTTTTCTATGCCATGTGCTTTCATTTTTCTACATGCTGTTACAATTTATAACCATGATTGAAAGCCTTGTCAAACTTATTTTACTCCACCAGCATCTTGCATACATATATTTCAACTACAGACAAAATCCTAAAAAGAACCCTTCAACATTACTAGTATGATTCTTTTGCGATTAATCTGTGCCGTAGATAATATTTAGGATGTGTAAAGACATGTTTTATACTGAGAAAGCATATTCCCGCCTATTTCAGGGTTTCTATGATGTTCTCCGCCGCAACTCTCAACTTGCAAGCTCCATCATGCAGACCCTCTTCTCGCAGGTATGTGTGTTTGTATTAATTGCATACTGTGTTAGGTATTATGGTCATGTTGTCTATACCATGGAGAGTTGTATGTCATGTCTTTGTATCTTTAGCTGAGGCGGTACTATGAGCCTGAACAAGACCTCCTCCCCCCGGTGAAACTGGAGCCGTGCATCACAGCACTCGGAGACCAAGTCTACCTCCAGGAGCCACTGGTACTCTGTCTGCATTGTAGCATTTTTGTGACTTTTAATGTCAAGTCAAGTCACATTTATTTATAAAGCACATTTAAAAACAACCCACGTTGACCAAAGTGCTGTACAGACCGTGTCTTGCTATAAATAGTGTTTGTTCCATTTCAGGCCCATCTGGTGAGCTGCACTGTACATTGCCTGCTGTGGCTGCAGAACATGCGGCGATCAGCCAACTCCAAAGCTGACGACAGTGATGATGATGAGGAGGAAGAGGAGGGATACCAGTCTGAACTACAGACAATCCTAGAGAGCATGACAAGGCGCATGATCAAGAGTGAACTGGAGGACTTTGAACTGGTATGAATACGCTCTAAAAAAAAAAAAAAAACAGATGTACATCGAACTACATTGTATGGCTTTCAAATGTTCGGCTCAGCCTTTAACTCCCCCGCTTTCTGGTTAACGACAGGAGTAACTTTCCCATGATCGGCATTAATAACATTTTGGTTTTAATTGTGTCTCCGTGACCTGCACAAGGCTGTAAGTTAGTCATTTTAATAAAAAACTTAAAAAAACAAACAAACATGGGAATCGTTATGAGATGTGCAAGCAGGAAGCAAATAAGCATCTATCCCTAACGTTTTAAAATTGTATATCAGTTGTACTTTATTGTCAATGTTCCTCACTTACAGCTTCCCTGCTTGTCCCTACCCTTGCCAGTTATTCATGTAGCCCTGAAAGCGTCATCGTATACTGTCTGTGTGTTGATCAGGACAAGTCAGCTGAGTTCTCTATGGGATCCAGTGTTGGGGTGAAGAATAACATCTATGCTGTGCTGGTGATGGGAGTGTATGAGATCCTTATGGAGTACAACTTTATGAAGGCAAACTACAGGTAACAACCGCCTGCCTTTGTATGGTCAGGACGTTGTGTAGCTTAAATGTTGTTAAAGTGGTGATTTATTTATTTGCCTCTGTGTTGCAGTAAAAGCCGCTTTGAGGAGCTCATGGAGCTGTTCAACCGCTACCACAAACTGTCCGAGATCCTGAAGGAAAAATCTGGAAAGGGTCGAGTGCCTTCACACAAGACTCCCCGCAGTTTACTCTCTTTGGGCTTCATATCAACTCTCCTCACTGTGCTCTTCAGGTTAATGCTACTGGTGGCTGTTTACATGGATTACTGTTGCACTTTCTGTCTGAATATAAAGATCACATTTTACGTAAATCACGAGATATACAACTGAAAACAGGTTTTTATAAATACTTTATTCATCAGGGGAAATAATTGTTTCTCTAACATATCCTGTATTATATGTTGTTTGCAATTATTTGTACAAAATTTCCCTTTGTATTTATCAAAATGACCGTTACAAGTACAAAGCCAACTTGAAGAGCTATAAGTTAGAAATGCGATGTAAACTCATGAACTGAAAATCAAGAGTATTATTGACAACACCAAAATATTAAAAAGCCTTTTTAGAATTAAATACCGCTGGATTGTTTGCTGAAAATCTAATAAGTCTGACCAATGTAACAAAATGCGTTTTCTTTTTTTTCAGAGACAGTACACAGAGCAGAGAGGAGGCTCTCTCAGTGCTTCGCTCAAGCGGAGAATTTGTGCGTTATGCAGTGAATGTGGCTGTACAGAAGATCCAGCAGCTGGAGGAAACTGGACACACAGATGGCCCAGATGGACAGAACACAGACAGAACTTTCCGCTTCCTCTGTGACATGACAAGGTCGGAATCCCTTGGCCTAAATTACAGCATTTAGTTAAGACTGTGTTCATGGTTTTGTTTTCTATGGCATTGTTTGACCAACGCGAGATCTGTCCTTGCATAATCCAGTGTGCTGATGTGGCGCTACACCAACATCCCCAGCGTTGTGGAGGACGCGGGGAAGAAGGAGAAGCGCTCCAGCCTGTCCCTGCTGTGTCTGGAAGGTCTGCTCAGGATCTTCACAACCTGCCAGCAGCGCTATCCAGACGGGATGGCCCAGCTCCTCTCCACCATGGGTTAGACCCTCACAGATTTAAAACTGTAAAACCAGTGAATATTACACTGATTAGTGGGCAGGAAGTCATCACGTGTTGTGTTTCTCTCAGACATCTCAGAAGACGATGCCGAGTCAGACGACGTTACAGAGATGAACTTCTTTTACATCCGACAGTTTCAGGTGTGTATATGGATTTTGTTATTCTATACTTATTTTAAAGGTTAAAATCCAAACATTTATTTTCTGATGGAAAACAAATGCGCACCGTTTCAGGAACTTGGCTTCATATGTTTCTGCACAGATTCTTCTGATAGGATGTTAAAGGCTAAAACATTGTTTTATAAAAGGTTTCCATTTATGTTGGATACAAACCCACTTGACTTTTTCAGACAGCGACGTTTGTCTACACTAAAATACAATGTTCTCTGGCCGTCAACAGAGGGCGCTGTTCACTCAGTTAAGTGGCGGTGAGGAGGAATTTAACAGCAAAGAGGCTCAGCTGCTGGTCAGCATCTTGAGTGTGCTCTCACGCCAGCTGAAGCCCTCCTCCCAACAGGTGGGTGCAACTCTTAGGTGCACTTCATACAACCAACTCTGTAACGCCTAACACACGTTTATATCTACAGTTTGTACAAATGATCACGTGGACTGTGAAAATCTGCAAGGAGACCAGTTTTGGTGAGTGACGGTTTACTTAATATTTACGTTCATGTTCGGTAAGGTGTGTTCTTCTAAAAATCAGTTTGTTTCTCTCTTTTAGAGGATTCTGCTTTCTCCAAGGGTCTGCTCTCTCTCCTCTTCAACCTGCATGTTCTCTACAAGAGTCCTGTAAGCCTGTTGCTGGAACTTTGCCAAGACATCCACAGCCAACTGGGAGATATCGATCAGGTACACACAAATACACTATACGGTGTTCAGAGCACAAGCAATTTGGCATTATACCTTTTTACAAACAATTGCAAGGCAGTAGGTACCATCAGTGGATACGTTTGAAGAAAAATTGTTCTTGTTAAAAAACCATATTATGAACATATAACAAACATCTAAATAATGGAGTCTTGTAAGCCTGCTTGGCATGTTATCTATGCAATAAAAATGTAATCATGATACAAGCATTTTATAGTGACCACACATTTAATAAATGTTTGTGTTATTGTATATCTCAATTTTTACATTCCAGTTAAAACGTTGCAGTTGCCTTATCTCCTGGTACTTAGGTCAAAATGAACACGTCGCTTTTTTTCTGCCTTTTCTTCCTGTATGGTCAGGATGTGGAGGTGGAAAAACAGTCCCACTTTGCCATTGTCAACATGAAGACTGCAACCACAGCAGCAGTGAGTGTTGCTGCTTAAAACCGGGAGCTTCCGATTTGCTGAGACATCAATATCTCCGAATCTGTTTGCGCAGCGTGCTTGCCATCTTCATCATCATCATCACTTTAATCTCTTCCCCCAGCTGCTGGTCCTGTCTCAAGTTGACAAAGTGCTTGATGAAGTGGACTGGCTGATTGCCAGAAAGAAAAGCCAGACGACCTCTGATAAATCGGGTTCTGGTAAGGAAGCCTTTCACACTGATGCTCGGTTAGATTAATGGCGAGAGTTGAGAGGGGACAAGGGAGGAGATGCATCGCTGTCAGGGAATGGTACTAAAACTTGTGTGATGTTGTATTCCTGATGTGTAGGCGAGGCCACCCAGACTGCAGGACAGCAGGATCCGATAGAGAAAGCAGTGACGCTGCAGCTCGGGACTCTTTTGACGGCATTAAATGAGCTGGTCCAGACGGCCCTGCTGCCTGGCACCTGTACCATTACACTGCTGAGGGAACTGACTCGCACATACACCATCCTCACCACCCTGGTCAAATTTGTGCGTATTTGTCTATGATCTCAGCATGAATAAGTAAAATTTGTCTCGTTTGACATCAAATTAATTTTTTCCATGCGTCATCTTAGTACATTCAGGTGTGTGCCAGCAAGCACGGAGCACTGCCGGCACGCTTAGAGAAGCTGGTGAGTCTCAGGATTTGTTTCTTGTTTGAATCTTCTAGTACTTCTGATCTCATGCTAATCGAGTGTTTTCTGTGCAGGTCAAACTGTCGGGCTCCCACCTCACGCCACAGTGCTACTCTTTCATCACATACGCACAGGTACAGCTCAGTCCAGTTTTATAGACTAGTCCCTGCCGAGACTCCAGGGTTTCAGACTAATGATGATCTGTCATGACCGCGCTGTTTGAGTTTTTCAGTTACGATTTACGGCAACTTCGGCCTTGACAGGGAGTGCTGATGTTTTTAAAACAATGTCTTTTCTTTATTAGAGTGGGGAATTAAGTGGCGGAGGTGCAGATGACAAGAAGAAAAAGAAAAGAAATGAAGTGAACACTGCGGCCTCTGTAAGGACATTTATCTGCTATAATTATGTACCTGTAATGATTCATGAAAATACATTTATATTTTCTTTATTTTTTTATTATATATATATATAAAAAAAAAAATAAAAAAACACAATTATAGATTCACTGTACAAATAAACACTTTTAAGCCTCAAACAAATTGGATTTTGAATGAATATTCAGCGTATTTTAGAACTGTTTTTGTTTTTTCTCTTGGCAGGCAAAACTTCTGCGTGAGACAACAGCCATCCCTAACGTGATCTTCAGCATTGAGCAGTACGAGAAATACCTCATCACACTCTCAAAGAAATCAAAGGTATGTGTGAATTGGATTGCTTGAGGTGGTTCACAAAATCAGATTGTCCAAATACATAAACAGGCCATTGAGCAAAATGCAGAAAGCTCCCTGAGCAGGGTTAGTGCTGTGTTCTCAGTGAGGCCACTTGTATATAGCGTTTCACCAGCACCTGTGTGTGTATGTGTGTGTGTGTCCGTGTGTGTCCAGGTAAATCTGATGCAGTACATGAAGCTGAGCACCTCAAGAGATTTCCGCATCAATGCTGCAACTCTGGACGCAGCCCTGCAGGGGCAGGACGACAGTCAGGAGGTTAGTGCCATCTCATACAGTAATAAGCAGCTCCAAAAGGTCCGCTGTCTTTCCTTACACATTCAGTGTTTGATTACATCAGTCAATAAAGCAGATTTCTTTGCCAAGCAGATCGAGCCAAATGTTTCTCCAAATGTTTTCCCACGTGTGATGTTTTTGAATGCATCTGTTCTGCATGGAAGTGCTTTGAACATTTCATTTCCTTGCACTCTCTAGTTCAGTGGCCTCTGCTGGCTGAGATCTCAGAGTCTGTTTCTTCTTCCATTCCTTTCAGACCAAAGAGTCACAGGATGCAGAGGAGACACAGGAACCCAAACAGAAGAAGAGAAAACAGTGAGCCGAGAGTCTGCTCCTTTTGTTTGATGCACACATCTCCAGATTCCTCGTGGAACTCAACCCACTGCTGAACGGCCTCGTGGCAGCTGTGTGGTTGAACTGTTCTGCAGAACAGTAGCTTGGCCCACACAGTGCTATCTTCCTTTATCCAAAGAGCCTTTAGTGATGTCGATGATTTGGTAAATGTCCAAAGCCTCGCCTGTAAAAAGTTTGCACACATTTATTAACCCTCTGGTTATGTTCCTATAATGACTTTACAAAATGAAAAAAATAACAAATGTATTTTGTATACGACATGTATTTCTATTTAGGAACCAGTTCTTATTTTAAAAATAGTTCTACTACACACATAGTAACTACATACCGTAGTACTTGAGGTGGATCTTTGGTTTCCAACATGCATAAATGCATCCTGAAGAGATTTTCAGCCTAGCTTTGTGTTGAGTGCTGTTTTGTTTTAAAATAAATATTGTTTACTTGCACAGTTTATATTTTACAGTGTCTTGCATTGAATCTTACCAAGCCTTGTAGTTATCAGGAGTAGAAATGTGGATGTGTTTGATGTTTGTGCACAAAATTCATTCCCTTAAATTAATAACTACGTTGTAGGTTATTTCAGTACTCCGCTTTACTCTTTTCTGGCCAGTTCACACGAGGATGTGTAATGCAGCGCAAGTAAACTGAAAGCTCAGTGACAATGTAAAATAGCATCTTGCCGTTTGATTTTAGACTTGAGGCATGTGAATAATCGCAGTAATAATTTGAGCACATAATTTTTTTTTTTAGCTAATGTAAACAAAATGGTTTTTTTTGATACCTGCAGGGATTTGATTGTTGATTTACCCTTCTGTATTTTATATCCACATTGTTTTGTCACACATTTGTACAATACATAGAATATACCTCATACTACAGAAGAAATCAAATAAAGGCAGATGATGGTGTGCAGAACTCACCAGGTGGTAGGCCATATCTTCTCTCCAGACCTGTGGGGTTGGAGGGGGTCACGCAGTCCATGGTGACCTCCTTCCTCAGACACTGGTCAATGTCAACTGCACTGAAGAAAGCTACTGACTGGGGAAGGTCCTTCATGCCTAACGCATGGGCGAACACACTCCTGCAGGAGACACAAACACACACACACAGAAAAGCTGCCAAGTTTATTGCCTATTCTATAGTGGCTATTCTGACAGGAGGATAAATACTAAAGATGCGAGCAGACCTCGTAAGCAGGTTTGTGATCTGAAGTGCCAGCGCTGCTCGGTAACGGTCTTCGCTGCAGACGAGGTACCGCACCTCGTCATGGATGCTGATGCAGAAGCGGCCATCGATGTTGTGCTCCTCAAAGAGCCACTTCATGGCCACCAGCATCAGGTGTAGGTAGTCCACTGCAGAGCTCTGGACCACCCAGTTCACTCTGCTTGTGATAAACTGACAAACGAAATATGGCACGCTCTTACTTTAAAAGACAAAGGGGTTATTTTGTGGTTCAGAGCCTCCATAAGCAGTAGCAATGGACCTTATCCAGTTAGGGCCCTTAAATATAGATTATGTAATTCATTATTCAGGGGGGGAAAAAACTGCCATTCCTATTCTACTAATTTCTTCTTCAAAACAGTTTATGATCAGATTTTATGATTTAATGACACTTGGCTTTAGCCAGTAAAAATAATAAAACATCTCTTATAGCGAATCTTAAATTACACTAATGAAAAAAAAGGTTGTTGGCTGCTCCTGCTAGTTGAAAAGCACCATGTTGATTAGATTTATGTTGAGACTTGGTCCGTCCCGCTGATCAGCACTGCCTCACCTCATTCTTAACTGCCTTGGGCTCCAGCGCTCTGCTAATCCTGCAGCCTAGAACGGGAGTAGCTGGCTGGGCTGAATGAGCAATTCTCTCCAGCTTGTTGAACATGTCCGACTCCGTACCTCCCGCCCACAGACGTTCGTCCACCATATCCCACCTCTTCCGCCGAGAGCTGAGGGGTACAAGGAACACAGAGAAAGATGGAGGGAAATGAAGGAACAGAGCAACTGAGAGGACATGGGAGAATATGTCGTGACACTTAAAAAAAAAAGGCTCTGTGTTTGTGTGAGGTTTTATTTGCTCGCTCACCTCTGTGAGGCCAGTCTAGTGATCCTTCGCAACTCCTGCAGGGTTACACTTCCATCTTCTTCCTTCTCCAGCTCTATACCAAGTTCATTGACCAGCCACTCACCCTCCTCTGACAGTTGGTATCTGACAAAACATATAAAACACACAAATGTAGCACTAGAGCTCAACTTCATGACCTTTGTACAAACCACTAAACACAACTTACTTCAAATTAAATCTTTATCTGAACACAAAACTAGTGTTGAGCGTACCTGCGTATGCCCTTTGTTAAGGCGTACATCTGCTTGGCCTTACTGGCAGCTTCTGTCTGATCAAGGCGGTGGTTGAATTGCATTAGCAGCCTCTCAGCGAAGGGTTGTCCCGCGCCGTAAATGCGTCCATAGTTGAACACCTTGGCATGCTCTCGGCTGATGCCCACAGTATCAGCAGTGCGGCTGTGCAGGTCAGTGCCCTGACTCTTCTTTCCCTGGAGGGTCATCCAGCCAAACGCTGTGCAACCTGAATCCGACAGAGAAATAAGATGAACAAAGAAAAACTTTAATATGTTGTTTAAAAAAAGAAAATGGTTTTAAAAAAAAGGGACAGTTCACACCAAAATCAAAACAACAAATATTTGTCCTCTCACCTGTAATGGCATTTATCAATCTAGATTGTTTTGGTCTGATTTGCCGAGTGTTGAAGACATCAGCCTCAGAGATGTCCGCCTTCTATCGAATAAAATGGAACTAGACGGCACTCAGCTTGCATCTAGTTATGGACGCAACGCCCGTCTTTGTGACATGGCGAGATGCAAACAATAATGGCGTCCTCCTCGGCTGAGCTGTAATGTCAGCTAGCTGAGGAGATGAACGCTTCCTTCTGCACAGTGATACAGCTGGCAGGCGTAGTTTGGTAGAAAGAAAATAGTTCCTGCATTAAAACTGCTCACAACAAGGTCTCTGGATTATCTTGAGTAACCAGGCAATGATTTCTGGAAAGAGACATTGCTGTTAAGTTTTTTTAAATGTATTTTTTAACCGAGTGCCATCTAGTTCCATTGTATTGGAGAGAAGTCGGACATCTCTACGGCGGGTATCTCCAACACTCGGCAAGTCACACCAAAAATAATCATTATTGATCAATACTACAGGTAAGACGAAAAATGGCACTTAGAAGTTTAAGTACGAACTACACAAGAGTTTAAAAAAAAAAAGGGACAAATCTCACCGTGCATGCCAGCAAAGTGAGCCTCTCCAAGCACAGCAGCAATCCACAACTCTTGAGAGTCCACATCTGCTCCCACCAGGTGATATCCAGGTGGTACCTGCACCATGGCCTTCAGCTCACTGCCTACCCTATCCCGCTGTGGACACAAAAAAAACAGCGCATAAAAGAACATTTCTCTACAGGCTTGTAACTGCAATTCAGTTCAAACTGGCAGCTTATCTGAGTCACTAAGACTCTTTGTCGGCTCCGTTTCTTACCCGTGCATTACTGGCAGTAAGCCACGTTGGCTCCACGGCCCTACGCGTTACCGTTCCAGCGGTGATGACCTGAGGTAATATAGCACCATACTGGCCCTCTTCATCAAAGTCTTTGTGTCTTTGGGAGACAGAGAGGTTGTTATAAACAGCAATGACTTTTCCCCAGCTGATGAATAAATACAGGATCGCTAATGATATACTAGACCAACCTGCTGACAGTACGAGGAAGCTCTCCCTTTCGCAGCCACAGCACCATCTGAGAGCTACAAAGACACAGTCAAATCATGTATTTGCCATCTTTAAGACAAAAAGATGAATAACTTTATGGTGGGAACTGATGCGTACCTTATACGTTTGTGAGCGTTCCTCCAGAAGGACATCATTTTGTTGATCTCCAGAGCCCGTGTAGCGTTGGTTCCACCATGCCCCGCTCTGAGAGTCCCATCCTCCATCTTGGACAGGAAGTCCTTTGAAAAAGGACTGCCGACATTGTTGTGGTTACCGTCCTGAAACGCACATATTCAGTTGAGACAATGAAAGCACTTCAATGAAGTGACAATGTGACAATGCTAGTTATTCAGGAGGATCTAGGTAAACAGTGAAACTTCACCTTATGAGGTAATTTGAAAAACCAGCACCCTGGGATATCGACATCGTTGTAGGGGCCATTTCCATGGTGATAATGACAGTGGCTCTCCTCTGTGGCGAAATGTGGATCTTGAGGCTGTTGTTGATACAGAATGCAAACTATGTCATACAACAGATCACAATAAATGATGTTTAATTTCAGCACAGTGAAACATAAAAACCACAACATGCTGCATGTTAGAACAGATAGTGCCATTCCGTATTAAAAGGAATTGAAAATATAGAAAATGAAAGCGGTACAATGCAGCATTAAAAGTGTTCATGGTACAAAGTCACAAAGCACCTTCAAATGACAATGACCCTTTCACTCACCATGTTTTTCTTCCTCTCCCCTTTCTTCGTCATACTGACTCCATTTTCCTCCGTCAGACTCTCCAGAGAACCTAGCTCTTCCACCTTGAGGTGAGGTAAAGAAACACACACATGTCATGATATACATTTTATCATTCCAGAGCCCTGGGTTAATCGACATCATGGTGAGTCATGCTGCATTACCTACTAGCTGTTCCTTTTTGCTCTCGCCTACAACAATGTATGTACAGACAATCAACTAAATTACGTTGCTTTTGTATGATCATGATGAACAAGCTAAAGCTATAACAAATATCTCTTTTATATGATATGTAAAACAGGGAATTGTGGATATTTTACGAAAAAAAGACAGCTTCTTGTAAACACAAGAACGAGTCAACAGAATAGATATGAGGTCAATTGCATAATGAGCGTATGCACCTTTGCCCACACGGTGCTGTCTGTCCACATGAGGTCATCTGAAGGGTTGCAGTCCTGATACTCAGGCCGCACTTTGCTGTTCTGCTCGCAATACTCTTTGTAAACACTCTCAATAGCTCTGTGGGACAAAACAATGCTTAAACAAACAGAAACGCACGTCTTATGCTCTGAAAATGTAAGACTACATATTGAAAAGCTCATGTCTTGATGACATAAGCACGGTGTATAAAGTACCTGTGTGGGCACACAGGCCCTGTACTCTCTTCCTCAAATACCAGGTTATCCCTGCGTCCAGGTACCAGGTAGCCCCACCCATGTTTCTCTGTGTAATGCAGGGGGAAACCATCCCACGTCAGACCCATCAGCTTAGGAGTCACTCTCATCTGTAGACTGATGAGGTTGGCTCCAGGTGACCAGCTGCCCTCCTCAGACATCTTCTCACACAGCTTACGGTACCACCTGAAGGACACGGTAAGGGGGGAGAAGGACTGACTTACTATGTCAGTGGAAATTGAAAGATAATAAATATTAGATGGCTCTGGGGTGCTTGGGAGTGACCTTACCCTGGATGTCCAGGCATATGTTGCCTTCTCTTAGGAAGTCGACTCACTTCCTCCTTCAGCTTCTCCACAGCCAGGCTGCTGGCGCTAGGGCCTGCCATCTCCTCCTCAGAGGGTGGACCTGGATCTAATATCACAACAACTCAACTCAATCATCTCATCTGTTATGTTTAACCATGCATTGTTGTTAGAATATTTGACTGAAAACAGACATCTGAAAGAAAAGAGACATAACTGTGGCCCAGGATCTGAGCTTATACCTTCTTCCCAGTCTGGAAGGGGAGTAGCAACCTTTGTTTCGGCTGCTTCTTTGGATTGCTTCTTCTTGCTGGCTGCTACTTTCTTCAGCTTGAACTCCTGCACATCCCACTCAAAATCCCAAAGCCAGGGGTCTTCCTTGTATCTTAAGTAAAAAATCAAATAAAAACACGTATATACATTGATATACAATGTGGATGTTTTTATACAAAGCACTTTTAAAGCACCTATCCCTTGGGAGTTACAAAACTACAGATTATGCATAAATCTACAATCAGTTACATCTTTTCACACACTTAAGGCCAAAATTAAATAATGTGCTACAGTGAGAAACATGGTGTTAGACAGGTGCTCTTCTCACCTGTCGTCCTGCAGCAGCTGGCAGGCATCGTCCGCTAGAGTCATCAGAGACTTCTTCATCTCTCTCTGGAGCTCTTCGTAAGTGTCCTGCGCATCTTCCAGGTAACGCCCCCAGTTTTGGTTGACAGGAAGGTAGCTCACCCCCATCTCGAGCATTCCAGCCAACGTCACTGGATGAGGGCACCTTGTAAAAACATAAAAGAGATGGCACTATTATGCAGCATTGTGGACAAAGCAATGTCATATTATTGTCTAGAAAATACATATATAATTGAATGGAAAATGTTTGCGAGTTTGTATTTACTGACCTCTCCATGAAGAGGGGAAGCTGTTCTGTGAAGACTTGATGTGTGGCCTCGACGTCCATTGCGCAATACTGCATTAACTCCTGTAGAGGTCAGCAAAGCCAAATGTATTTGTCTGTTCTTCATGTTGAATTCAAGTCATTTAGAGGACTTACATATACATTTGGCCTATGATTAGACAATCTGACAGATGTCATGAACGTCTGACCTGGAAGTTGTTCCTGACATCCATCATGCTGCCCTTCACGAACGTCTCTCTGGCCTCTTTCCGCAGTGGCGGCCCTCCCACATACAGAGCATGGACATCACCCAGGTTATTAATACTGCTAATATTAACCCAGTCCCAGGAGCCAATCTATACACAAAAACAACAAGTCACATTGAGTTTTGCTAATGACAAAAGCCAAACGACTAACCTCAACAAAATACCCTGACACTTTCAATAAAAGAAAAACAGCAACATTACCACAAATGATGCATGTTGTAGCTGAAATATTGTAAATGAAAAAAGGGGACACAAACCGATAGACCCTCCCGTTTCTGTCCAGCTTTTTTAAAGTGTTCCTTGACCTCCTGAAGACCCCTCTTTTTACCCATCTTATTGGCCATCCACAGTGTGCGCTGAAACCCGGTCAGCCCGGAGATGGCCATGTGAAGGCTCATGGTGTCCATGAAGCGTACCTTAGAATCCTTTAGGGAAGCAAAAAAAAAAAATGTTCCGGAGTGAACTGTACATAACTTTTATGTCACAGGCAGGTACATACCACTTGGCAACTTAACTCATGTGACTCGTACAACGAGGAGCATAAAATCATGCAAGATGAAAACAAAAAGAAGAAAAAAGGACAGAGTGCTCAAAAGCGAAGTTGGTAAAAGATCAAAAAAGAAACAAGGACAAAACACACACCCTCTGAATACTGACCTTTAGTAAGTATTGCTCCTTAATGTAAGATCGGTCAAAGCTGACATTATGACCCACTATGAGCCTCTCCTGCCACTGACCCCCTGGCGGGTGGGCAGAGTTGATTGGTGTCTCCAAGGGGATGAGGTCAGCCAGGTTCAACTGGTTTGACCAGGAGTACCGCTCTTCAATCAGACGCTTGCTGCACCAGGAGTACCTAGCGAGTGAGAAATATACACAATGGGAAAATTGAAATTGAACTGTTGGCCACATCCCATTTTCACACATAATAACATGTACAATTTATGCAACGTTGGTAGCATTAGTGGGACAAAGGAAACCCGTCCTCTGCCTATTAAAGAAAACACAACCTGTAACACAACACCACAATAAAGCTGATCAATCCTTTCAATAAACAATTGAATGCCCTAGGACTGTCACAACAATGTTACCGACGTATTGTACAATATATGGACATGCCCTCGATCATTTTTGCAGACCTCGATATTGCCCGTTGTGTGTACATGCGTGTTTGTTTACATAAGAATGTCTTCAACATGCCAGAATAAACAGAAGGGTTTTCCAGAGGCGAGTCCATTTTATTTATCGTTTGGTTTTATGTATTGAAGGTTATTTTAACATTCCAATTCAAATGTCTGAGTATTTTTAAGAATTACAAGCTCTTTCACATTGCTCTTTGAAAGGGCATACTTGCATTATTACGCAACTATATTATCATTATATCAGTGGCATTAAATGTTCTTGAAATGAGAATAATATAATTTATCACAATTATTTCTCGAACAATATATCATCACCCAAAATGAGTTAACATGACAGGCCTAGGTCAGTGCATTTCTCCCCTTTACACTTTATTTACAATTCTTGCTTGTTCCTCACCAGTTAGTGGGAGACACAGCAACAGCCAGAGTGGGACACTTTCCCTCTGTCATGCACACCTCCACATCAAACACCAGTGCCGACTCTTCTGGGAAATCAACCTTCTGACTATCCCCATTTGGCCCATAGCGTGTCCAGCCAACCTCCCAGCTCCATTCCTGTGGCATGGGAGGAAGCTCAGCTCGCTGCAGCTTGGTGGCAGCCTCCAGGTAGGGAAGACTCTGCTTCTGGGCCAAGATACGAAAGTGCTCATCAATATTTTTGCCATACATTTGGGGAAGCTTCAGCTCCACTTTGGGCAGCAGTGAAGCTTCCTTCCCCCACAGCTGATGTTTCTGCAGGTGCCTAATGCTGCGCTCCACATCGTCCTCTCTGTACTCTGGTTCCAGCCCTCGAAAGATCTGGTCGTGGAGGTTCTTTGACAGCATCTGAATGTTAAGGGGGTTCATGCGGGTCTCTGTGGAGTCCTCGCCCTGAGGAGAGTGAGGCTCGGTGGAGTAGAGGCAGCGTAGACACCTCCATTGTAGAGAGATGAGAGTCCTCTGCAGAGGAGAGCGCAACACATGCAGCATCACCTCATGAGGACTTCACACTAGTGCTGGAAGACATATAGACAACATCAATTTTATGACATGATACAGCTTATGTAATGTAATGAGAGAGCAAACTGGGACAAGATACAGCTATATCTAGGTTCAAAATAGATTGTAGATACAGATAATAATGTTTGATTTCCCTCAGATAAAGTTAACTTCTGCTCATCTGCATAAGAGCTCATTTAACCAGATGTGATGACAAAAAATGCAAAAAGTTATCAATCAACTTTAACAGCAATGCTACACACGTTTACTAATAACAAGAGCAGGACTAAAGGCCAGCTAGCTTAACCTACTGTAGCATGGTGTAGTTAGGCAAGTTACACGCATAGAAAAGCAGTCACCTTATCTTATTTGGTTTAATTAACTGAAGCTACCACCAACCTGCTAAAGTATGTATTAGATGCCCATGCCCCAAGGGTACTGTTGCTAATTTGTGAACAACCAAAGTAATATCTGTTTAATCCTGTGCTAGCCACGTTTTTTAGCTAGACTCTCACTCAATGCAAAAATGGCAACTCACCCGATCCGTGTGATGCAATATAGCGTTAAAGTAATTCACCAAAATGTGCGTAAAATCGCTCCACAAGTTAAAAAGGAGGTTGTTAACCTAGCATGTTAACCCACGGTGTTGTAAAACCAAAGCAAGTGTTAGCGACCCCAAGCGGTCCGGATGACTGCATTGTTTTTTAACAATACAAACGGTGATACAAATGATACAAATGATTGGATGAATAGCACGATGGACCCCGTTATGTACAATAGGTAAACGTTTATTCACAACTTACTACACCTCCTCCTATTATATTATTATATTATATTATTATATTTCACGAAATTGGTCACATCGTGGCCGCGTGGCCTAATGGATAAGGCGTCTGACTTCGGATCAGAAGATTGCAGGTTCGAGTCCTGCCGCGGTCGCTCTTTTGTAACCTTGTGATGTTGATGACTGTATTTCGCCGCATTGTTTCCTCCAACATAAATGGAGATCCGTTTTCGACATATGGCTGACTTGACTGCTATTCGACAGGGGGTATTACTGTAGTGGCAAATTAGGCGACTCATCTTTACCTTAAATTAATAATAAGCCCAGCTGCCTGATGTTTATGTAAATATAGCTAGTGACTGAAGAGGCAGTGTCGGTGTCGGTCTTATTTCACTGCAACACCTGGCTTTATTCAAGTCCTATAATACAGCTAGCCTACGCTTTGCCCCAAATGGTACTTCGCTTTGATTTACGCATCTACGACCATGAAACTGGGTCTTTTCTGTCTGCTTCTAAATGCATTGAGTTTGACTGTATTGTATCGGCTAGGATGATTTAATCATGTTGTGTTTTGTCGTTGTTTGTCAGACGATGGCGGATGACACGGAGGATGTTGAGCTGGACTTTGCTGCTGACGAGCAGGAGAGGGCGCGGAGAAGCGCAGTCTTAAGGTGCACTGCAGGAGATGTTTATTATCACATAATCTGATTTATCTTGCACAGAGTATTTTGCTATCATTAATATAAAACCAATAGGAATGTCGGCCAGTTCGGAGATTGTGTCCAATTTGTTATAATAATTATTGTAATTTAAAACACATGAAACGTCTTAAACAAATCTCAACAATTGGAAAAGTTATGCTCTCGTATACAGTATGTGGCAGATTTGTTCCTTTTAGCCTTTAAAAAATATAATTTTATGTTTACATCAGAGAAAGTCTCCTCACCTCACAACGTTGTCTCTGTCTGCTTTCTTTAATTATATCATTGGCATCTGTATGCTCTTTATCATTTCTAATCCTGTGCCTTTTCAGACACCCCCTCGCCTCTTTTTTCCACCTGTTCTTCCGGGTGTTTGCCATTGTCGCATATCTGCTCTGTGACTGGATCAGCGAGAATTTTGCACCATGTTTTGTCTTGATCATCACTCTGCTCTCTTTTGACTTCTGGTCTGTCAAGGTGAGAGGTCAACTAGGTCAGCTGCTAATTCCCCTTACTTTGCTATGCCTCACCCCTTTCTTGCCCTCTTGTGCACTTCAGTACTGTTTAGTCCCTTTCTCTCACCTCACTGGTTTTGATTATTCACATTTGTCCTGTGTTGCAGAATGTGACTGGCAGGCTGTTGGTGGGCCTGCGCTGGTGGAATCAGATCGACGAGGATGGAAAAAGCCTCTGGGTGTTTGAGGCCAAAAAAGTAAGACATTGTGTGCCATTTTGAGTGCAGAGGAGCATTTTTGAGGTATTAAACCTTGGGGTATTGCTATGTGTGTGTGCAGGCCTCCCGCGGCAATAACATTGGGACAGACGCAGAGGCAAGGATATTTTGGCTGGGTCTCATCATCTGTCCTCTCATATGGACCTTCTTCTTCTTCACCTCCCTCTTCTCCCTGAAGATTAAATGGCTGGTGAGAAACATGTTGCTTGTGTGCATGCTCTGCATATGTAGTAGTGGCACATCACATAATGTCCCTCTTTAAATGCATCCTCTGTCTGTCTTCCCCAGTCACTTGTGGTAGCTAGTATTTCCCTCCAAGTGGCTAATCTCTATGGTTACCTACGCTGCAAGGCAGTGGGAGAGGATGGCCAGCCTGCAGACAGCCGCTCTTTCACGGGGCAGCACCTCCTGCAGCGTGTGAGTGACTGACTGCAGCATTTAGCATGTACATTGTTAACAACTCAGAGTTCATTAACATTGAACATAACCTCACTAATAATGTTTCCTCCTCCAGCCAGACATCATCTTTGGAATACTGTGAACATTACCTCCTCCTGTACAGCTACTCTGCTGTTTGTGCGTGTGCGTCTGTCTTTGTGTGTGTAAGCGAGAGGGAGAAAGAGAAAGATAGATGAGAGCTGCCTCATCTCCAAAGTACCCACAAACTGCTTCTACTTGAATGGCTGTGTGCCCTGTGCATGCCTTATGCAGCTGACTGTTCACTTCACATGTTGCCCATGGATCAGTCTGGCAATTATGTCAATAAAAAAAGTGCATTTTAAAATGATTTCCTCTATTGTTGTTGGTTGAACGCCGCATATCTGCAATTATGAAAAAATTCACATCATTTTTAAACAGCTCAGGTTAGATTGTGATGTGCATGTTCTTTGTTTTGCTTTCAGTAAACGTCTATGATAGAAAACACAGGGCTAAATCTGATGTAAGGACCCTGTAGCATTAGTGCCCCTCAAGAACATTGGATTCATTTAAGGAAGAAAGGGGAGTAATAATAAGTGATTAAATGGCACACCCTGTGTCCAATGTTTAATTGAAATAGTTCCACTATACCTCCAAACGTTTCAACAGGAAATGCTGATGGCACCTCAGATACCGTGTTAAGCATGAATTATAAGTGAACAAAAAAATTACCATTAAAGTTTGATGAAAATGCAGACAGTTGTAATCTGTTGTCGGACTATATGTTGAGATGTGTGCTTTAATGTACCACATGAAGAATAAATGAGTAACCACACAAAAGAATGGGAAACATGCTTGTCTTGAAAACTAAAAAAAAAAATGCAATCCCATGGAGACCAGTTAATTAAAGAAATGTTGGACTATAAATCATTTGGCATGATTTTTTCTTCCATGAGGAATTGATGAATTTGTGTACAGCAAATTCCAATCCAACTCAAATATATATGGGGGAATTGGCTATTTTACATTGGCCATGTTGAGCTAGTCAAATTCTAATACCTCCATAAATATTTCTGCTTAGTGGTCAAACCATTCATTTTAAGAATACATTTTAGTTAATATAGTATTGCAGCCTATACATGAACTGGCATGCAGTGGAAGTTTCACAAAGCATTCTGTCCATATAAGTCTACGACAAAACCCAATTAAAATAAAAAATATTCAGAGACTTGCCACCGTGCCATTATCTTATGTAAAATCTGGCTAAAAGTTATTATGGGAATGATTGCAATGCATTTTCCTTTAGTTCCAGTGTAGTGTCCACACATATAAAGTGCTCAGAAAACATGTAATCCTACCCGTACAGATTTGGAGGGAAATGTTCTCTTAGTCTTGGCCGCGGCCCCATCGACTGTATAACATATCGTGGCCCCTGTGCACTCAAGCCACATACAAACGGCTCAGACCTCAAAGATATTTTATTGGTCGAGAATGCTCACACCCGCCTCCAGCCTGCGAAACCCTGTGAGCATCGTATATGG
Source organism: Bovichtus variegatus (assembly GCA_943593645.1). Taxonomy (NCBI): domain Eukaryota; kingdom Metazoa; phylum Chordata; class Actinopteri; order Perciformes; family Bovichtidae; genus Bovichtus; species Bovichtus variegatus. The sequence continues at coordinate 15,475,578 of CALSCE010009442.1, forward strand.
CGCGAAATCATTTTCTTGAGCTCACTCGTCTAAACTTACAATAGCCTACTGGTATGCTATGTCAAGTAGATAGTAGCTTCCAGTGATGGACTAAAATAAGAACCATAGGTAGCAAAAGTGGATGCTGCAAATCTGATTTGAACTGTGTACAGTATATAACATGGCAGTGGAGCAATATTAGGACAATTCCTTTGCTAATGTAAATCAGAAGATATGTGGATTTTCAGAGAAAATGCTAAGGGAGCGCGATATTTAAGATGTGAAAGAATTGCAATGGCATTTAAATTCATACTATAGGACTGAAACAAACATTTCATATTCTGATGATACCATTTGTTTGCATTTTATTTTTTTATTTTTTTAAATGGTAGATAACAATCTGGTCTTAAATAGACTAGTGTCCTAGTCTTTTTAAAATAAATTATATTGATATATATACAATTAAGCAAAATTACTCCATATAGCATACTGATGAAAATAATGTGAAATGATAAACAGCTATACTAAATGGACCTTGAGGTGATGCTGTTTCCAAGGTCAAGGTTGAACTTTACATTTCTAATTTTCTAGCCAACTTGGATAAAAATTCCTCAAAGTGCTCAGGGAAAAGGTTGGACATTTGAACACCTACAACTTTCATGATAAGTGGGAAAACTCCATATAATCAAAAGCTCTAGAAAAGTTACTAAATGGACTGTTGAAAAAAGGATTTGTCTTGTGCATTGTTTGCTCTTGTCCATATAGGCTTGTATATTATTATTATTATTATGATTATTATTATTATTATTTTTAGTACTACTAGTAGTAGTAGTGGTACTGCTAGTAGTAGTAGTAGTCGTCATCGTAGTAGTAGTCGTAGTTTTAGTAATAGTAGTAGTAGTAGTAGTAGTAGTAGTAGTAGTGATAGTAGTAGTC
>CALSCE010009442.1:15476502-15503062 GCA_943593645.1 Bovichtus variegatus
TAGTAGTAGTAGTAGTAGTAGTAGTAGTGGTGGTGGTGGTGGTGGTGGTGAAGAAGTCAACAAAAAGCTATAGAAAACCGTGAGGAGTGAGATGTCTTGCTGAGCTCGAGCATTATTTGGTGCTCTGTGATTGGTCAACACGCCGCCCTGGTTCTACTATGACGTCAGTGCGGGAGCGAGTAGAGGAAGCGCGCAGACCGGAGGAGAGGCAGAAGCTGGAGGACTGAGGATGAAACCGGACTCACCTGAGAGCAGCAGCAGCGCTGACTCTCTCCAAGGGCCCGATGTAAACGCAGAAAAATTCTTCTGGAAAATCCGTAACGACCTAAAGTTGAGGACATTTCTCTCCAGAGTCTGCTTTGCTTCTCAGCCAGGTAAGAAAAGCGTCTGGAAATACACAGTAGGCTATTTTGCACGTACGTCTCTACATTTTACCAGATTTTGATCTGTTCTCATGCCATGTGCATGTGTCTTTTATGCAGAAAATGTAGGCACACATAAAATGCATGTGTAGTCTATCTTTTAGTTGAGTTTTTTAAAAAACAACATATTATTTAATCGCCACAAACGCCCTTGCGTTTCATTTAAAATGCCTACGTCTTTGGCCCCTAAACAGACAAAACCCTTGTTCTTCAAAGTGCCCGAATATTACACCACGCTCCTCGGCCTATTATTATGATCAGTAACAAATTGGTTTCTGTAATAGCTTGTGCGGATAATCCTTGTGGTGTGAAATAGTCTAGTTTCAGCAGAAGTAGGCCAATCGCAACTCTCATTAAAAGTAGGGATTCGTTGCCCCCGGGAGCACCAAAGAGCCAAGAGCGAATTAAAGCATCTTAAAACCCAGCTCAATTCACAGATAGTACATTTTTTTAAAAAGAGTGAGCTGTTGATCTCGGAGCATCATTGAATCTGCTGCATCAAAGATGTGTTTCTTTACCTATCGCTGTGTCAGGTTCATGGTCATGCGGTCACGCTGACTTTTCAGACAGAAATAGCCTGAACATGTAGCTTCTATTATACCAACTTACATGTGTGCATACAGGCTTTAAGTTATAAAGCCTGTATCTTTATGATTTTACAACAATAAGTCAGGTTGTAAAATGCCACCAGTCATTCACTGTGAGTGTTCAGATGTCAGTAGTTGTATGAAATCTCATGGCAGGCCAGCCGCGAGACATAATGTGGCCTTAAATGAAAAATACCTCGTGTAAAAGGAGAGGGTAGAGTTACAGAACAGATCTGCAGTATACAGGCCTGTCCTACCAAGAGTGTATTATCTAAAGGCGATATTTTTTGAATGTAACCTAACACACGAACTGTGACTTGCTTGTATTTCAAATGGGTCCTTTGCCAGTTGAAATTACATGATCAAAGTCTCTCCAGAGTTTATAAGAATGCACATTTGACACTTTGTAAATTATGTAATATTATGTCCCTATAGAAATAAAGTCTGATTTTAATTGCAAGAAATGCTAATGTGATAGGCCCCCCACACATTTACGTAGGCCTCTAAATACATCTGCAATGTTTTTATTTGCTTATTAAAGCCTACAGTAATCATGTAATATTTTTGAAGGAGGATTTTCAAGCTACAACACAACTAACTACAATTAAACATGTAAGAATTAGCTCACTACAACATTGAGCAGGCCTTCAACCAGACACCTCATGTATCGCGACAAGAATATTTGACAGCTGGATGCTTTAGTTTGTAGCTTTTAAGCAGCACAATATGTGTTAGCCTGAAGGTTTAAATTCAACACGTCAGATGAATCTCGTTTTATCGTTTCGTGACAAGCTGCTGTTATTCTCAGTGGCCCGTAATTTCAAAAAAAAATAAAAGACTAGACATGTGTTTGTTTGTTTTTTATTTTATTTTAGGCCTACTAATCCATCTTCATCCTCCTTCTAGATCACGTCAGCATCCAGTCGGGCTGCAGCACGAGAGTGTGAGAGGGGCTCTGTTTCTGTCTTTGGTTATCTAGCTGTATGAGTCTTAAATACCTGTCATAAAGCTAGATAACCGAAAGTAGAAATGACTTCCGAAACGTTGTGTTCATTCCCGAAAAAAAGGGGGACTCCTCAGGCTTTAAACTCAAAAAGGTAAGAAAAAAGTTGTGCTTTGTGATTTTCTTAAAGTCAAAAAAAAGAAGAAGAAAAAGAAGCATCCAAATAATCCTAAATGGCCAGTAAAATTTGTATATTTAATAGCCTATATGAGTTTTTGTTTTTGTTTTTTTGTTATTTAATATAGCATACTGAGCTTTTACCTTTTATAATAGGTAAACACTTTTATGGCAGATTTGTAGGAATTTTAATACTTTGCAAAGCCTTTTCTTTGCCGGAAAAAAAAATGCAAACCAAAATGCCTTTGTTGAGACAAAATGCAAAGTTAACCCAGCTTCTTATTTCTCACTATGTTAAAGAGTTTGATATAGTGTTTATTTATTATTATCATTATTTTTATCTCACTTAAGTTTATCTTGAGGATTCAGTACACCTGCTGTATGAACTGACTAAGGGCCCTCAGCCAAAAACTGGCCCCGTTTTAGGGTGGTTAGGGTTGCTGTCCATTCAGGTTCCTGCAACATGGTGCTGAATTTTAAACACATTGCTCCAGTGGGTCGAGGGGAACAGTGTAAAATAAAAGAAGAACTCACAATAGGCTTTGTTTCACAGCAGACATTTTGACTTCTCACAGTATGAAAAGCAAAGGTGTAACTCACAACAGTAACGATGGCTCTGTTGTATTTAAATGCACCAGTAAGTCATGACAGTAATACCAGGACCCTGAAACTGAAGCAGCTAAATAGAATTCAGCCATCATTAATTTTATCATTTACACCTGTGCTTTTTCCACTGTGTCATGTGACAAGTGTCTTCTGTGTGAAAAAGGCCGATCACACCTCAGAGGGTTTGTCTCATCCCTCCTGCTCATCGGCAGTAAGTGAAAACACAGTAAAGCTTCAGTCCTCCAGGACTTCTCTCAGGGATCCCTGGAGGTTCCTGCTCTGGGACACACATGGTGTGTTGCCCTGCCATCGCTAGGCAGTGCTCCCATTTTACCAAAGCAGATCCTTCCATCTCCTGCATTTTACAGCACACTGTTTGATTCATTTGCATTAGCCCTTGGAAGAGTATTTTCTAATTATTATATATTTAGAGTTCACCTGTGAGATTTGGTTTATAGAAGAAAGAAAAGGGAGGCTACTGCTTTGTGAAGGCACCAATGTCTCCGGGACTGTTAAGTTGAGTGGTGTAGCACCCTACACACACAGGGTTAACAAAAACACTTGGCGTCTGTATTTAAAGCTGTAGCTTATCTTGGAGCCTTTGGGATACATTGTGTCTTGCCTCAATGAGAAGGCCAAGGCCATCCTGTAGACAGGAGCTGAACTTTTTAACTTGGTACTTCAGCGCTGTGCAGTGCATACGCTCAGCCTGGAGAATGCCACTAAAGCCTAAAGAGCACCAAAGTGAGATGAGTTTTCATTCACTCTCTTAACTACCTATTGCAGTAAAGGCTTGCTGTCAAACCCGGCTAATTGCTTCGTTTCACAGTGAGATATTGGATATGTGAAAAGGCCGTGGTCCAAGTCTTTGCCTGTTATAGGTAGCGTGTCAGCATGGTGCGCCTCCTAAATGAATGAGAATAAAAACACTTGAGGCTTTATTTATGGGATAGTCCAAAGGCATTCTTGTTTCAACCTGTGTACATGTATAATTCATATGATTCTTTGTGTGCTTTTATTGAAGCAAAAATACACACTCATGCACACACAAAAAACTTTGAATTAGCAAAGCTGGCCAGAGATTTCAAAGTGTTTGTAACTTTAAGAGCACAAGTCAGTGCACATGTAAAGTGCTGCTGGTTTAAAGGAAAACACTGAAGCCATTTTTTCAATAATAGACTGTGCCTAGCAATACTGACAACTCAAAGTGCAAAATGTGCTTTTCTTGTTTTATTCCTCTGTTTTCTCTCTTCCATCTGCTCTTGCTACAGGCTTCCGACTAACAACGTTGAATGATCGTGGTTTCCTGAAAAGAGAGTAGAACCATCGTTAAAAGAAAACGAGGAGAGAGGGGGGGGGGGGAAACGGTTGGTCCGGAATTGCCACCTCCTCCTCTTCCATCCCCCCACAACTCACCCATTCTGCCCAAGAGCCTCTAATGCCATCTGCACTGCCAACGGGGGACACATTGCCCGTGCCAGGAGGCGGACAAAGACCCTGCCAGATCCCTGGAGTATGGGCGCGCTCAGAGGAGCCATCTTGGGAAATGTTGCCGCGACACCTAAAATGGCTGGGCTGGCATACGAGGTGAGCTGCATCATGGTTTTCTGTTGGGTACCAGTGGTGATGATGGTGGGCAGGAAGTGGGGGAGTGTGTGATTGTGCGATGGGGGATGGGGGCAGGAGGAAGGACGAGGGAAAGAAGAAGAGTTTCCCATTTCCTCCCCAGTCACACATGGCCTCTCCCTTTTCTCTTCTATCTTCTGCTTCTGCTAATTAGCAGTTAAGGGGTGATGTGAGGGGGGTGGTGGGAGGGGAGGGGGGGGGGCTAGGTAGCAAACAAAATTAATGAGCTGGCACTGGTTGAAGGAAACCTGCCATCCTCTCTCGTCATGGTGCTTCTTTACTCCCTGATGCACACCAGGCGGTGGTGTATGCCGTGTTTCCACCCGACAAACCTCGTAGATTAATTCATGCAAAACTGCTTTTATTATGAGATTCACATTATAATATTTAGTACAGTATCTTAACTATCTTAATGTGCTGAACCCCTCAGGTGAATTTTTCCAAGGAGAGGATAATTCTATTCAGGGAATTGCATTATTGTTTTTAAAAGCAGAACCATTCCAATCTTAGATTATGTTTACTATATGAACAAAAATAGTTTGCCCACGACGCAGTTCTTCATCTGTAATAATATCCGCACTGAATATTAGCAGTGTACACAACTTATATAATGATGTCCATCAGAACATTTAAAGTGCTTCAAATGGCATTTTTGAAACACTTTAGACTGGTTACAAGTTGGATCTTATATCTTCTTAAGCATATAGTCCTAAACATTTGATATTGAAAACTCTCAGTACAAAATCAATATAACTCTGCTACTACAATGCTGCACACATGGTTAAGAACTTTATTTGACACATACAGACTAAAAATGTCAAACATCACTCATGTAAAAATGTCACATTCTTCCAAAATCTGACACCGGGCATCACATTTTAAAACTCCAAATCTTTACCACCTCCATCCCTGTAACCTCTTTCACACACACACACACACACACACACACACACACACACACACACAGATCCCGCGAACACTCCTTATCATGCCGTAGAGCTGCTCTGTAACCCTGGTGGCTCTGGCAGCAACCTGAAGCAGAAAAAAGAGACACGTGAGCATGTGTGTCCAGGGCCAACATGTGCAGCTGCAGTGCCTGTGTGTTAATGAACAGCACCGTGCGTTTTCACATTATCATTCAGCCCCGCTCTCTCGCTCTTTCCCCTCTCAATAGCTGTTTAGTCCCCCATCCCCACCCCCACCCCCGTCCTCCGTAAAGGCCTGCTTTCCCACCATTGTGGGAGCTGGTGCTGTGGCGGGCCTGTGCTGGGGGGCAGGGTGGGAAAGACCCTCCAGACTAGACATGAGCAGATGCCTGAGACATTAGACTGTCGTGCGGATCACTGGGGTCGGGCGAGCCGCTGAGTTTTAATGTGTGAGCAAGTGTATGTGTGTTTGATATGTGTGTGATGGGGGGGTGGTAGTGCAGGCCCTGGAGTGCCACCTGACTGTTCATTAGTCTATTCAGCCTCCTCTGCATGTCTGAAAGGCATGGAGATGCTGTTTTGAGAAGGATTTCACTGGCATTAGAGATGCATTCATACATGATATGCATATAGAAGCTCAGACCTGTCACACAGTGGATCACGGTTTGCCATTAGATTCTATCAAAGGCGTAATGCAACGATGATTCAACACCACAAAGGTGTGTTTTTTTCACATTTTTCATATTGAGAATCTGATTTTATTTTACCCAGTGTGCCCGTCATCCGCCATGTACTCCTTTATCTATGCTCATTTTACCAGCTGGATATGATTTGTCCTTCATGCAAATAGAATCTACATATTTATATCGCTCTCACGTGGTAAAACAGACAGCCATCATGAAAATCTCCCACGACAGTTGTGTACCACCGAGAATGACTCAGCTAATGCGATGAGAGTGCCTAACAAGCTGAATGATGTAACCCCGCGGATAATGATTATTAATGAGCCTCATACTGTACATGTGCCTCCACAAAATATGTAAGGAATGCAAAGTCCACATGTCAAAAGATTATTCCCTCTCTTTCTTCATATAAAAGACTCAGAGCTGTCTTTATAATTGCATTTGCGCTGCTCATCTGTGATATACTGTACAGCGCATAGCTCCGGGCAGATTTGTCAGAAGGGAGAAAGCAAGGTGAAGGCGAGAAATTAATCTTGGAGATACTGTGGCTTGCTCCATGCGACGTCTCTGTTGCAGATCTGCATGGTACGCTGGAGGAAACAGAGGAGCAGAGGGGGGGGGGTACAATTGTGGCTTTCGTGAAGTCAAACTAAAGATTGGCTTATCAAGAAAGGGTTAAAGGCAGTGGAGACAAATAGTATACGCGTATGTAAAGGAGGCACCAGAGGCAGGTGTAGCACATGGGCAGCCATGTTTGAGCCACCAGTGTTACCTCTGCATTTACTGAGCTCGTGTTAGCTTGTGCAGTGCCATGCTAAAGCAATTTACAGCCTGCAAGGAGCTGGGCATGGAGGACTGGTGTGTGTGTGTGTGTGTGTGTGTGCGTTTGTGTGTGTGTGTGTGTGTTTGTTTGAAAAGAATGAGGGGGGGGTCGGTCTGCAACTGTATGTGGTACCTGCGGCAGTCGACAGAGACAGCGTGGTCAAAGAGAGGCGGTGACTGAAGCAAATTTGTCAGAAAAATTGAATCGTCCTCACTATGCCTGATAGAAGAGCAATCACAATTTTTTGGGAGTATTTGGAGGATGCAGACAGAATATTTAATGATATAATGACGAGTCTGTAAATATGACTAATTGCAATATGCAGCCTGACATAACATGAAATGAGCATTAGGCAGTGAACAAAGAATTTAAAATATCAAGGTGATCTTATCCTGATTTTAAAAGTAAAAGTCTTTATAAACACTTTGGTCAAACGGATTTAGAGTCTGGTTTTAATCTGCGTTTAGAAAAAGAGTTTTCAATCAAGATTGTCTGAATCCAGAGCGCCTAAAACGCTGAGGTCAGCGGCTTTGACACGATGTCAGGAGGATTTAGGATGTGGACGTCCCTGAGTTTTCCTCTTCGCACTATAGACACAATGACTTAAATATTCATTCTTCAATTCCTTCTTGTACATTACCTATAAAACTGACAGAAAAATGTAATTCCCCTCCAGAAAATGACAGAATATAGATGATTACTTTCTTTTCTTTCTTCTCTCTTTCCCCTGTTATTCATTATTAACTATGTATTGCTTTTTGTTATGTGGGATTTTCAGTGCAAGAAAATTATAATGTGTGACATGATGAAGTGACAGTAGCCGGCGCCCACTTCCAATTCTGTGTGGGTGAAGCAGCGTAGCCATAGTAGCGATAAAATGTTAATACCATATAGCTCCTGGGTTACCTCTTCGGATTCTCCTCACTATGTGTGCACACTATTAATGTTTTAACGGCTCTGCTGTGATGTATAAAGCCCGGCTCACGGGCCGCCCATAGTCTTGGATGAGGTCCAATGTGGGTCAAGCAAGGCTCATCTGGGGTTTTTAATGCAACTTTGGCCGAGACTAATCTAGCACAAAGCCTGACATTAAGTATCTTAGAGGAAGATGGAGAGAAGTTTCTACATCCCAGGCTTTTCAGATTACGTCTGTTGGCTGTGGCGTCCCTGAGTAGGGGTCCTGTATGCTCCAATGAAAGTAGAGGAGAATTAGGTGACTGAGCCTTTAATACAGCGGCCCTTTGTAATCATATCAGGAGGAGATGAGGTTCTAGGGTGAGGAGAATTAGGGGGAATCCTTTGTGTGACCTCATTTTTACATGTTTTTTATTCTACTTGTACAGTACGCAAATTTGATACCAGGGTAAAGGGTGAAAAGGGGAGAAAAAAAGTATATTCTTCCTCATGTTGCTATTTTTGCATCAGATTGATGTACGACTCCATCACTCTGTCAGAAGTCAAGTTCAGGTTCATGGGTGCAGCAGCTCTGTCTGCGGCCACAGTCTGTGGCCACCCTGGAATACAGGAGGGGGAGGAGGTGGTGGTGGTGGTGGGTGGATGGGGGGGTACATAGCCTTTGACCTCTGTTAGGGTTGCTATGGGAAAGAGGCCGGCGGGCTCAGTAATGTACGACTGAAAAGGCCGAACTGTCAGAGCTGTCCAGCAGACGTCAACCCCCCACCACACACACACACACACACACACACATACACACTAACTCGAACCCATTCACACATACTCACAGATGGCACGGGCCAGCTTGGGAATGTTAGCTGCGAGAAAACGCTTTATGTTCATCAGACACCATTATAATTCATCCAGCCATTAGAGTTACACATTACCAGTCTGCACCTCTTCCTCAGTGCAGAGCCGCTATTGTGTTGGACCACTTCTGTCTCATTTTTCAGCCTCATCCTACACTTGTGAACACCCATTGTGTGTGTGTGTGTGTGTGTGTGTGTGTGTGTGTGTACTTATGGCCTTTTAAAACACCACATATGTAATTAGTGTGCTGAAACAAATCTTGTCAGAAAATAAAATAACTTCTTACATTGCAAACCAAAAAGATTAGTCCCCTTCCACTTGTTCTACAGATAAAATCAACCCCCAAAAAAAGATTCCAAACTAAAACATAACTCTTTTTAACCATAATCCGTCCTCTGTGGCACACACCTCCACTCTTGTGTTATATTTTTCTGTTATACATCTATCTGGATAAACTACACGTATAGACATATAGATAAAATAATCAAATGTTGCATCAGTTTAGCATATATTTCTGTCAGCTCATTTCAAAAATACGCAGTGTTCGATGTTTAAGTGGCTGCGCGTCAGAGAGGGCATGCAAATCCACTGATTGTAAGATGTGCATGTTTCCATGCCCCCTCTGTAAATGTGTGCAAGTGTGTCCTCATTTAAGGTTGCATTCATTCAGGGGAGGGGTCTCAGGAATAAAAGAGTGCGTATTTGCATACGCTGCATGCTGTCTGCAGAGAGGGAGCAGTCAAAAAAAGATATCAGAGGTGGACAAAGAGAACGAGGACAAATCCTTCATTGTGGGGTTGGTGGGAGAAAAGGCTCGTCTGAATTGGGGAGTGGGTGAAAATTGACAGAGAAAGAGTTGGGGCTGGTTCCCTGTGGGGATAAAAGCCTTAAGATCCCTCCGTGCACACAGCCTGTAAATGGGAGAGAAGAACAACATGCAGAGCGCAGGGGCCTATTTTTACAGCGCATGAAAAGGAAGTTTGTTTTTCTGAAACACTGCCTACAATTTCTGATGTACAAAACTAAAAAAAACATGCACAACATCAAATTCAGTAATGTCAAAAAATACTCCTATAAATTTCCGAATAACCAAAGAGCTTAGTTTTTTGCAGAATCATTGTCGCCTTTTACATACTGGTTCTTAAAACATATCTCCATAGACTCACTTTTATATGGCAATACATTTATGTTTGTAGCCCTTTGTTCGTCTTTTATTACAAATATTGCATGTACTTTGCAAGCTTTTAAAAATGCTTGACACATAAAGCTTTTAGTTATTATTGTGAATGTTTTATGTACTAGTTCTCGACAAAACTCTGTGGTTGTGAAAACATTTTTTTTCTTCAAAGTTTTATTTTTATGCTCATGTTTCCCTCCACATTTTTCCCCAGGACGGGACCTGCAGGCGTTTCAGTAGGAACCTGCTTCGGCACGAAGAGATTGTGGACCAAACCCAATGAAATAATGTCATCAGAGACACGACATGAATTCAAGAGATTATCAGTCGCCTAAGCGATGAGAGTCGTACTATTTGTAAAAACTAAACAGATATTCTGTAAGCCTGAAATGTGTAACTCGAGATGTGTCTGTTATCCATGAAAATACCACGTTTATTTTAAGATACTGTATTTATGATAAAGTGTGTGCAATTTGACATGTTTACACAAATCTATAATTTTCAAAATTGCAAATAAAAAAAGCCATAAGTTCCTACTTGCTTCTCACTTACATTATGTGCATTTTCAGAGCTAATGTATGTTTAAATTATCATTTGAATTCATTATTCTCATAATAACTGTAATTGATAGAATATAAATGCAATACTGATAACGATTATTGTTTTAAGTTTACTGCTGACACTTCTTCGAAATAAAAATAATGGAAATATTATCAAATCTGTGTTACATTCTTGTTTTTAAACAAGAGGGTGTTTTATTTTGGTGATCAATTAGGGAACCATTGATTATTACACTGGATTACTACAGACATGCTAAAGGATGTGTTTTTATATTGAATTCTTTCAACAGCGTTTTGTCTTTAATCTTCAAAAAAAGAAATTGAAATAAATCTAGAATAGACAATGTATTTGGGAGTCAAGCCTGCAGGACATGTTCTGTCGCTCTTTTCTTTTTTTAGATTCACATGGTAATGTGTGTGTGGATTGTGTGAGAAAGCGTTTGAGTGACCTCACATTAAGTTTTAATTAGGAGGAGCAGACAGAGGGACGTGTGTTGAATCAGTGTGGGAAAGAAAAGTTCATCAGCCACAAAACTCAGTGGACAAAAATGACCCTGCCTGCTATTAAAATATATAATAAGCTTTTGTTCATTCCCCTCATATTTTATTTATCAGGAAATTGTAAACGGGTCATTTTTTTAATAGCGTGATACAATCACATTTTGCAGATTTTTCACAGCAACAAATTTGAGTCTAAACTAATGACATAAAAAGAGTGTGCTATATTTGAAAATCTGGATAAAATGATATGTGTTGATATATGTGTTGTTTACTTTAAATCCAAATCTATTACTGCCCACCAGGGCCCAGTTTGGACGATTAATCAGGTTTTGGGATTACGGGCCTTTCTGGTGTCAGTCGGACCTCAATCAGTGTCCGACTGATCTGTGTCCGGAGTCAAACAACAGATTGACATGCGCAGGGTCAACACGGGATTATTTCCCTTTTTTTAGGCTATGAGGAGCACGAGCAACATGCTTAAACAGAGACCTATGTCCAATAATAAAAGCTCAAAGCTCAAAGTCCAGAATTGAGTAATTTCCTCTCTGAAAATACATAACGTTTTATGAAGTAGCGAAGGTACACAGAAAAATAATGTGACAGGTGAAAGCTTTGTGTTTTCAATTTAGGTTATTGTTAAAGTTTTCATTCATTATATTTAATTTTTTTCTTTTAAACAATGAAAATATATTGTATCGCATCTATAGTATGTAGGCCTATAATTGTATTCAATGTTATAATCTAATTAAATATGAAAGAGAAAATAAAAGTCATTGTGTTATAAAAAAAGCAGGCTGGTAAAGTATCAAACTACACGACTGCTGAATTAATGAGTTTGATCTACATACTGTAAATATGCCTATAACATTAGTGTTAAATATAGGATGAAATTTACAGCGGCATTTCTTTCAGTTTTGCATTTGAAATTAGTGTAAAAGTACCACCATCTCCGTATGAGAGAAATTAAGCTAAATTAAAAAAATTCAACTTTACTGATCACAGTAATCCCAGCCGCATAAGTACGAGAACAAATAAAGGTAAATAACTTTAAAGAACTAGAATATACATTATGTGCGTGTATGGAACAAAAATTAAGACTATTTAATACTAAATACACCAAACAGAAATATTAACTATAAAGAGACAAAAGCAGTCACAAATAAAGTGAGGACAAATGGGAGTTGCAATAAAGAATTGATTTAAATAAGTTAGAGTGAACAGCGTGTAGAACCCCCGTGTTTTTACATCTGCTTGAATCTAAAATCATACTCATGTAGCAGAGGAGAGCTCACACATGGAGGGCCGTGCGAGAGTCAGCAGGTTTTCAATCCATCCAAAAGCTACAGCGGCTGATTTCGGTGATTAGTTCCCACCCCCCTCTGGATGACTGTAAACCAATTAGTGAAATCATCCTCTGTAGTGGGTGGAAGGAACGAGAAGCCCAAAGGTTTCAATTGATTTTGTAAAAACTGTTACACTGGTGTGATTTTCATCATTCATTTTTTACCTTATGCTGAAGCAAATGTGTGTTTTCTTTCTGCAAACAAATGTTTGCGAGCTCCAGGGATAACCATGACAGCTTCAGTGTCCTGTCGTCATTCTGCAGAAGTAATTGTCTAAATCGTCTACTTGGGTTAAATATTGCTTTTTGATGAGTGTCTTGTGAGGCGTGACCGCTGGTCAGGGACCTGTTGGTGAAGCCCCTACAGGTCAGCAGGGGGTCAGGGGTCATGATCTGGACAGTCCCCCAGAGGACATTAAACAGACTGAAGAGACCCTGAGGTCAGGAGCCGTCTGAGCCAGAGCCAAAGGTCAAAGGCTGCTAATTAAGTGGCTATTTCCTGCTATTCCCCATTGACCACTGGACTCAGAGACAGACAGGAAAAGGCCTGAAGAAGTCAATTTACAGGAAGTTAATAAAAGCTGGTTACAAGAAAAAACGAGTGACTGGAACAACAGATAATAAAAGGGGAAAAATAACAGCAGGTTCACCTCCGAGGAGCTTTTTACAGAGGGAAATAAAAAATAAAACCCACTTTCAAATTATCGTTATGCTCGGATTTAGAGAGGACAGTTTTGCAAATAAATAAAAAATAAAACCATGTACTACATCTATATTTTTAACATAATTTAGACTTTCATACAAGAGTATAGCTGCAAACAAACATTGATAGATGCCTTTCAGTTCCATAATCTCACATTAAAACCTTCAGAAGCAACAAAAGAGAGAAACATAGAGGCAGGACCTCAGAGCTCAAGTTGAGGAATCCTAACATTTTGGAGGGAAAGTCGGTAGAAGCTGTTTATGCCTTTCCAGCCCCTGAATGAGCCTATATGTATGAACCTTTAGCATAAGAATGGAGATGGGGCCTGTGAACTCCTCTGACACTGACCTTTCTCCCAGGATGTGAATAGTATCACTCAAGGGCTGCCCGGCAGCCTTTCAGTCAGACCTGAGCCTTGCCCTCGCCTAAAACTCCTAATCAGGCTGATTTAATGTATCCTACAAGTCCTTCCTCACCACCCACCCCACTGCCGCTTCAGAGGAGTCGCTCTGGAGCCATTTACTGCAGCACACACACTCCTTACAGCCCTGTCTCTGGGCCCCTGCACTTTGGGAAGTTAGAGAAGCTGGTTTGAAACAACAGGGGGCCCTTTCTCCGTCTGGGTCTCTTTATAATCAATTGGTTCCTCCCCTAAGGAGCTGATGTTTAATCCAAACTATGTTGGATTTCTCAAATAGTTTAGGAATGGAAATGTGCAAAAAGAAAAGCAATTTTTGAAAGGATCCAGTAGAATGCATAATATTTTCCACCACCAAAAATTGACTGTGGAAGCAACAATCAAACATGAATTACATAAAGAAATATAAAGACAAATAAAGTTTTACATTAAGCTTTTTGTTAACATGTATTTTAAATGTACTAAGTCATATTGGAGCATATTATGTAACTTTGTGCAGGGAAAAGAGCAATAAGGAGTTCTCTGGAGAAAAAAGTGTGTGTAGTGCTGAAAGGACAGCGCCAAGTAGAAACTGATCCTGGAACACACTCATTTATCAGCAAACTCAGCTCAAAATGAAAAATTACACGCCATCATTTCAAAATAAAACCTCACGTAAAAACAAAAGGCTACCGACTATCAAAGTGAAATGAGGTATTTAAAAAAACGGGTTAATATTCCTACAATAATACTATAAAGTGTTAGAGATCGTCTGGTTTGGGGTTTAGCCAAACTGATACTCCTACAAAAAGCTTTAGGTATAGACAGTTTATAAATGCGCAAATTGATCTTTATTTTATTATTACATTTCAGTGATCAAATATATTTCTGTTCCCTTTGAAGATGTCTCAAGTCTCATGTTTTTATAAAAATAAAAATAAAAACGTATTCTTTTTCGTTCTCGCACGTGCTTGTTTTATTTGCCAGGTTTTTTATTTACACCTTTAGAGCCAAATTGCCTCAATTGATTGTTGCGTAACACCATCAGTGCAGCGTGCACCGCCTCTTGTTGCGGCTCCCGGCCTGTAATACAGTTAATGGACCTCCGGTGTAATGTACTGTAGTTCCTCTGAGAGCCAGCCTGCACGAGATCGGTTTACTCTATCAGTTTTCTATTATAGGCCACATGGCACATGAATTATCGTCTCGTGGGGGTTTGTGATAACATGAATTCAAAATAATGTAAATATGATTTTTTTTTTTTTTTTAAGGTTTTGATTTTGACGGCTCCCCATGAGATGAAGTTGACCTACAATTGGGTTGTTAATAACACATAATATAATGCAAACACCACTTGTATAACCAGACATTCGAGGATACAAACAATAACGTTTTTATGTAAGACAGCCAGGCCCGTGTGTGTGTGTGTGTGTGTATGTGTGTGTGTGTGTGTGATAAATATTTTTCCTCCACAAATAACCGAGCAACAGTATGACGCTCGCAGTTTACAGCCCGTTGGTTTTAGTTGTAACCGTTTTGAGAAGAAAAAAATACAAGTTCTGTTTTTATTTACGATATTCTCTGAATTTGGTTTTCGTGAGATGTTATAACGAAAATGAATTCAAATCAGAAGTAGTGCAAAACATGCTGTCACGATTAAGACAATAATGCATAAAGGATTTCACGTAAAGGACACACGCAAATCAAATAACTCCATAGTTGGCGAATAAAAAGAAAAAGATTGGAGGCTAATTTAGCCCATGATTCAAATAAAAGCACCTTCTTTTTAAAATCATTTTTAATTAATTGATGAACTTGCTGTATTCTCTACCTTGATATCGATTTCACTTATTGCTATTTAAAGTGGACTCAGAAAAAAAAACAAAAAAAACTATTCCATTCAAAATGTCACACACATTGTTTATGTTTACACACCCTAATCTAGCAAGCTTTCCAACTCTTAAGATGAGGGGTTAAAAAGCAGGTGGAATCACTTGATGCAGGTTGAGTTTTTGTGGGGGGGGGGGGGTTTGTTGCTGGACAGGCAAAATAACTTTGTCTGTATCCAGGATAAAACTAACCTAATGCCCCTCCTGAGTGTGTGAGCTCGGAGAGGAAGCTTTGTGTTTGTCTGATTCTTTATGTCCTTTTTGTCACCGTGCTTGCACGTCTCCACATCGTTTACTGTATATGTGGAGGACCACATTCAATGTGAGACAAACCCTCTGCTGTGACTGCTGGTCTTGCACTCCCCTCCTCAAAATTGTGGTTCAGATCCAGAATGTACTTAATACTTAAATTTGCTTGAATGTAAAAGGTTTCCTAAAGAAATTGACAGTTTATAAATGTACATCCGAGCAGAGGAAGAATAATGCTACAACTGTATTTCCTTGTGTTACCTTTTGTTGCATAATGTCAATAAAGATCCTTGAATCTATAAATAATGGGGGATATCAATGAGACAATAAGGAAATTTTGCTTTGATAACAAAATCAGAAATGCATGTCTAGTGAGTCCAAAAGAAAAAGGGTTTACAGGAGACAGGAGGGAATAAAGAGAGCGACAGTATGTGAGAGAGAGAGAGAGAGAGAGAGAGAGAGAGAGAGAGAAAGATGAGACACAATCAGCTCTGTGCGCATGCTCACATGAGGCTCATCAGAGCTTCACACTGTGCGGGTTGGCATTTTTCAAAAAGCCACGTGAGGATGCAGCCGTTCCCCTCTCTCACAAATCTGTCATGACATGCTGGTTAGCTCGGCTGTGATTGGCTGAAGACGATGTGAATCAGCAGTCAAAGGTGAAAGGTAAAATGTAACATGGCTGCTTGGAAATGACACTTAATGCGGCTGAAAGCTGATTCTCTTTATTAATAAACAACAGTTGTAGATGTGCATTCTAAGCTTAAATATGAAACAATAGTCATTTGGACTACAAACATAATTTGAGTTCAAATTAATATTCCTGCAGAACAAGAGAGAGAGAGAGAGAGAAGCAATAAACGCAATAAAATCTACCCATTTGTTTTCACGGTCCTCATATCTTGTCACAATAATTTCGAACGGTCTCCCTGAGGTCTTTGGGTCCATCTCCGCAGGAATTCAAAGCCACATTCCAACAGGCTGATTTTAGGATGATTTACCATTCAGCATTCATACGGACACAGGGGACTTGAACCGTGTCTGATGTGTGGCTGCTGTGTTAGCCTTTGACCCCAGACTGTCTGGAGGGCCTCAGTGACAGAGAGTCAAGGTCAAGGGGAAGGGGGATGGGGATGGGCGTGGGCAGCATCTGACGGGTGGAAGGGCTCCCTGTCTGGGAGTGCAGAACCCAGACAGTCCCAGCCGTCTATCTGAGGGGAGACGGTGTCGTGTGTGAACCCCTTTAGATCCCCACGTCCTTCCCTGTCTGTTCCCTCTCACCTCCGTGGCCCTGGAGGGGGAAACAGGGAGCGCTGGTGTCTAGAGAGCGGCGGGGTGATGGTTCCCAGGCCGGGGAGAGACACAAATCTGAATATCACTAATCCTTTTTGATGCATATAAACACGAAACCAGAGCCTTAATTTACACTTTTAATTTAAAATGTGTTCTCTCTGTCTCACTTACACAAATAATATCTTAATATTTATCTCTGTAGCGTAGCTGTATAGAGAATAGCTGTACATGACTGCGTGGGCTATATTACAAGACAACATACATCGTATACTGGACTCGCACTAACCTTGTACAGCATATTACTAGGCTCTATAAATGTTTACATTTATAGTTGGAGTATGGTCCTAATTTAGTTTGTTTTGATTCAGTTTTCAGTTTCTATCTGTTTATTAACTGATGTTTTAAATACATTTAAAATGTCAAAATGTCCAACATATTCTGTTTACTTTATTTAGAAAATATTGTACATTTTATCTGAATGCAGGCATTTGGAGGGACAATGGGTTAGAACGAGGGATTGTGACCCCTTATAAAAAATTTTTTCAGATATCTATGAATTGTTATTAGTTCCACCACCAACTCCTCAGATGGTTTCATTTAAATAACAGTTTGGAGGCCAAAAGAGGTAACATAATCCAATATTTCACAAAAAAAAAAAAAAGATTATAGAAAAGTCAAGACAGGAATAGAGATTCGAGAGGCACATTAGTCACATCACTATCGCTCAGATTTATCTTGACCATTTATAGGCTAAGCTGTGAACCAATGGACTAAACTATTAAACTGTATATAAAGTTAAAGCAATAATGCATCAGTATTAAGAATCTAATAGCGTCATTTATAACATCAGTCATGTGGGCCCTTTTTCTTTACAATAACTTTTACTTAAAGTACATTATGTTGCAGTAATATTTTTTCTGCCGGACATGATTGGCTTTCAAACTAGTGTGTGATGTAGCAAATCCTGCTCTTACAAATATGTCCTGAACTCAGATTTTAAGGTGAGCACAGAGCCTGAATGTGAAAACTGCCTTCTCGTATCAAACTCTGCACAACGAAGCCCAAGCATCGAAATGAAATAGCCTAAGAAAAACATATTTTGGACTAGAGGTGGGCTTTAAGAAGGGTTTTAAATGCAGGATTTGAAATTAGATCTATAACAGTGGATCATTACGGGGTGATTGGACATCTATAAGCAGGAGCAGCTCCCTCTACAGGTAACACACGGTGCCACAGAAACCTACAATACTACAGTATATGCCCTCAACTCCCATGTCCACTGCCAACTAACATAACCTGCCACAGACACACACACATAAATACACACACGGTCACAGATATAAGGCCCCCCAGACCTCCCGGGTGATCCGCAGTGGAGCGTGTAGCCACCTGTCAATCAGCACATCTCAGCCGCCTTAAGAGAGACATTTCGTCTGGGACAACGGCAGCCCGTCCCTCCCCATACATTCTGCCTCCCCTAGCAACCATCGCCGGATGACTGAGAGGCTTTGTCCCCTCACAACGGGAGTCCGCCATTGAACCCAGGAGCCCGTAGCAACCAGAATTAGAGGGTGCCAGAAAGGGGTCTTTTCTGTGAAACGGGGGTGAAAGCTCTGTTCTTGTCCCTTCGTCTGGGATTCATATCAGGGGCCTGAATGGCGTCCCCTCCTCCTTTTAAATGCTGGTGTAACGGAGCGTATGAAGGGGCTAGCGGTGAGCGGATAGGATCATGGTTAATCTGCTGTTCCTCTCCACTGTGGTCCGATAGGGACACTTAAGCAGCCTCTGTGGACAGTTAGTGGCGTGGGGAGGCCTGTGGATACCTGGGGAGGCCAGAGCTGGGAGGTTCATCAGCAGGTTGCATACAGAAGGGGGGGGGGGGTCATTTAGTCAAGTAAATGTACCAGTAGGCCTACAACAGTATATAGGCTTCTCCACTACAAGAGAAAGTCCTTCATTCAGAGGCAGAAGTATCATCACAAAATGTACTTAAAGTATCAAAAGGTAAAGTCCTGGTTCTGCAGAAAAATGGCTTTTGTCACTGATATGACATCAGTGCATTGGTGTGCGAGCAGCATTTTGTTGGTGGAGGTGGAGCTGATTTTAACTACTTTATATAAGCATATAGTTGAGTATTTTAGTCCAGTGGTTCTCAACTTAAGGGTTGAGTCCCCTCCAGTGGGTCCAGAGGTGGAAGAAGTATTCAGAGCCTTTACTTCACTAAAAGTTGGCTATCAATAAGCCTACCACAGTATATCAATACTCCAAGTAAAAGTCCTCAAAATGTTACTTAAAAGTAAAAGCATTAACTTAAAAGGACCTTAAAGTATCAAAAATAAAAGTACTCATGCAGAGTGGGCCCTTTTCCAGTGTAATATTGTTATATATATTGTATTATTATTATTATTATTATTAGCTGATAGAGGTAGAGGTTTTTAACAGCAATGTGAACTTATCTTGTTACTTGTAAAGTAATTAGTAACTAGCTGTCAAATATATGTGATAAAAAGAAATGCATAAAATTCCATTCAAGAAAAGTACAAATACCTAAACAGATTTACTTTAAAACACTGAGTGTGTCACAAAATAAATCTTGATGATTTAAGGGTTAGGAAAGAAAAAAAACAATGTTTTGCTGCACAAACTCATATCAATGTTTTCTGAAAGAGACGAGGGGCCCCGACTACTCACTGCGTTTTTATAAAAGGGCCACAAGCCAAAAAGGTTTGGAGCCAAAAAAATTTGAATTTATAAGTATAATCACATGTTTAAAAAATAAAATAAAAATGTAAGCAGCAGCTATAGTCCCTGGTGATGAGGACAGGAATGATGTTGGGAATTAGGCATCAAAAAGACAATCCAGATCTAAATGGTCAGAGAGGTTTTGGAAGTCAGATGCACCTGCTGAGAAGTAACCTTTAGGGGACACTGAAGCTACACAAAACGTGAGCAGATTAAGTATAGAGAGAAAAGAGTAAGGGCTTGAATAGTTTATGACCAGTTCTATGGACTTGTGGTTTCTTTCAATAGGGGCTTTTACTGCTCTCTTTATGAGGGAGTGAACATGAATCCCTGAATACTTCTCTAACCGCTGTAGATCCTCGTAACTGTAAAGTGAATTCAGGGGAGTTTTACTGCAGAGTGACTGACACGTATGTGCAAACTGTAAAACAATCTGATGAATACACTGGCAACATAATCACCCTTAGACATATTACGTCGTTTTCTTAGGATAATGGTGAAAAATAAGAAAACAAAAAGCCAAATAGCCACAGCCAGGTGCTCTAACACGACCTCCCACGTTGTACTTAGCCCTGTAGTGTTCCGTACATTTTACATCACCACGTATAGAAGATTACAAACTAATCTCAACCTACAAACAACATCGCTGGCATGCAGAGAAAAACATGCTTTTCCTGGTATGTTCTTTATCATTAATGAGCGTCTCAGCGGCCCCCTGTATGGGAGTATGTTTTGTGCAGCTCCCATTCTAAAGCTCTCGTCCTGCACCCTCTTTCCCACCCTCTCCTTCCCCCTGACCTGTCAATCAAAGATCATGATTGAGCCCGGATGGCAGGCAGTCAGTCATCAGCAATGAAAGTGAGGCCTCCTTCTCTGTCTGTGCCTCCCCCTTTTCATGCCCCCTTGCCTCCTCAAGTTTTTCCCTCTCACCTTCTCCGTGGCCTCTGGGTCCCTCCCCTGCTATCCCTGTACAGTTTGTGTTTTCCCCCTGTGGAAGTCACATCTGTGGTCAGTGTCTGTCCAAAGGAGAGTAAACGTCAAACATGGCTGCCATGATGCCATAAGGCTTGGCTCCCTCAGCGTCAGAGGGGAAGGCCTGGTATCATTTATAAATAAGTCTGATTTAGTTTAAACAGGCCTAAACAGCATTTGCCCCATAAGTGGCTGATGAATAAACATGAGTAAAGTTGGGGCGGGAACTGCATGGGGGTAGGATGAGAAGAGGCCCGGTTTGTGTGTGTGTGTGTGTGTGTGTGTGTGTGTGTGTGTGTGTGTGTGTATTTGGGGGGTATCGGGGGCAATGGGGGAGCCTTTCTTCCCAGCAGGGCTGCATCTCGTTTAATTGGAGCACTTGTGGCACCATTACCTCCTTTACTCAAACACGTTACTGATGACAAAAGAAAACAGCTCTAAGCTTGCCTTTGTTAGCGGGGAGACTGGACGAGGCTATGGATTCCTCGCCGCTACTCATGTGTGGGAATCATTCGGACTCCCGCCATGAGCTGCTGCCTGCCTTCGATCAGTGAAACACCGCGACCAGGTGGACAGACGACAGAGTGCTGTTTATCAGATACAGGAATACATCGATGGTGAAATGTCAGTCAGTGTTTATAGACACCATGATCTATTTACAAGACTATTCCTCTTAGAATAAATCTACTTCACATTTCTACTAAAAGCTAAAATAGCACCAATATTCAGTGTATAAATCCACAGGAGTTATCGCTATCAATCAATTTAAAATGATAGACTCAAGCATATGCGTGCAGCCCTGCCAGTGACCTTGCCCTTTTGCTACCCTTTGACTCGAGGTCATGATGATGAAGCTGGCCTCTAGTTTGTTTTTGGTCACCACAGTGTCCCGAGAGAGCAATAAGGGTGTGACCTTTACCCTCCGTCGTACTCCACTAGAGACGGGACGCTGAAGGGCTATTTAAATAGCGGGAATAGAGGGAAACAACTTATTTCCTACTCTTTTAAGTGGTGAATCTTGACTTTTCAAGCCATTATTTTCTGCAAAAATTGATTTGTTAAAGTGATTAAAAGGTATTGAATTACTAAAAAATATACATCATTTGTTGCATCCAAATACAATGGGGAACAACATACAGTATATCATGCAATTATGACACTATATAATTAATTCTTTATTCATTTTCAAATTTACATTACCCTTAACAAATGTTTCACTTTTCAAAACAGCATTATTTAATATATATTTGAGTACAACGTCTAAAAATACAAACATCAGATTTCAACAAAATCATTTATTTCAGATCGATAGCGTGAATAAACATATCTCCTAACACTTTACTTTAACCTTCTTATTTAGCATTTATAATAAGTATAAAAACATTCATTAAATGGTTAAATACATTGTGATGTAAATGTATTTCTAAGCAAACTCCTCCTGTGGGCCCCCATAGGTGGTGTAAAAACAGACACTAAATGACAATATAGTAAGACACAACTCTTAAAAACATCCTTTTATGTGCATACAGCTGTCTTATAAGCCATTTATCAAGTGTTTATATAGTGCTTATAAATGCTAAGGGAAGGTGGGTTCAAGTAAAGTAATCATAATCAGTAACATCATACATAACTCTCATTGTAGCTGAGTGTAAAGGTTTTCCTTGAAGACACACGGAATTATTTAAGTTCTGTTTTTATTATTAGGGGAAGCAACTATGGAAATAAACATATGACAAACAAAGCTGACAGCATAAAGTTTCCAAAAAAAAAGTCTGTGTATTCTCTTCAAATGTTACCTGCAGTCTCTAACGTCACGCAGGAAGAACAAAAAGAGAAATGAAAATCCAGTGCAAAGTGTAATTCAAGTGGGCCTGAAGGAAATGTAATACAAAACAGGGTTTTCAATATTTCTGTTATGTGCTTGTGGTCATGTTTAAGTTAGTTTAACGCTGAGCCTTTACATCTTGTTTTATGTGAAACAAGAGCAAAATCCTGTAGTTTTAAGTAAATAAAAAGTCAATGTCAATGTTGAAATGAGGCAAATCACTCCGGTAGTACTGGAATAGTGTCACTCGTATTTAATACCAAATATTTGATTGAATATTAATGGATTCAATTTAAAATAAATATCTTGGAAATAAAATAAAATCTTATTCCACCCGCATATCTGTTCAACTTTAAACAAGGATTTTAAGAGTCCAGGCCAAACTACCTGTTAACAGACATACAGTACATTATATTCACTGTTTGAAACACAACTGATTTTTGATTGGAGGGGAATAATCGTATCAAATGAATTTTTCTGTCCAGCAGGTGAATAAATAAAACAACCATTTGTGATAAAGACAGATATCCATCATGATCGAGGCCTTTAGCTTCAAGTCTGCTCCATGCGGAAATTTGTCTCCACTCTGGAAAGAAAGATCATCATATAATGTGTGAAAAACAACGAAATTCCATAGAAAAGAATCCCAATCGTATATATATATATATATATTTGATTGTGTATTCAACTAGATATTCCAAACAAAGGGCAGGAATTGCAATGAGTCACATGTAGTCTCCGCAAATTTGGATCTGCTGCCACCAAGAGGACGCTGAAGGCAACACAGTCCACACTCAGAGGCACGACCTGCATGGTTTGTTTGGTGTGATGATAGCATAACTGCATTACCAGGAACCCTGTTGTCAGATAAACTAAAAGAGCACTTACACGTCTTTGTTCCGCATGTGGTTGTTGTACTGAAGGACTGGAGGGATGCTCTCTTCATCCTCAGGAAGCTGTGGACAATTAGAGTTTTAACGACATGATTGAGGGGGAGAATAAGAAAACACATAATCAACCAACTAAACTCAATGGATGCTATGTGCACTTGCTAATGTCATACAATGGAAAATGATGAACTGTTCATTTCTTCGTAAATAGAGGTGGCAGAATGACAGTAACTCATTCACTAACGTACACAATGACTGGAAAAACAGGGTAAGGAACACACAACAGACACATGTCTAGCCAGTAAATCAAAGATGTGTTGTGTAAACATTGCTCAAATCTTACCCCCCCCCCCCCCTTTTTGAGTATCTATTGTAATGCATCACAGCTGGACTTGGTCCCAATTGGCTCCTCACAGTAAAGAATTACTGAAATTCTTCCGGTCAGACCTGTTTGTTTTTTGTTGGAGCAGATCAACTGAAACGCCTCCAATCAGCATGTTTGAATTAGAGCAGCTGATTGGTGCCGACGACCAATCAGGGTCAGTTGTGAGAGTTTTGCCCCAAAGGATGTGTCTCCAAACTCATTCAGTTAATTGCATTTTAACTCAACTGCATGTGTAAAACATTATAAAAACACCACTCAAACAAATAATTGAAATATATAATATCTGGTGTTCAATTCTGGGCAACTTTACTAACTGAATTGTGATTTGAATTTGACATTCCTGTTTTTAAACTGTAAAACACTCTTTATGGTTGTAGAGAATAGTCTCTCACCTCCCAGTAGGGCTCATCATCAAAAGAATTGTCATCTGCAGGATCTCCCCAGATAGGTAATCTTAAAATACAACCTGAGAACAATACAAATGAAGTCATTATCCCAACACACACAAGCACGCACATCTGATTCAAACACCAGTAATGTCACAGTTATTAACATACTGTATATTTTTCGAAGGGAGGTTGCAGCGTTTTTTTTCTTACCCACAAGGATGCCTCCGCCCACACCAAAGCAGATGGCCACACAGAGGCCTGCAGCCTGGTGACCGCCCTGTCGTGTGGGTGCCCTGTCTTTGAACTCACCCTCGAAGTCAAAGGTGTTAATGAGCCTTCAATGCATAAAAAGGGGAACTTACAATGTTGTTCTTTTAAAACCAAAGATCATCTGTGGCCTATAGCAATACAAATGATACTTTGCTGGTTGATGATCTTTTATCCATTTAATTAAGAAAAGTTAAAGTTACATGACCTCTCTATTTGTAAGCCACTCACCCTTCAGTGCCATAAACAGACTTTGATGCAGCTGCGGCAGTAATGGCTCCCACAATGCCACCTATGACTCCTGGCATGGCGTGTAGGTTATGGATTCCACATGTGTCCTGGATCTTCAGGTACTTCTCCATGAAAGGCTGAGAGAGACGTATCAGTTAGGAGTAGTTTTCTTAAAAATCTTAACGGCTCAGTCTGACTTTACTGACTTAAGAGCAGTAAAAGCAGTAGGAGTAATAAGTGGCTCATTTAGGAAAACACCTTCTTTGCTAAAGATGATATATGTAGGTAACTCTAACCCAATATAGAAAAATATAGACAAAAAGTTAGAATTAATCAGCAAATAAGAAATTTGGAAAATATTTTGATCAAATATATTTTTATATGGACACTCAAAGTGTTTTGTATTTTCATTCCAATTGGTGTATTTCTGTAACTATTACCTGGATTGATTGATGGACACTTTCATAAATACCATACCGTAAGGTAGATATATCCCAGTGTGGAGATGATCCCACAGCAGAATCCCACGATCAGAGACCCGTAGGGCATCAGCATGAACTCTGCTGCAGTTCCCACTGCAACACCTCCAGCAAGAGTGGAGTTCTGGATGTGAACCTGAAAAACACATGCAGACAAAATGCAGAAGAAGAAAAATGTTAGATCAGTTAGATCTCTCTTTAATGAATGTTGAGTTCGCTGTATCAGGTGAAACAGATACAGATCCAATTACTTTGAGGCAAAATAAAGTTTGTTAGTTTGTAGTTTTGTTTGTTCAGGTGAGGCACAAGTCATGCGCGTCGTGTCCGACAACTCAACAAGGCGATCTATTTAGCATACTGTTAGCTTAACAAACATACACACCTCCTCACATCATAACCATGTCCATCAAAGCTTAACTTTATGAATGTTCGTGACTGACAAAAAAAAAAAACTGCTCGTCACCATGTCTAGTTTTCCATGCTTCTGGAAGAGGCTCGAAATGGCCACAGTAGTGAGCACAGTTGAGGCCAAAGCCAGGTAGGTGTTGATGGCTGCTCTGTGCTGCCCGTCCCCGTGGTCTGTGATGGCTGAGTTGAAGCTGGGCCAGAACATCCACAGGAAGAGGGTGCCTACACAGAGAGCAGGGTTGACTTTTAAAATCCAACAGATCCACGGTACCTCCAGAATAATGGGAAGTATTGTGAGAGTAAATAAAAAAAGAGTATGTAATCATATCATGCCCACCAATCATGGCGAAGACATCTGAGTGGTAGACGGAGCCCTGCAGACGACTGCTCTGGTTCAGGTTTGGCCGATAGAGCATCCAAGAGATTGAAAGACCATAATAACCTCCAAATGTGTGGATCACCATGGAGCCTCCAGCATCTTTGGCCTTCAGCAAAGACAATATTTGCAATAGTAATAGTAGCAGTAGACACAGTAGTTACAGCTATAAGACTGTTATGAGGCGTCCTACTTAGTTGTTAGTAAGCAGTTGCAAGGTGGGATAAATTTCAAAACATAAGCAAACAAGACAATGTAACCATCTGTGAGTCACAGGATTTGGGCGTATACCAAGTTTCAGAATAAGAGGGCAATTGAACCATAAATAAACAAATCTTAGAATGACATGCAACCGTGTGTTTGGAGAGTTGCAAAAACATCCCCAGCTACACCATGACATGTTCTCTCTCGCTTCATTGATGGAGCTGAATGATATCAAAACAAAAAGAAATACTTTTTTCAACTTACATGTATCAGATCCAGGATAATATATTCCTCCACAGCAAACAATGTGACCCCAAACAGAGTCAGAACCAGCAGCTGGACTGGACTGACTTTACCAAGCACCGCCCCGTAGGCTATTAAGCAGCCCGCCACACAGAAATCAGCATTGATCAGGCTGAGGAGGGGGGAAAAAATTCAAAACATAGGGGACAAACAAGGAAATATGAGATAATTTGTATTTGGCGGTGGACTTCTCAACACTACTCAGCGTTTTAGCAGATATCTTGTTAATGCTAAGGTGATCCTAATAAAGAAAGATAGTAAGTTTATTTAAATTCATGGATTGTGGATTACCTCAGCTGTAGAATCATCATCTATCATCTTTATTGTTTATCTTGTACACCAACTCCTGCACTATAGCAACTTCCCTAATAGGCTCTATCTATCTATCTATCTATCTATCTATCTATCTATCTATCTATCT
>CALSCE010009442.1:15503072-15551183 GCA_943593645.1 Bovichtus variegatus
ATCTATCTATCTATCTATCTATCTATCTATCTATCTATCTATCTATCCATCCATCCATCCATCCATCCATCCATCCATCCATCCATCCAATATTAGACAGTATTTATATTGGCTAAGGACGTAATTTCAAGCACTGATGCAATCATAAACGTATCTAGTTATCCAACTCCAATTTCATATCCACATATTTATATGTTATTACAGTATACAGTATTTAATTACACTGTATTGTATACAGTATTTTACATTTTACATTCTGTTTTATCTTATTCTATTTTATATGTATATATATTTTACTTGTTCCTGCATTTTAGCTTTTATGCATTTGACAATAAAGCGTTTGAATCTTGAATCTTTCTCTTTCTTTCTCTCATACATACCTGTCATATATGTTGACACAAAGTGACTTGGCTGCACTTCAACAGTATCATCTAAGTCTGAGTTTCTGTTTACTTTCCAGCTACAAACCAGTCCACAAACACTACGTCTATGGGGGTCTGGAAATATCAATCCGTCAGACTGGTTTCTCCACCTCACTGTGGGTCCTTGTGCTGTTTTCACACATTTCTCAGTAATTAAATGAAAAAAAAACCAAAACTGAATAACATCACTTGCTTGTGATGATCACAGTTGTGGCTTTTTATATTTTATCATTGTGCCACACATTTCTGTTGTTAGTTGTATACATTCATCGAGATGGAATAGAATAAGGGATACTTTTGACTCGTTCAGAATAAATACATTAAATAAAGTACTTTTCAATTCCAATTTTGATCTTTCCATCACTGTAGTCCAGGGAGTGGAACCAGCCTTGCATTAGCAGCGCCCATTGGAGTCCGAAGGCTGCGATGAGGAAGTTGAAACCCACCGCACCGAAGCTGTAGCGCTTAAGAAACGTCATCAGGAAACCAAATCCAACAAAAATCATCACATGCACATCCTGAAAACCTGGGGCAAAGACAGGAGAAGGGAGAGATGAGGAGGATGATGGGAATTGTATTTAAACGACTATACAGAAATATAGGTGTATGCATGACACTGCACAAATAAAATACTAATATACTACACATGCCTTGATGATAACTGACAATTCCATCTGTTGAGGAAGTCTATGAGACGTGGCAGAAAGCCTCAGAAACAAATAAAAATCGAACAAAAAGTTATTGAGAATTTTTTAGTCAAGCTGCTATTTTCAAGGCCAAGAATGAACCCTCAAGCACTAATATGATAACAATAAGCAAACACAAATAGAGTTACAAAGAGTTTCATCTTGTGAGAAAACATCAGATGTGATGTGAGCCAAATAAATACATAAGGGAAATGTGAGCATTTTGTCCCCCTTGACTTGGAAATTTGGGATGTGCTACCTTTTCCTCTTTATTTCACATCTATTGTTGGAAATGTAGATCAGGTGGCTCTTCTTGTGAGACAGTTTATATCTGCTATAACCAGCGCATGGAGGATTTATAATGTAATACTGTAACACGCCTCAGGGTACAATAGGTTCCCACTGTTACAGTTTGCATGGAAAGAATTACAGCCCAAATCCTACGTCTCTTCAGATTGGATATATTTTCCTTTTTTCAGCCTAACAAACAACAAAATGCTTCCAGCAATGCAGTTTGTTTCCATATCACTCTGGCTGTGGGCTCAGTGTTGTAAAAGGAGGTCTCGTGACTTTAGGATGAGGTGTTATTAGTCTCCTGACAACAAACTGTGTCAGGACGTACATATATCATCTGACATCCAACACCATATCTGAGATGGCTCCATTATGGCTTGACACTGACACCGTGGGCTGTCTGGGTAGTGTAGAATACAACCACACCCGTGATACACTCACACGCAACCTCCAAAATTGCAGGCAAAATGTATATATATAATTATAAGTATATGTTTTAAAAGGTGTAAAAATAAAAGGTGTTTTTTTTTCTGTACAATGAGGTTAGTGTTGACTCTTCAGATCCAGTTAAACTGGAAAGAAAAGCCTGAAGGGAGTCAAACCTCCATGGGAGATGGGCATCTGTGGGTGTCAGAGTCTTGTCAGCAATATAGGAATAATCGGATAGGTCAACAGAACTACATACAAATAATAACAAAAAGATCAAACAAAAGGTCAAATGTGCAGAAATGTGGATCCATAAAGATATATGTATATATATATATATATATATATATGCGTGTATAGATTAAATGGTTGCTATATTAACAAAGTAAGAAATAAAAGTGATTATAATTAGACAAATTAAAATTAGACATTTTTGAAAAGACATTATATTAGAGAGAGAAGAAATCAACAATCTAAATTAAGTCACTTACTTGGATACCTGTAGTAGAAGTCGTTCTCAATGTCACTTGATATATTATTTTGTCTTCTGTGCTCTATCCAGTGTGGATTTGATTCTTCATTGTAACGAATAAATATCCCAAACAAGATGATCATGGCCGTTTGCCACACAATGCAAACTGCTGGAAGACTGACGCGAACATTAGTATTCTTTGGACGGTCACACAATTCCCTGAAGCTTTGAACACAGCCCATTGTTTTTGGTTAGTTTGATCTTCTTATTTAAGTTATAAAAAAGTCCTCTGCAAAATTGACAACCGCTTTAAAGACCCTGAGCATCTTAAGCACAAGTGAAGATGAGCAAGGATGGGGGTTTGCTTTAATATGAGGACACTCCCACAGTCACTCCCTCCACTGTATACACTAGACACTTCAGTTATATACACACACATACTATTATGTATATATATACATATATATATATATGTATATATATACGTATATATATACATATCTATATATATATATATGTCTATATATATACGTATATATATATATATAAATGTATATATATAGATGTATATATATATATATATATACGTATATATGTATGTATATGTATATATATATATATATATATATATATAAATGTTTCACATGCTTCACATCCTGATTGAACAGGAGAAGGATGAAGTTTACTAGGACGTCCTGTCAACAGATTGTGCTGGCTATAATCGTCTTGTAAAATAACACACGGTTGTAATCCACTTGACAACCAGTGGGATTACAAAGTTTTTTAAAAAAATGTGAGGCTCCTCCCTCAACAGAAATACTCTTTGCATAAAAGATCAGAGAACGATAACTTCATAACGTCACTTTTGTAAAACAATATGAAGCTTGTCTCTATAGTAAGAGGTTTCTAAAGGACTTACAATTGTCCTTGTCTTACTAGTCGTCAGAGAGTGGGGACGCTCTCATCTCCTTTTCCTGTGAAGCATTGACTGTAAATAATGTGTATCCATGCTGGGCTCCATTAGAAAGACTCATTCAACCATCACAGTCGCAGGGTTCAAGGATGAGACAACGGTCCAGTTTTCTATTTCTAGTTAAGTCTCGTTATTTCTGCACTGTTGTACTGGCAAATTGTGAAATAATACATTTTACTTAGACATTTAAGTATTTTCCATAGTTTATGTGCTCAAAGAGTTGACAAAGTGTGAAACTTATGTAAAATTAAAGAAGTACTTTTTATTCAAAAATGATTTCCCTATAAGTGCTACAAGAAACATTTATCATAGACTGAAGTATTCATTTTTGTGCTGTGCCAGTCAAATATCCTGGACACGGCACTGATCGTGTCATTTTGTCCCTCATGGCAGAACTAAGTAAGTGCAAAATAAAATGTCTTGTCGAGTCATTATCTCACTCGCAAAAAATTAGCATGTCAGCAGCTAAACCTATAGATCAATTCACTGGTTGTGTGCTCACCACCGAGGAACCTCATTAAAATGAATGCGCAGTTATCTATGCTCATTGATCTTACTGCTCCGTTTAGCACTGCTACCTTGGTAATGTAGTTCTGGCAGATGATGTTGTCTTCGGGGATGAAGTGTAGCATTGATCCCCCCTGATCTGAGCATTACTGTCAGGCTCGTTGAATCAGCTTTTGTATCTTGTATTTTCTTGAGAATAAGGGAAAGATGTGGAGTCAATGTTTGCCAGTGAGTCAAACAAATAAAACATTACACATTTGTTTTAGCTATGTATGACCTAGGCTTTCTTATCTTTTTTTTAATTTTTATAAACCTTTTTTTCTCCACTCAGGTTTATCCTGCACGTCTAGGGAACAGAATCCACGACCTTCCAGTGGCAGGTCCACTTCTCTGACCTTTGGGCCTTTTTCACAGCAGTCATTTTCCCTCGTCATAGCAGGAGAAGAGCAGGCGCTACTTATCTCGGTAAGAACAGAGAATAGAATAAAAAATTGTTTATTGTCATTGCACAAAGTACAACGAAATTAAGTAGCAATCCTGACCATGTAATTACACATATTCAACAGTATTAAAAAATATATATTATAATTTTAAAAAGATGCATTTGCTGTGACCTGTAAAAACAGAGAAATTGCACTTCTGGATATTGCACTTTTGCAAGTAATAAAATAAATATGTGAAAATGATATGTACAGAGGAATAATATACTCAATATAGGAAGGTACAAACAGACTCAAAAGTAGCTTCTACCCCAGGCTCAAACTAGAACTGAACACTGTCTATACTAAGTATCAGCACTACAAGTTACAGCTGCATTACAACCTACAGTATGTGTATGTATATAATATATACAGAGAGTTTTTTTTAAACGGTGTACAAATAGGGTGTGATCTTGGAAACTAGAAAAAAAAAAAAAAAAAACTTGTTTTTTTCCTTCTTTTCACTCCAAGGAGTCTTTGCTTAATCTTACACACACACTTGTCAGCGTCATCAGTGATTTACAGTTTACACAACCCTTCTGTTGCATGATCAAACTCTCAACTGTTTTCCTTTGCTACAAGAGAATAACCTGAAAGCAACACATCCTGTTACCCAAACATATTGATTTTATTAATATGTAAAATCCTCTCACCTCCACCTCATGATGTTCTGGGTGTGGTCCCTAAATGACCACTGATTTAGACTAAACTCCAAATCAAAAGAGTTATCAATGCCTCGGAAAAAATAGACCTCCACATTCCTTTTGCTACTTAATCAATAAACGTGACATCATAGGCCTCTTTGTTTTTACAAAAAATATTCTGACTTGTCTTTTGGCAAGCCAAAATGTGTTGGAATGACTTGCTTCACGCACACAACACACTAAATAAATACAAAAACAACTTTTATACTTTTAGATAAAAATGCTTTTGGCATTTTATTTGAAACCACTTTTAACACAGCACATCCATTAAATATATTCTCATTCTCATATAATATATGTAAGACGGGACTTTTGTGCACAGGACAGATGCAGGAAAGGAGATTCAGCATAGCTCCCAAAGTATAATCCAGTTTAAATTGATGTCACCAAAAACACAAACACATTTCAGGACGTGTGAAGAATGTGTAGCTTCTAACCTCGTTGATTTGAACTTCTGCACAGGATTTAATGTCCATGCATTATGAATCCATCAAAAGACAAGTAAGCTGCTGTTCCAACATGCAAAACTCTGCATCAGGCAGAAGATACCTCTGGATGATATCTATTACATCTTTCTCAGTAGAGAGCTCATAGTCCTTCTTGTTCTTAAATGGTAAATGTCCAGCCAGCTCACAGAGGGCAACATTGAAGGCAGACTCCTCCTTGGCACCGAAGCATGACGTCCTGGGCCATACAGCGACACGAACACCTTTTCTTGAGAAGTGATCCTTTTCGTTCCGTGTGCGATCACAGGGCGGACATCCTCTAGTCAAGAACATGTTGTGAGCAATATTGCCGTGCACAAGAAAGTCTGTGACTCGACAAATGGCTCTGGCAACTTTCTCCACGCACTCAGATTCTGTGTAAAACAAAAAGCCTGCAGGAAAGTCCAACAAGCGATAAAACCCCTTTTCAGGAACCAGCGGCTTGACTGGCACAGATTCTATCTTGAGCTCATGATTCAGGTAATACCCATGTAGGTGTAAATGATTGACAGACGCAAATGCTCCAAGGCTATTGAACCCCACACGGAAGCTGGGATCGGAGCTCAGGAGCACAGATTCAATACCAACCTGGGTGGCAAAACTCGTCAGGACCTGTGGGAAACAGCGTGAAGGATCTGGAACAAGGAGACAATGTCCAAATTCCAAAGGGCTGACATTGACCAGCACGACCATCCTGCAGGGTTCATGCAACTGTCCATTTTCATTTCCTCCCTCAACATCCTTTATCATCTCAAATATGACTTCTTCTGGATTTATTTTGTTAAAATTAAACTGCTTGGCATTGAACTCCTGCTTAATGCTCAGTATCTCCTGAGGCTTTCTCCTCTGTAATCCTCTTTGAATATTCAGCTGGGCCACATAGCCATGCGGGCCCGGCAGGATATGCGTTTGTAAGTCACTCAGATGGTAGCGGAAGAGCCCCCTGTTCATCCTGTCTGACCAGCCGGCTTGGATGGTCGTGTCAAACTTTGCTTGCGGTGATGAAATTCCAACTCGGTTTCCACTGCTCCGATGCACCTCTGCGACAAAGTCCTGGTTGTTATACACAAACTGGAGCGGCATGGTTGGATCTGCTGATTAACAGTGAGGCACAGAGGCATTGGTTTTGACAATAGGGTTCACTATGGTAGGTCTTTTAGGTGTCATTCTGCTGAATCGTCAGACAGAGAGCCGGGTGACACGAGTAGCCTGTGGACATGGCTACAAGTGACGATTATCGATTACTCTGCCTGATTGAAAAATCGGTTAATTGTACAGTCAATAAAATGTTAGAAAATGGTGAAATATGCCCATCACAATTTATCAAAGCTCAGGTTGACATATTCAAAAGCCTTGTTCTTTCCAAACAATGGCCCAAAACCTAATAATAGGGATGTTTACTTAGATAGAAAACAAGAATAACACAAAACATTCACATTTGAGGAGCTTAAACAAATTACCTAAACTATAAATCAATTATCTAAATTGTTAATTTTCTGACACATCATTTGATTTCACCTGGATTGTACAGAAAGTGACCCCTCTGATTATTCCCCTCAGAAAACTGGACTGTTACATTAATGGAGGGCAAAAATAAAATCACCTTCATACTGTACAGTGGTGGAAGAAGTATTTAGATCCCTTACTTTACATCCATTACGTATCATCAGCAAAATGTACTTTAAGTATCGAAACGTAGTACTCATAATGCTGACCCCAGTGGGTGTTTAACTATTATATATTGGGTTATCATTACTGATAGATAAATATATGTTATGTACAAAATATATGATGAATTTATGAAACATTGTTATCATGTTTTCCTCAAAAGTAACTATAGCTGTTAGACAAATGTAGTGGAGGAAAAAGTATAAAACATTTTCCCAATATTGTGGTGGAGTAGAATTATAGAGAAGCATAAAATGGAAATACCCAAGTAAAGAACAAGTACCTCAAATGTGTACTAAAGTATAGTACGTTACCTGAGTAAATGTACTTCAATCACAGATACTGACTAATGTTTGAGACAGAAACTAATAGCAAACACTAACGTTAGTTCATTCAAAAACAAGCAGTCTAAGGCTGTTATTATTGTTATTATTATTTTATTTATATGATTTTATTTGATGGCGTACGCACCTTTTTATTTTGACAGAATATCACCGTGTCAAAGTCAGCGTCTTGAAGCTCGAAACAAACAACAGATTAACTATTAAAGCATTTCTAAAAGGCACACGCGCTCTCTGTATGTATCCTTTGGGCTTTCCCCTGTTCTTATATATATACTTATACATGACGTGTAGTATATCAATGGGTCCACAGACATACGTATGTCTATGAATGGGTCATGGATGTATCTGTATAGCTTCCTTACTTACACGTGTTCTTCTTCGTTGGTGTTTATTGGTGTATTTCCGGTAGGTTTTTTCACAATAAATGTTTCTATAAACGTATTTATTTGCATAATCGTCGAGTTACCGTGTTAAAAACTGTACAATGAGTAAAAGTCCTGCATTCACTGAAGGAAAAGTACAAAAGTATCCAAAGTATCAGAAGTAAAAGTATTTGTTTGTCAGAAAGGGCCCTGTCAGTGATAGGCAATACCATTATATTACTGGACTATTATTATTGATGCATTTAGATAACAGTAACCTATTTTAATGTTATAGCTGTTTGAGGTGGAACTTATTTTAAATGATTATTTTGGGTTGTTAAATCTATAACACAGCATCATATTTTGTTTTCTGATCACATGATTTCAAAAGTAACTGGTGACTATAGCTGTCATACATATAGTGGAGTACAAATATTAGATAGATTAGATTAGAAAGGAGCATAAAATTAAAATACCTAGTGAAGTACCTCACAATTGTACTTCAGTACTTGAGTAAATGTACTTAGGTACATTCCACCACTGCCTTCACCTACCCATGGTGTTGTAGTGGCTCACCATTTGTTTAGTAAGGCTTAGTTCCCTTAATAAGTGCTCAAATATAACCCAACCAACCCCAATGAACACACACATGAAGCTATTCAGAGGATATGTAAACTGTAAAGCTATGTGGTAAACCCCCTTGTAACTGGTATGTGTACGATATTTTACTGTTGAGCAACTTTCCAGTTTTTCCTTGCTGATCCATGAAGGCTCAACTAACTCTGAAAGAATGACCAGCTGGCCAATCAGGCATCACGGTTATTTTAGTCTCTGCATGCTTTTTGAGATAAAGCAGGCAGTGATTGGCAGAGTTGTGAATGTCTGCCACAGAGTTTGGGGGCTTGTCATAGTCGCTGCATCTTATCTAGTCGATTAACTGAACTAGCTGAATTTTTTATTCACTTTTCATAAGGACAAGTAAGAGAAACGATGGAAGCCAGCAACAATGAAGTAAGTACAGTCTTGTTTGAAACTTGGTTTGAAAATGTAATACTTGTAAGCAATGATATCTTAAAAGTTATTGAAATATAGTACGCTACAGAAAGAGTTGAGGGCACCTCTGTATTATATTTTGACATTTTGTGTTTCTTACTAAAGTGAAGTGGGGTAAACCTTATGAGAGCTTTAAGAGTTAGATAATAATAGAGTTGTATCTGTTTGGTGGAACAGATGGCAGTCTGGTCTGCTATGCCTCTAGTTATTTTTAACATCATCAACAGTTTCTGTTACCAACTCATCCCACTCACTATGATAGCCTGTATGCTAGCTTGTAAAGTTAGTTTTGTCCAAATAATATTATGATTGAGTATGTACAGCATTAAAACATTATTTTTATTTTTTTTACCAAACAACATAAAAAAGGAAAAATATCAAGTATTGCCCTGATTGTTTTAGCTGGTCTTTAATTTCATTTTCTCTGACAGCTTTGTATCATTCTCTATTTTGTAGGCAAGAAAGAAGGCAGAAGATGAAGCTGACACTCTAAATATAAATGTGACACCGGATACTGATGGAGAGCTCACAGCAAATTCCCAGTCACCCCTCACAGTCATTGTCCAGGGTATGTCATGCATTAAAGGTTCAATGTGTAATTCCGAACTATCTGCTCCAAATAAATATAAGCAGTATATCACCCTTAAACTGGGTCCATACAATCTCTAATATTTATATTTAAGCTGTAGTAGTTTGGCACATTTATTGTATTCTAATTGGTTCTTTGCATTGTGTATTGTATTTACTCCTGTGTAATGTCTGTCAGTCAGTCAGTCAGTCAGTCAGTCAGTCAGTCAGTCAGTCAGTCAGTCGGCAAGAATACCAAAATCCGACCCAGCTGCTGAAACTCTGAAAGCCGGTTAAAGAACACAGCTGTCTTATAATCTTCACGTGGGGTTTATCTATCTGTGGTTACTGGGGCACTAATGTTAACCGGGGCTGTAGCCCGTGTAACGTTACGTTAGTTTGTTTATTGGACTAAATCCAAAGTGGCAGAAACTAGAAAACGACCCGCATTATCGTCTCATCTTCCCGGTGGCGGCACAGCCAGGAGAGCAGCCCGCCGGGGGAGAAGAGAGGTATACACTCGGTGAAACAGCCACCTGGCAGCTGTGAGGACGAGGCGAAGTGGTGCGGGTGGTTTTCTTGTTTCAGCCACTTTGAATGTAATCCAATAAACAAACTATAAAACAGACACGAACATGGCTGTAATATTTAAGTCAGGCAGCTGTACTTCTTCTCCCTATTCTCAGGCTGGACGGAGCGCAGCTAACTTCAGTAGATGTCTCTGCAACACAACACATAGACGTCTTTGACATAACGTCAACAGTGTTACCTCTTTACATTCTGTTGATAACCTTAGTTCATTGTTTTAATGTTTTAAGTTTAAATTCTGGCATATCTTACACATTGAACCTTCAATCAGATCACTGGGTAGTCTAAATAGTAAATATTACTACCTTCTTACAAAGTTCAATTTAATTATGTTTAAATTAATAATAATTTAAGATAATACTATAAACATACCTGTGGAGAATACACAGTATAATAATAATAATTCTTATTCTTTTTATAATTATTATAATATTATTAATAATGTTTATTTATAGAGCACTTTTGGAAATCCAAATTATAAAGTGTTTCAAAACGACAGCAAAATGAAAAAAGGCAAGTCATAAATCATCATGTTTAAAATATAAGGTAACAAAAATAATTTAAGTTCAAATATTCACTTATATTGTTTTTGAGACTTTTAACCTCTCCTGACATTGTTATTAATGTGAGATACAGCTGGAAGTTCTGAGAAGTTAGTAAACCAAATTGAATCATTTATACATATATTAACACGACTTCACTCAACAGATTAACGTGTTTACTCAAATACAGTCACAATGATTAATTTGCCTTATCAAGTACCATAAGGATTGTGTATATGTGTCTGACACTGCACATTGATCCCAGCTAAGGTACTTATTTGATGCTTTTTTCCCCTCACACCAGGTCAGCCTGCCACTTCTGCAGAGAATGGAGAACACCACCCTGACGTCCAACCTGGCCCTGTCACAGATAAGGACAATGCCATTAAGCCAAAACTCCAGATAACTTTTGGCACATTTACAGTTAAGAATGGTCAAGATCTGAAAGTAGAGATCCCAGTGGTTGGGCACCCAGCACCAAAAATTGAATGGAAAAAAGATGGTCAGGCAGTCAAAGAGACATCAAGACTAGAAGTTTCAAATACATCATCATTAACAGTGCTTCATATCAGACATGCTGCCAGGGAGCACGTTGGTCAATACTCTATTACTGGAAGCAACAGTGCTGGAAAACATACAGGAGAAATCACTGTAGTTGTTCTGGAAAAGCCGGATCCACCCACAGGGCCTGTGAGGATTGATGAGATCAGCTCTGACTACGTTGTCATCTCCTGGGAGCCACCAGAATACACAGGAGGCTGTCCGCTAGACAACTACATAGTGGAGAAACGAGACACTCTAAGTACAGAATGGCAGACTGTGTCAGCAACGACAGTAAGAACCACAATCAAAGTAACCAAACTGAAAACAGGAAGTGAATACCAATTCAGAGTTTTTGCAGAAAATAGGTATGGAAAGAGTAGTGCAATCACCTCTCCTATAGTAATTGCACAATATCCTTTTAGTGTGCCCACTGAGCCTGGCACACCCTTCGTGTCCACAGTGACAAAATACAGCATGGTGGTTGAATGGGAGCCTCCAGCCAAAGATGGAGGCAGCCCCATCATTGGCTATCTCCTTGAGCGCAAAGAGAAGAACAGCATTTTGTGGACCAAGTTGAACAAACTTGTTATACCTGATGCTCGCTTTAAAACAAGTGGACTGGAGGAAGGCATTGAGTATGAATTCAGAGTCTTTGCAGAGAATATTGCTGGACTCAGCCCATCAAGCAAGATATCTGAATGCTATGTGGCAAGAGACCCCTGTGATCAACCTGGTAAACCTGAAGCTGTTGTCATTACTAGAGAGAACATCACACTTCAGTGGGCAAAACCCAGGTATGATGGTGGAAGCACCATTACAGGCTACGTTGTTGAAAAGAGGGAGCTCCCAGATGGCAGATGGATGAAGACAAACTTCACCAATGTTATTGAGAATCAGTTCACAGTCACAGGTCTGACAGGAGGCCAGAGTTATGAGTTTAGAGTAACTGCTAAGAATGGTGCTAGTGTTTGGAGCGCACCTTCAGAAAATGTAACCATCATTGCTCAGGATGTTATTGAAGGACCCACAGCATTCGTTGATCCTAAGTTCAAAAGTATTACTGTTGTTCAGGCTGGTGAGACATTTGTTATTGATGCGGATTTCTTTGGGAAGCCCCTCCCTGCAGTAACATGGCTGAAGGATGGAAAAGAAATTGACAAAGCTACACAGAGAATGGAGGTCAAAAACACCCTCACTCATACAACTCTGACCGTCAGGGACTGTGCACGAGTGGATGGGGGACACTTTGTCTTGAGCCTCAGAAACATTGGTGGAACTACATCTACCCCTGTTAATGTGAAGGTCCTGGATAGACCTGGTCCTCCAGATGGACCTCTGAAGGTAAAGGTTGTCAGTGCAGAGAAGTGTAATCTTCACTGGAACCCCCCTTTAAACGATGGTGGTGCTAGTGTTTCCCACTACATCATTGAAAAAAGGGAGACCAGCCGTGTTACATGGACAGGGGTTGAGCCTCATGTTGAAGCTGTCAGTTACAAAGTGACAAAACTGGTGCCTGGTAAAGAGTATATATTCAGAATTGCTGCTGTGAATAAATTTGGTGTTGGTGAATTTTTGGAATCAGATCCCTTCATTGCACAAAACCCATTTACAACACCTAGTGCACCGTCTACTCCTACAGCCAGTGCTGTGACTGGTGACTCCATAGTGCTATCATGGGAAAGACCTGAAACTGATGGAGGCTCAGAGATTGATGGCTACATCATGGAGAAATGTGACAAAGAGGGTGTCAGGTGGACTAAATGCAACAAGAGAAGACTAAATGACTTGCGCTTTCGATGCACAGGGCTTGCTGATGGACATTACTATCAATTTAGAGTATTTGCAGAGAATGCTGCTGGTATGGGTGCACCCAGCGAGCCAAGTGAGTACATCAAAGTATGTGAAGCTACTTACCCACCTGGTCCCCCTATCAACCCCAAAGTGATAGACTATTCCAGCAGTGCTGTGTCTCTGACCTGGTCAAAACCCATCTATGATGGTGGAGCAGCAATCAGAGGGTTTGTAGTTGAGATGAAAGAAGCAGCAGAAGATGAGTGGATCGCATGTACACCAAGCACAGGTGTAGAGGACACAAACTACACCGTGAAGAGACTGAAAGAAAATGCAGACTACAGTTTTCGTATACGTGCGATGAATGTCGCTGGAGTTGGAGAGCATGTGGATCTACCTGCGTCTGTGAGAGCTACTGAAAAACTGGAGGCACCTGAGATTGAGTTGGACACTACCTTGAGGAAGATTGTCAGTGTTCGAGCCTGTTCCACATTGCGTCTCCTTGTCACCATCAAAGGAAGGCCAGGGCCTGAAGTTAAATGGTCGAAGGATGACGGCACTCTCAGTGAGCGTGCTCAAATTGAAGTAACAAGCTCTTACACAGAGTTAATAATCGAGAATGTCAATAGAAATGACACAGGAAAATATGTGTTGACTGCTGAGAACTGCAGTGGCTCTAAATCAGCATTCATCAATGTCAGAGTATTGGACTCTCCCAGTGCACCAACAAACTTAGAGGTAAAGGATGCAAAGAGGGACTCTGTGTCTATCTCTTGGGAGGCACCTCTCATTGACGGAGGAGCAAAGATTTCGCACTACATCGTAGAAAAGCGAGAGGATGCTAGGAAGGTATTCACGAGCGTCTGTAGCAACTGTGTGAGAAACTCATACAAGATTGAGAATCTCCAAGAAGGAAGTTTCTATTATTTCCGTGTTCTGGCTGTGAATGAATTTGGCACTGGACTGCCAGTAGAGACCAATGAGGCTGTTAAAGTATCTGAGGCTCCTCTGCCTCCTGGCAAAATCACACTCAGTGATGTTACTAGCAATAGTGCAAGACTCTCTTGGGAGAAGCCTGACCATGATGGAGGAAGCAAAATCACATGTTATATAGTAGAAATGCAGGCCAAGGGAGATGACACATGGACAATGTGTTCAGAGAGTAAGGCACTGGATGTGACTATTAATGGACTGGAAAAAGAAAAGGAGTATTTCTTTAGAGTAAGGGCTGTGAATGACAAGGGTAAAAGTGAACCAAAATCCCTTTTGGCACCTGTTACAGTAAAGGATACTAGTGCTGGGCCAATTATTAATTTACAGTCTAACACATTCAGTATAAAGGCAGGAAATGACTTAAAGATTGATGTTCCCTTCAAGGGTGTACCACCGCCAACAGTAACATGGAAGAAAGATGGCAACTTGCTGAAAGAGACAAGCAGGGTAAATGTGCAAATATCTGACACATCATCTCAGATCATTATTAAAGATGCGATCAGAATAGACGTTGGCATGTATGAAGTGACCCTGACCAACGCGACTGGAACCACATCTGCTGAAATCTCTGTTAATGTTTTTGAAAGACCTGGACCACCAAGTGACCTCAGTGTGGATGAAGTGAGTGCTGACTTTATGTCTTTGTTGTGGCAGCCACCACATTATACTGGTGGATGTCAAATCAGTAATTATGTTGTTGAGAAGAGAGATACAGGCAGCACAATATGGCAGACTGTGTCAGCTACGATTGCCAGAACATCAATTAAGATTTCCCGTCTGACACAGGGCACTGAATATCAGTTTCGTATTGCTGCAGAGAATCGCTATGGCAAAAGCCACTTCGTTGAGTCTGAACCTGTTGTTGCCCAGTATCCCTTCAAGCCCCCTGGTCCACCAAACAATCTCCTTGTTGTTAGTGCCTCAAAGTCTGTCATGGTGCTTGCATGGAGCAAGCCTGACAGTGATGGTGGCAGCCCTATTATTGGTTATCATATTGAATGCAAAGATCAAAGCAGTATTTTGTGGACAAAGTTAAACAGAAACCCAGTGAGTGATAACCAGTTTAAGATAACAAGTGTTGAAGAAGGTCTAATTTATGAGTTCCGGGTCTGTGCTGAGAATATGGCTGGTGTTGGAACATGCAGTAAGGCATCTGAGCCTATAGCAGCAAGAGACCAGTGCGATCCCCCACACAACTTCACAGTCACTAATATAACCAACAGTTCAGTTTCCCTGTCCTGGGACAAACCAGAATATGATGGTGGGGCTAAAATAACTGGGTACATTGTTGAGCGTAAAGAGCTTCCAGAAAGTTGCTGGCTTAAATGCAACTTCACCAATTTACAGGACACCTTCTTGGAAGTGACTGGCCTCACAGAGGGTGAACAGTATGATTTTCGTGTGATTGCAAAGACTTCAGCTGATCTCTTTAGTGCGCCCTCTGAAACCACAGGACCTGTTACAGTACAGCATGATGTGGAGCCACCCAAAATGATCTTGGATGACAAATTTAGACAGGTGATGGTTGTCAAAGCAGGAGACCTCCTAAGAATAGATGCTGACATCTCTGGCCGCCCCAACCCTACAGTGTTTTGGTCAAAGAATGGTAGAAATATCGACACAAAGGGACGGGTTGAGATAACCGTGACTAAGATGCATACCTCTCTACTTATCAGAGAAAGTGTTAGGAAAGACTCCGGACAGTATATTCTGACCCTACAGAGTACAGGTGGTACCACATCTAAGTCTATCACCTGCAAGGTCTTGGACCGACCCGGCCCACCTGCTGGGCCTCTGGAAGTGTCTGGACTCTCAGCAGAGAAATGCACCCTGTCATGGGGACCCCCCCATGAGACTGGTGGTGCTGAGATC
Organism: Bovichtus variegatus; assembly: GCA_943593645.1. NCBI lineage: Eukaryota > Metazoa > Chordata > Actinopteri > Perciformes > Bovichtidae > Bovichtus > Bovichtus variegatus. Next base: position 15,518,844 of record CALSCE010009442.1, read on the forward strand.
TTGTACTACATTGTTGAGAAGTGTGAAACCAGCCGTGTAGCCTGGACCCGTGTGTACGGTGACATGATGGCAACTACCTGCAAAATAGTAAAGCTACTCAAAGGAAATGAATACTTGTTTAGGGTGAGAGCAGTGAACAAATATGGAGAAGGTGAGACTTTGGAAAGTGAGCCCATCAAGGCCATGGATCCCTTTACTATCCCATCTGCTCCAACTGATGTTGAGGTCACAAGTGCAACCAGCGAGGCTATGACTGTCTGCTGGAAGAGACCTGCATCTGATGGCGGTAGCCGCATCAGCGGTTACATCATTGAGAAGAGGGAAAAACAGGGTCTCCGTTGGGTTCGTATTAACAAAAAACCCGTCTATGACCTACGAGTGAAAGCCTCCGGGCTGCACGAGGGATGTGAGTATGAATTCCGAGTCTTTGCTGAGAATGTTGCTGGGCTAAGTGAACCCAGTCTCCCATGCCAACTTACTCTGGCAGAGGATCCAAAGTTTCTCCCCTCCCCTGCTGCAAAACCCTCCATAATTGATTCATCCAGGTCCTCCATCACTCTGTCATGGAACAAGCCGCTGTTCGATGGTGGATCAGCAGTAACAGGGTACAAAGTTGAATTCAGAAAATCAGGAGAAGAAGACTGGACTGTTGGTGTTCATAACACGGATAAAACAGAGTTTACAGTTACTGGACTCACATCAGGGACGGAATATGTTTTTATTGTCAGATCCATAAATAAGATTGGCATCAGCGAACCCAGTCCAGAAACAGATCCTGAAGTGGCCATGGAGAGAGAGGAGGAGCCCAGGTTTGATATTAGCACAGAGATTAGGAAGACCCTGCTTGTTAAAGATGGCAGCTCCTTCACTTTGACTGTGCCTTTTACAGGCAAGCCTATTCCTAGTGTGACATGGGACAAAGCAGATGTAGATCTGAGAGTCAGAGGACTGATCAACACCAGCAGCTCTGTCACCTCTATCACAGTGGAAGGAGCAACACGTGATGACTCCGGCAAATACATAATCAAACTTCAAAACGTAGCTGGATCTGTCTCTTTGATGCTGAATGTGAGGGTTTTGGATTCACCTGGTCCGCCAAGTAATGTAGCAGTTAAAGATGTGACCAAGACCTCTGTCACTGTTACCTGGGACATCCCTGAGAATGAGGGAGGAGCCCCTGTCAAGAACTACCTTGTAGATATACGGGACATCAGCAGGAAAGGGTGGACAAGACTCACGGACAAATGCCGCCGACTGTCCTACAAGGTGTCTGACCTAGAGGAGGGAGGAATCTACTTCTTCAGAATCACCGGTGAAAACGAGTACGGGATCGGTGTTCCAGCTGAGACCAAGGAGGGAACGAAAATGACAGGTACAATGTGTAAACTCATAAGGGTTGTTATATTTAGTAGGAATAAAAAGCGTGATTAAAGCCTTATTAGGATGTAAAATAATTTAGAGAACTATTAGATATATTAAGCACTTCCTTCACTTTTCACAATTTTTTCTATTTCCCTATATTATGACTAATTATTTATTTATTTATTTTATTTTTCAGATACAACTGATTGGGAGACAAATCCAGGGGCATAGCTTGTTTCCTTCTCAGAGTTGAAGTAACCATCTCCTGATCTTCCTGTCAAGACCCTTGTCTATTTCTCATCTTCATCCAGTGCTGTTCAGAAAAAACAGTTAGCAAATGCTCTGCGAATTAATTTATTACCAGAAGCTGCAGTTTTGTAGATATATGATAACATATCTTTTTTTTTTTTTAAATGTTTGTATACTCGTAGGCCTTATTAATGATAGATTTTATAGTAAAAAATGCATCAATGTCCTGATTTTGTTTGCTTATGGTTAAAAAACAATAACAACAACAAAAAATGATGTGGTTTGTTGCAAATCTATAATAAAATTAAGATGTTTTACTTTGGATTTGTTATGGGTGGTTATATACTATTAACACTGGACCATGACTGATGACAAACAGGACAATATAATTGAATCAATTTAAACAAAACAAACAATTTAAAACATATAAAAAAATAAGAAAGCAGATATGGAAAGATTTACTGTTGTATTGTAAAATTTGAGGTAGAAGAACCTCTCTTAAGAATTTCTATTTTGTAGGCTTTAGTTCATAAAGGCCAATAGTGAGCAACATCATTACTGTGTCTTGAAAGATAGTTGTTACACACTACCTGGATCTCCTGCAAAAAAATCCCCTCCTGGAATAAAGTTCTTTATTTAACACTATAGGGGGTACTTCCAATACTTAAATACATTTTAGTTTTTTACATTTTACTGTAAATTCTACATTTTGGTTTTAGTTACATTTTTTGAATGCAATATAGTTTTGCTGGAACCTTTTTATATTGTGGTATACTGAAGTAGATATAGGATGGGTTGGTGACACTTATGGTTAATACCATATACGTTCAGGTTACTTTGTTGCATGTCAATCCTCATTTCTCTCCTCTTGTTTCCTGTCACCTTTCAACTGTTACTTTCAAATAAAGGCAAAAATGCCCCCCAAATACCTCATCCTATGGTATACAACAAACAACCATCATACCAAAATATCAACTTATATCTTCACAAAACATTATTAGTCATATAATTAACGTCATCTGAAAAAAAAAGATTATAATTACTTTTGTAAATTTGCATATTGTACAAAACGAAAATAGAAAGAGCACATGAGAAAATGTTATGTGACCCATGGCAAACATTAACTCAATATATACCCGGTCCCCCAGGAACCCAATACATTGATATTTTAAAAAAGCACTTATTGAAACAGAAAACAATGTTATTGTGTAAAGTCAATTTGGAGTGTTAAAATAAAGCATTAGTGAGATATGACGGTAGGATTACAAAGTAGTTAACTCAAACTATAGTCTGGCCTTTAAAAGAAATGTTTAACTGTGTCAAAATAAATGAAGAGTAAGAAGAATACAGTTATATAACTACAGATGTTAGCCCCAGGTGTCACCTGTTCTCGCCCTTTGTCATGAAATAAGTTGTTTGCAAGTACGTCACTATGGAAACCGTTACGTAGCTAAATACAGGAAAGCGGACGCTCTTGCCAGATACCGGAAGTAGGCGATGTGAAAACCACTATAGTTCGCTGGGTAACTCTTTAAAACAACAAAAGTACATTTTCGACTCGAAATTTTCAAAATGGGCACCACTGCAAGTCAACTTGGGAAGGATATGCTCTCAGAATATCAAGTAAGTTGCCAAAGCAAAGTCTCCAAAAGCATGTATTATGTCGCAATTGTTAACCGAGTGGCTAAAGTTGAGAACAATTGTTGTTTTTTTTATAAACAAGTATAACGTAACATAGTAGCCATCTTAACGTTTTAAGGCAAATGAAAACGATTAGAGCCTTTTCATCAGAAGTACACTGGGCTTTACTTGATTTCTGTCATTTTGAAGTTAGTTGTATTTCCTACAACGTTAAACTAAACATAACGCTAATGGCAGCTTTCTAAAACAAGCTTGTTTCTGCTTGTCATCACGCTTATCAATATAGTGGAAGCTAATGTCGTTGCTATTATTACTAGTCAGACCATGGATATATTATAGAAAGTCAGACTCATGAATTAATCCAGTGTGGAAAACAATATTGTTTTAGGTTAATGAGTGACTTGTCATTCTAATAATGCTCACTTTTATTTTTAGGAACTGACGTTCTTGACAAAACAAGAAATCCTCCTGTAAGTGAGCTGCATGCTACATTACAAATATGTTGTTTAAATTTTTTTTTTAAAAAAGCATTGAAATTAATCTTTCACTGTTTATTGCAATCCATGATTAAACTTTTTGTTTATTTGTTTAGTGCCCACAAGAGATTTTCTGAACTGCTCACAAAAGATGAGAAAGACTTTCCAAACACCAGAGTACCAATGGAGAGGATTCTCACTCTGCCAGAGCTCAAGGTGAAAAGCTATTTGATGGTAAAACAGAGGAAATGTGGTGTTTTGTGGGCTGCTTCGTGGTTGTTCTCATAACATGACTAGGTTTGTCCTGTGCATTGTGTGTTCTGGTAGAAGTGCTTCAAGTACTGATAAAATGTACTGACCCTTGTACGCGTTGCTGTCACAGTCCAACCCTTTCAGGAAAAGAATCTGCCATGTATTCTCAACATCTGAACACAAAGATGGAAGTCTCACATTTGAGGACTTTCTGGATCTCCTGAGTGCCTTCAGCGACTCTGCTACCCTGGAAATCAAATCCCATTATGCATTCCGTATATTTGGTAAATAAGTTGATACAAATGTGGGCTGGTTATTAATGGTTCGTGTAAGTCTATCAATTTGTGTAATAAGCATTTTGATATTTTCAGACTTTGACGATGATGGAACTCTTGATTGTGGTGATCTGGAGAAGCTGGTAAACTGCCTCACCGGTGAAACCGATGACACAAGACTAACTACTGAAGAAATGAGACAACTCATCAACAATGTGAGTTCACCGAGGCTTCTCCCCTTTGAAAATGTAGGGAGGCACACTACGTGCTTAAAAACAGCTTGGTACACTTGTGTCAGTGTAACAGTTGTTTCCTTTGTACATTCTTTAGATTCTTGAAGAGTCAGACATTGACAAGGATGGAACCGTGAACCTCTCAGAGTTCCAGCATGTCATTTCAAGATCACCAGATTTTGTCAGGTACTAAAAATGTAATTATCCCCGATATGTACTACTCAACACAATTTTGTTCACTCGTAACTGCTTCTGTTATATTTTTTCTCCACAGTTCTTTCAAGATTGTGCTGTAAAGTCCTCTCGTGGGCCGTGGCGATGCGTCATTCTTTAACTCTCATATAGTGTTTAATTTACGATTAGAACTATTTTAGATATTTGCCTTAAATTATATTGGATTTTATTGCCTTAACTATTTTATGCATTGTTTGTAAAAAAATATAAAAAACCTGTGATTTTTAAAAAATTTCTATATAGAAAATAAAAAATATTTCCAAAAACTACTAATTTTAAAAAGTTTTTTTTATTATGCAAAATACATTTACTTCAAAGTCTTGTATTTGTTGTGATAATTTACACTTCCTGGTATGTTGTCCAAAGTCCAGTGTCCATATTTATTAAGGGGGATTTCATTGTATTTTTAAGAGCAAGCCACTTCCTCCTTGAAGACGGCAGCAAAAGTGTTCCACGCCCCGCACACTACATCAACCACACGCATCTGCTGCTCCCTGAAGAACTCCACACGCTGGGGCTCATCCGTACTGATTAACGTCTGGTGTCCAAGTTGGCCATAGTCACCTTAAATGGTAATAGAGAGAAAGATGGACAGGTTAAGTTAATGTGTGCTCCAAGTATACTGATTCATGAAATTGCTACAAACATGTAGCAAAATCGTCAGTTTAGTTCCAAAAACTTACCCCAGCCCCAAGTGTAGAGGTCACCGGTGGCTGGAATTAGAAAATATGAGATAAAGATGATAATGATAGATTTGCCGAGGAAATGTGCATCAATATACTCCCATTGTCACGTGCGGTTTCTTACTTGTTACTGCAGCTGTGTGGCGGCAGCCACAGCTGACTGTCCTAACTTCACATGATGGAGTGATATCCAGCAGAGCCGGGAATGCCTGGATCGATATGAATACCTCTCCCTCCTGTGGCTCTTCAGCGGTAGATGTGCTGGCATCTTGGCATGGCGCTCCTGTTCAGTACATTTTAATGTTGAGGTACTTGCTCCTTACTTCTACTCAAGTCATTACTTTAAAGTGGCTACTATGAGCAGCATACCTGGCGACAAATTATATTAAAGTTAAGGGTTCATTCATGAGCAATGTAAAGCGTTTCCCTTTCCTTCAAGTGCTATTTATACATTTAAATAGTTTGTGGATTTGCATTTTGAGCTCTTAACTGTAGCACACCCAGTGCTATGGAGCTTGCTGGCATTGAGTTTATTGTGCTTAAAGTGCCAAAGTACATTCGAAAAGAGATAATGACAGTGAATTCACAGACCTAATGGTGAACATTTTCCAGTTCAGAGTTAATACCTTGTCAAGCATCATTTATAGATGCGGTGGAAAAAGCTCATATTGAAGCGTGGAGTAATGTCACTATCATACATACTACACACAAAAATGCTGTTCGGTGAGATGTACCTCAGCTAATTACACAAAAGTATTTTTATTCATAGAAGAAATATTACATTTGATTGTGTTTTTAGATGAATTTTCCCTTACCTGCTTGCTGGCTACTTGGCTGCGGCAGTGCTTTCCTCAGACCTCGTGATGGAAGTCCAAGCTGGCCACTTTCATTCCAGCCCCACACATAAAGGTCTCCTCCATCTGAAGAAAAAGGTCATTTGAGGTCACTTTTTCCTCAAATTAAGGGCATAACTCTTTCTACCGCCAACATCTAGAATGACACGTACCGCTAATACAGACAGAGTGCCAGCCTCCTGTTGCTACACAGCTCATGGACATCCCCCAGAGTGCCTCCACTACCCTGGGCTCCTCCTCAGGGGTGAGGCCACCGTGCCCCAACTGACCATGGCTGTCAAATAAACGCATGTACACTCAAAAGAGTAAGATATGCATGAAGGTGTCATTGGTCAGAGTCCCACTAACAACAGATGTGTGCGTATTAGGTCTACCTGCCCAGTCCCCAGGTGTACACAGCTCCAGAGGCACTGAGAAGGATGGCATGCCCTGCACTCAGTGCCAGACTCTTGGCTCTCAGGTGTGGCGATAAGGAGCGGTAGAGGGGTGGTTTTGTGGCTACGTAACCCCCAGGGACCAATGGGAGACGCACAGGGGTTCCTAGAATGCAGCAAGAAGTATACCATTTAGCCAATTAGCACATTATACTTCCAGTAACTGTCATGGGAGATTAGGATTACCAGAGCTCTCCGAGTGTGTTTTTATTTCCATGCGCCATGATGGAGTCTTCTCTTTCTTCTGCAGATCCCAGGACTCAAGTCTGTCCGAGAACGCGAGGGTCAAGTAGGATTCACTGATGACGGCATCTTTACAGCCACGACTCTCTTCCACACCACGGGACTCATTGAAGCCTGCTATGCACACACGGCTGTCAACTAACAGAGAGCAAGGTGAATACATCATATTTGTATACGGAGTGTATATGGAGTGTATTATAGGCGCCTTCTCTTACGAGTCAAAAGTGTCAAATCAGAGCTGTTTTTTTTTTTTTTTTTTCCTCTGATAGACTTACCATCCAAATGCAAAGATGCTCTTCGACTCCAGCTTGCTCTGATTTGACAATCAGCCTTCAAGCTGCAGTCACTTCTGTCCTCCTGACGAGTAAGCTCTGTTGGTGTACTCACTTTGACTTCCTTTACAGCGTCGCTACACTCTCCTTTAAGTAATTTCTCGTGGACATAAATCTGTCCAAATGCGTTAAAGCCAAAACCGAACCACCGCATTGGAAACGCTTTACCTCCGGTCACGCTGTTGAGACGTGCGGCGCAGTTTTCCGCAAAGTTTGAACGCTAGTGTATGTTGCTCCGGGTCTACTGCGCATGCGCTCCAGTATTGTTGCATTTATTTATTATTATTATTTTTTTTTACAATGTCTGTCTTTTAATAACAAAACAATGAAAATATAATTAAGCATGAGAACACAATTATAATAAAATACTTAAACTGCTATAACAACAACATTCACAATTCTTTCAACATTGTCGTTTTTGCTTTTAATACAAACTAGTTTTACGACAATGCAACCTAAATGATAGAAAATGTATTTAGGAGGCTTACAGCTACAATACATAGCAATGTTTTAAGACCTAAGACAACCAGGCCTCGAGTTTGAGACTATGCTACTGAGTTGGTCATCTGACTTATAATATGATATCTGGCTCTAGGTTGTGTGTACATTTTAGGATTTAGACAAGGGCACATAAATAGATGTTGGGTTTTGCAGACATGCTCCACATGGAATCAAATACACTGAATCACTCCAAACATAATGCCACCCCTGTGTCTTTAAGACTGGGACATCACACATTTATAAAGATGAGTTATTACATTAATATTTAAAACAATTGGAATGTTTCATGCATGCATATAATAATATAATAATGCATCATTGTTTTGCATGGCCATGGTCCATGTTTTGCTGTCATCAGACAAAAATAAGTCTGACTAACTGTAATGCTCCAATTCAAGAATCTCAATTTCCCATCATTATCTAAAGCCAACAATAATATAATATATAATGAATTCCTGTCATTACTTGAGTGAAGGCTGTTTCACGTGTTGTCAGGGACTTCTAAGATCTTTCATATACAGATAATCAAGTTTGTGTAAACTTTTGTATTGTTGCAAAATGACTTGACAGTGAAGACAAACAGCAACGCCTTTGGTGAAGATGACGTGACAATATCATTTGGTTTGGTGTGGTTTTATTTTTTCGCCCATGTGTAACTAGAAAACGACCAACCATACAATTAAGACACTGGAAATGTAGTGAAGTGATAATACATGCGATCATAATAATACACATAAAAAAAAAAAAAGCACACAATATGAGAATTAAATTGTTTTGTTTTTGGTGTGTTTAGGGCAAAATATTATAAAAACAATGACTACGAAATGCATTTCCTGCAGAAAAAGCATGAATGCTAAAACTGAACAGAATTAACACTAAATATAGTTGTGCATAAAATGGAAAATAAAAAGAATGTCTTTTGGGGAATAATAACAACACAAATAAAAACATTTCCAAATATCAAGGAATGGCAATTTTTAGTGGTGGTCCATTAACATACAGTATAATTAAGATAAATAGAATGTGAAAGCAAAGCAATGTGAAACAGCAAACCACTTCTGTGTATATCTGCTGGCTTTCATTTACTACCCTTCTTTATTTTTTTTTTTATTGCTCGTCACAGATTTAAGTTAAGACACATGAGCATTTCAGGATCGGCTTGTACCCATCCAGACCGAAACTGATTTCCTGCAAAAAGTCAAATGGACTTTGCTGGTCCCACATAATACTTGAAGCACTTTAACGTTGCCATGAGGCACATCCACGTGTTGCAGCTGAGTTTTCAGGGTTCAGGGTTCAGTTCCTTTGCCTTTTTCCCTCCCTTCCCTGCTCATGATGATGCTGTACTCCACGGCCTTGTCCAGACAGTTCTGAGCCATCTTAGAAACAGGCTCCGGCGTGCCCTCTCCTCCCTTTGCCAAGACAGAGAGAATCTCCAGAGCTTCACTCTCCATGATTGTCTCAGCCAGACTCTTCTCCGCCTGCATCATGTTCTGAACTATGACCACTCCACGGTGTCGCAGGTCGGATATTTCACAGAGCAATAGCGACTGTAAAATCTCTAGCCAGTGTGTCGTCTGAGAAGAGAGGAAAACAGGAAGTAAAATGAGATCAAATGGAATAATGGATGATTGTAGTATGCCACAGTGCTGAGTTCGCTTACTGTTCCAGGGATGCGTGCGCAGAGCTCAGGCTGCTCAGCGGTCAGCATGGCCAGAGTTCCTGCAGCAGCTTTCCGCAGCCTCTCGTCGTCCTCTCCGCTGTAGAGCACAAGCAGCTTCAGGCGATCGTTGCCTGTGGCCAGGTACAGCTTCTGCACCTGAGGACGGACCCACTTTTACTTATCAAAAAGTTTTTTAACATAGATGTGCAATACAATCATCTATGAGTATGTCTTACCTCTGTGCTTAAAACCAGATTACACATGCACTCTGTGGCAGAAGCTCGGACCAGGTCGTGCTCCTCAAACATATAGCCTTCAATTTTTGAGACTGCCTTCTCCTGTATGATCTTTTGTCTGTGAAAGAACAAAACATACAAGCAGACACTCTAAGCACTGATACAAAACTGTAATGTCATTTAACAAGATATATTTTTGAAAGGAAGTCAAAAAAAGCAAAATTATGAGTTTGAATCTTTGACCTTATAAAATCCAAGAATAGAGACATCATCATAAAGGCATAGCTGTACATTTTAAATGAATTAACTTATGAAGAAAAGTAGATTTGCTTTATGTACAAAAGTAAAACAAAAGAATCAAACTGAGCTCTGGTTTCTGCATAATTGAAAGTAATGTCCCGTTACAATTGTCTGTGTGTTTTTTTGCATGTATTCTTAGGGGAGACTCCCCCTAGTGGCCAACCTGAGTCTATCACTGATGCCGGCCAGGTTAGTAAGAGCCATGAGTGCCTCGAAGTTCTGCAGCAGGGTGCACTCAAGACTTAGAAGACTGACAAGGGGGCGCACCATCTCATAGATCTGACAAACACAAAGTGAGACAAGATTAATTAGGAAAAGTTCTTAAGGTTTTTTTTTTTTTTTTAACTGAAGGGCTTTTTACAGCATGCGATTCTCACCCGTTCTCCTGGGAAGGCAATCTCTGGGTTAGATGTGATGGTTATTTTTGCCAGGGCTTGTGCTGCTTTGATTTTACCTATACCCGTGTTGTCAGATGCCAGTGGGATCAAAGCCTATGGAAGAAAACAGTCAATATAAATCAACCTGCTAAAGCGGGGGTGTTTAGATCAGTGTGCAGGCCAAACTAAAGTATATTTTATCAGGATGCTCTACCTTTCCTCCACCCTGTGCCACCACTGTGCCTCTGTCTTCCTGTCGTTCCACCAAAGCCAAGAAGACCCTGTCGTGAGAAATGGCATTAAAAGAAAATCTACAGAGAAGACTGAGTGAAAAAGACTTACTGCTATTTTCCTACCTGGCGATACAGTCCCTACAAGACTCAGTGAGGGCAGGACTCTCTTGTTTGACCATACACACCAACGCAGACACCACACCAGCCTCCAGCAGCTTCCCCAGTCTTTTCTCCACATAGGAAGGTGCATCCTGACAAACGGAGAGACAGACAGGTTCACATAAAACAATCTCTAACGAAAAAAAAAGTAAATGTCTAGTTATTTTGAAGAACACAAAGAAACTGGAGAACAGTAGAGCTACAGTGCAATATTAAAGTAATTGTGTGTGATGGTTGTGTGCAGTAAATGTAGCTTGACATGAAAAAAGAAGAATCTACATGGTACCTTGGGGTGCTCCTCAGGCACGTGCTGCTTTGCATACTTGGCCAGCTCCACCATCTGAGGGTCTGGCTTCTCCACCTCATAGCTGTTGGTGCAATTCACTAATGTGGAGCCCACAGCAAAGAGCACCGTCTTATCCTCAGACTGCAGGAACACAAAGAAAAACATGGTTCTCAAGGCTATCCCAGTAAACACTATACAAGCGTTTGTGTGTATTCTTATGATGGTGGTTGCAAATACTACACAAATGGAAATGACACTTTTCTGAGAGGAATCTGACTTCCTAATTGCCATGTATTGTCCATGTGTCAAAAGTATTAAAACCTCAAATTACAACCATCAGTCAAACCTTTGCTAGCTCAAACATGGCCAGGAGAGCGTTCTTGTCTTCCACCAAGTCCTCCTTTACATCGGCATCAAAAGTGAGGTAGGCGAGGCCTTCCACAGACCAGCGGCGGGAGGTTGGGGGCAGAGACTCATTACACAGCCACCTAAAAAGAGAGAGATACAGATTGCTTTTGGCTTCAAAACCAAGGACTATCTGTTGGTTTTAAATCAGATTATGCAACAATGTGGATCAGGCTTGACACATTTCTCTTAATCTATAGCCATGCGCAAGATTCAACACAGGCAAACATACTTCCTGCACTGCTTGGCGAGCTTTAGCGTGGATCCCTCTGCAAACTGCTTCATGCTGAAGTCTGTCCCTCCTGCTGAGCCAAGCTTGCACAAACCCTGTGTAATAACCATCAGAAACCATAAGTTCATTTATCTTTATTTAGAGACGTACTTTTTCTTCAAATGTCTGAGAGTAATACACATGCTTTGCTGCAGCACTTACCACCAGGGCTCTCACACGTATCCTGTCATTCTCGCTCTTCTTGTAGAGATCCTTCAGAAGTGCCACGCCATTGGCTGTGATGAAGGAGGCTCTCTTGGCTTTGCCTGCAGCATGGATAACAGTCTCTACCGCTACCTGCTGGTGGGTTACCTCTTTGGAAGCACACAGAGAGATCACAGCATCCATCATTCCTGACATCTCCAGAGTTCTGTTACCCACTTCGCTCGGTCCTTGGAGGAGCACTGATACTGTCTGAATGGCTCGCAGCTTGCCGTCCAGGCCAGGTCGACTAAAATATTGCCTATTAAGAAGATTGTCAGATAAGAAAGTTAGTTAAAGAAGGCAACTTTTTGGCTTATGGCCTATAATGAGGATTTGTTTTAATGTTCAGAAATCATCGCAGTATGAAGCAGCCCTATTAATTAACAGTTTCCGTGGTCAACTCACTGTACATATTCTTCACATAGCTTGTTGAAGTTCTCCCTCTCTTTGTCGCTCTTTAGGTCATCGTAGAGTTTGCTAAGCAAGACGGAGCAGCTCATGTGGGAGTTGTCGGTCAGAGGTGGTCCTTCTGAGAGCTCAGGGACTGTCCCGGCCACCGCCAGGATTTTGTTCAGTCCTGCAGGAGAACAAGGAGTTCATTAATCTGGCAGGAGCAATGCCAAATAAAACTGGTGACAGAATGTCTGAAATTGGCTTGGAATAGCAGAGGCTAAAGGCAAATTTCATTTGACATTTGAAAACATAGACCAAACTCATGGTAGTGCAACTTTAATCAAAAACGGAAAAAAGGCATGTTAAGTAAAAGATCTATGTCCGTTTTGTATCCATCATAGGATAAAATGTAAGATATTCTACATTATGTGGGTGTGTTTCATACCCTGGTCTATCACCCATAAGGTGAGGGAGTTATCTGGGTTTTTCAAGGACTTGCGGGGAACTTGTTTGACCATGAGATTGATGACGCTGTCTCTGCCCGGCCCCGACACATTAGATGCTGGCATCATTTCCAAGAGGTGGCGTAGCATTGAGCGTAGCTCCTTAGAGGGTTCTGTGGTAAATTCAAACACTCAATTTCCATTAAAAAGCACAGGACAGAAAGCACAGACACACAGACGCACGCACGTCATTGATTAACTTTCATGTGTGGTCAATTCCAAATAAAAACATGATCAGAGTCCAAACTCACCAGGAAGTATGGCTTCATCTTTCCCTCTGATCTCTTTTTTCATGCCTTCCGTCAGAGCCTCAAACATCACCTGCAGCAGGTGGCAGGCAGCCAGAGACACAGTGGAGGCTCCTGATCCCATTACTCCACACAGCTGGTCCATTCCCAACTCATTCACAATAGCCATAGTCTGAGAACAAAACAGTGGATGTCAGCAGTAAAAAGCAGCAATGCATTTTTTTTTTTTACAAGTGCTACGAGCATGGTAAATATGGTTTCTGGCAGACATGGATGTTGAGATATACAGCAGACTTACCAATGATGTGAAAAATAAATGCATAAAAAATAAAAAAGGAACAAAACACAAATAAGAATATAATAGAATAAGAATTGTCACACTTACTCTGGACTGATGCCCTGTGCACAACCCTACCAGGGTCCTCAGGGCAGAAAGGACAATATCCTCCTGCTTTGACTGAAGAAGTTTCTGAATCAGCTTTACTCCATCGTTACGGAAGATCTGCTCAGCTCCTGCGTCTTCTCGAGATAATACCACTAGATTCTGAGCAGCCTGAAATTAAATAATGGATCAAATTACTTTGGTGCAACACAACTTTACACACAGATCAAGATACAATGAATAAAAATCAAACACAATGACTAAAGAGCGAATGACAACAGTTTGTTGTGTTCCTGCCTTATGAGTTGCTCTTACCTTTTGTCGATCAGAGTCTTTTGCAGTTGCATCTAAGAGGAGGGAGAACATTTGTTGCACACGAGCATCTGTGGAGTTTAGTTGCGTTGACTACATGTTAAAAGAAAAAACTGTAATTAGTAAGTTTCTTCAGGGTACTGTTTCAAATACAAGACAAACCTCCCTGACCCTTTTTCACTTTATTAAAAAAACATCACCTTCTGCTGGATCTGTGCTCCCAGCTGTCTGAGCAGATCCTGGAAGGCTTTGTTTTTGGGCTCCAGCTGAGCACACCTCTGAGCATCCAGAAACGCCTGATCAAGCCGACAGAGTTTCTGGAAAGCCTGGGCTCTCCGGAACCTGGCTTTCACATCACCTGGGTCAGTATCGAGGGCTGAAAAGAGGGAAACAAGACATTCAATATAACTGGTTACATACATCCATAAATCTTAATCCAGTAAGAGTGACAGTTCATGCAGCAGTACAGTAAATCATCTTTAACTGAAATGTGAACTATACACACTAGGACGGCACGATATAAGGGAAATATGAGATGATGTTAAATTTTGCGATAATGATGTTACTTGGAACAGATATTAAAGTGTACTCAGTTCTGCATTTCAGTAGACTGCTTGTTGAATAAAAAAAAAGGAAAGGAAAGGATCCCAACATTCTTTTATGAACAAATTGAACATTGAACATAAAAAGAGACCATAAAAATTATAATTACATTTTTACATTACTACTGTAACTCAAAAAAATCCCTGAGTGCAATATCACAGTCTTTTGTAATGTGTTTATCACACAAGTTGACATTGGGTGGGTTTATGTGTGGTGAAAGTGATTCTTAATTAAATCATTCATCCAAGGGTCTATATATCACCATGAGTATCTCTGTCATTTGCAAATAGTTGCCGTTGAGCATTTTAATTGTAATAATTTGTCACTTTAGGCATGCAAATCCGCATGTCATTCAGGATCCTGGTTAGGGGTCAGCTACAGCCCAGACCTCAGCAGGTCACATTACATCTATCTGGATGGATATATTTCAATGCAGGTAAAAGTATACTTAATTGTGTATTCAGGTGAAGTGTCCTTTAATTTAAACTAAGATTAAAACGTGTCTTTGTACACAGCGATCTTTGAACTCTACAACATCCTGGGCCGTAATTTATCCATCCCACCTTTTGAGGCATCAGCCTCGGCCTTGTTGTACTCCTCCTGTTTCAGGTAGCAGGCAGCGCGGTTGCGGTACAGGACAGCTTTCTCTGCTTTGCTGTCACTCGTTTTTAATGCTTTGGTGTAACAGCAGACAGCGCCCTGCATGTCCCCTGCCTTGAACAGGGTGTTCCCCTCCTCCTTCATGAATGTAGGGTCCTTCTGGGTAAAAGAGAAAAGTAAGCAACAGGGACTCTGGATGACAGAAACGCTTCGAGTCAATGTTATCGAGATGAAATCTGCTAAGCTAAAAATAAAAAAAGGCTACGTTGCTAACTGCTGATGTCTTACCTTTTCTTTTTCATCCCCACTCATCTTCAAGGTGTACTACACAATACAGCGTTACTTAGTATGGAGAATATATAGATTTATTTTTACTCTACTTGGTCACAAACGCCGCTAACTTCAGCCAAACATGACACATCTTGCTCTGCTTCCGGGAGTCCGGAGCACGTTGATGACGTTTAGCTAACAACCCCGCCCCTCGCCGCACGCGCCTTTACCATAAAAGGAAGAGAGGAGCCAGAGCTTGTCTGTCTCCTCTCTGCTTTATTTGGTTACATTTTCATTCTGTGGCTTTCCTTAGTCCACACAGACACAGAGGGTTTTATAAAGCTCCTTATGAAAAAGAAGAGAACCGGCAATTCAAGGTTTTGCATTCAGCTGTAGGAAGTATTTAATGTTGTTGATGGACTAAATGCTTGCTAATTTTTCAAAATGGTGACAAATAATAATTAAAAAAAAAAAAACAGTCTCTTTGTGGAGTAGTTAAAAGCAAAAAGGACACTTTGCATTTTGATTCTCGACATATGACTTTCAAAAGTGCATTTGCAGCTGTGTCTCCCTTCAGGTCAACCCAACAGAAGGAACTGTCCTGGTATGGTATTTTCTGCATTACTCACCTGGGACTCTCATTTACCAGGACAGCCGAGCACCATTGTTGTGTTTCCTCCGTTGCTGTGGAGACAAGGTTCCCTTTGGGCTTTGTGCTCAAGTGCACCAGTTAAGACTATCACATTACTATGGCAGCTTTGTTAATTTAGAGAGAATAACCAGCATAGCCAGTTGATATGTATTTCCTAAGGGTGGGGCTTGTTTTGAGACTGCATACATACCAGATCCACAGGATGTCCACAAGAGTCAGTTACAGCACCAGGGACACTAAGAGAAGAGTCCCAGTCTGAGATGAAATGAAAACCAGCTGTGTAAACATTTGTTCCTTATCACAACTTTGTTTCGTGAGAGATTATGCTTTCAGAACAGGATTCTGTCATTGGTACTTTCTTGTATCAAACCTATTTTTAAGTCTGGAATTTACACTCACATACACCTCAATCATACACAGAATTTTGAATAGCTTTTGTAGGCAGGTATTTTTTCACTCAAAAGCTGCAATAGCCCGCTGAGTGCACAAGAGGTGAGAAGTGATCTATTATTTTCTCCATTCTTCAGTCTCTGATACACTCCAAACATAAAAAAACATGAATAAGAATGTTCTTCTTTCAAAAGATATAGTTAGCTAGTTTTTGAGAAAACGTAGACTTGTTATCAGAGATTGTACTTCAGTCAAACTCACAGTTATTCAGTTTCTTGCCTTTAGCCTAGTAAAAAGAAAAAGTAAAGTAGTGCACTGGCCTTACTAGGACACATGTTTCGTCATATCCCATGTTATGCCATTTTTAGACTTCTTTATTTTAGACTTTGGAAGATGATCCAACCAGATGCAGTTGTGGCCTATTATCACAGGTACAGCCCACACAGTAATGGACTATTAATCTTCTGGCTCATAGAATGATGATTCTGGAAACAATAACAGCCCCCCACATGACATTTTTGAATCAGTGATAAAAGTTTTCAATCAATCAAACTGTATTTGTTTAGCACCTTTGAGACCAATGCGCACAAGAACATTTTAAATGATAAAAAATATATAATGTAATATATTTTGAAAGCTATAATAACACCTTTAGTCGTAAAATATTATGCAATAAAAACTAGATCAATGAACACAGAGCTTTGCAAAGGTTGTCTTGTGTGACTACGATGCTTGGATCTGCTTGCTTACTGTGTTCTAAACTATTTTTATATTTACTGTGTTTTTGTAATTATGCTGTCATTTATTTCATAGTTGAACACATAGCAGATACTCTGGCTCTACACTCACCCTGTGCGTTAAATCATAATATTCGCATAATAATAAATATGTAATAATTCAGTAATGTATACATTTATGTTGCATTGCAGACACCCACACTCTAGAAATGAATGGTTGCTGCATTTATTGAATGTATTTATATTTATTTTATTATGGCCAATCACTGACTGATGCGCAGCTCCTCTCTTTCCCAGAAGCCTTTGCAGCAGCTCAGAGATGCTAGCTGCAAGGCTAACTGGTTCAGTTGGTAATCTGTCAGCCCGGAGCTAAAGGCACACACTGCTGGGCTCTACACTCTTCCGGATTACTCTCCTTTGATGGGTAACGTCAGATTTTTTCATTTTGTTCACAGAGAGACAGGGTCCCCAAGGTCGTGCACAAGTGTTAGCCGCGGTTTAGATGGAAAGTGGATGCTTGGACAGGAAATATCAGCCACGTATTGTCTTAATGTTATCAAGCCGATACTTGCTGTCGTCTGTAACGATAGACATCATTCTGCCGTGCAGCACAGGCTTCTCACGGATGCCGAAGGACAGCTGTGACTGCTGTTCACCTAGATTTATCATTAAATTACAGCCCTCGTACTAACGTTGTCCGACTCTCGAAGCTAGCTCTAAAGCGGTCGAGCGGATGTGGTAACTTAATAATGGAACATCTGGTGGCTAGCGCTAGCTTGATTAGCTGCATAGTCGTGATATCTCGTTAATGTTAACGGGATTATTAAAGTTTGGCAGAGTACGTTACTGTGGCTAATGGGTTAATGTGGCTAATGGGTTAACGAGCTACCTGTATTAACTAGCTGCGTGTAACTGATCCTACACAGGATAATGTCCAAATGCAGGTATTTTAGTGCTCTTAAGTTTGAAGCCACGCACTGTCGCTAGCTGCCCGGCGATAGCTGACTAAAAGTCATCCAAGTTAAACATTACCTTTTGAGTCAATAACCCAAAATATACTGATTAGGGGAATTGATGCTATCACAGGGGATTATAAATATTGAGCAATGTTTCCCTTGACGCTAATATGCCTTCATGTGATCAACTTGGCACATGTGGTTTATTACATGTTGTCACATAAATGAAGAGCTGCAGTCGTTCGTTGACTCCCCAACTAACAAAGCCCTTCTTGTTGGATATATTCATCATGTGGCACAGATAAACTAAGAAATAATTGTCTTCCTGCTGACAGTGACGCTATTTTTCTGTCAATATAAGCAAATGTAAGTGCCAGGTTATTATCCCCACTCCCAGTGGTAATGCTTAGATAGTCCCAGCCTGAAAAGTGAGCGGATTATGATCGTGTTGGATTTGCACACAGAGGCAAACAAGAACACCTATTAGTGCTGTGAGGAAACACAGGCCACTGGGCTCAGCTTGATTTTTATTTCCCACCCCTGTTGACTTTACTTATCAGACCAGTCTCTCACTCTACAACACAGTTCTTTTCACCTGTGCCTTTTTTTCTATGACAGTTCCTCTTTGGATGGCTGAATACATATTTTCGTATGCTCCAT
This sequence comes from Bovichtus variegatus, assembly GCA_943593645.1. NCBI lineage: Eukaryota > Metazoa > Chordata > Actinopteri > Perciformes > Bovichtidae > Bovichtus > Bovichtus variegatus. The sequence continues at coordinate 15,537,453 of CALSCE010009442.1, forward strand.
TAATGTACAATTTTTCTAACAGCTGAAGAAGACCCTCTGATGTGATTTCAACTTGGCTCTTGTGATCGAGGACAGACACACTGCCCATGCTGCCACAGTAGATATTCTGTCACTATGCTACTGAGAGAAGAATGACATTTGTCTCATTTTAATTCCTGGAGCTGCCCCGGGCAGAGTTGAGGCTCGATTTGAAAGCTGCTGCTCTAAGCCAAGTTGCTCTCTTTCTCAGCCTATTTCTTTGCACGGCCACAGCCTAGGGGCTAAACTGTTATAGCACCAGAGGCCAACTGAGCAATAGGGGACTCTGGCTGTACTGGAGGATTACACTGTGCTGTGGGAGTGGGGACTGGACCAGGAAAGCAGGTCCAACGCGACGCACATCATGCTGCAGGCACACTAGGCTCCCTGTTTGAGCCCCTTCTGTGTGGCGTTTGTTTTTTTTCTTTTCCTGCAGTCTCATCGGTTTGGACGGTTGAGCACAAGGGTTACTTTGAAGGAGCCCACCGGTGGCTGTGGTTTGGCCAATGCTGACAGACTGCTTGCCAGCTATTGCTGATTTAGTACCCTTGTCCACTGCTGCCACTTGCTGTAGCCCCCTTCGTTGTGGTCTCCAGTATGGTGAGTGGAGGCTGGAGGCATCGCAGGATTGCAACGGAACCAGTAATACAGGTGTAGCTGGTTACTTCCCCTTTGTTCTGCACTGTGACAATTTGCATTCAAGCATTTTTTTTCTTTGTGCTTGAAAGAACACAGCCAAGGTCATTTTTTAAAATTTAAACCCCGGAAAGAAGACCGCTCCAGAGGAGGATGAAGTTGAGGAAACAGGTGACAGTGTGTGGAGGGGCCATATTCTGTGTGGCTGTATTCTCACTGTATCTGATGTTGGATCGAGTCCAACATGACCCTGCAAGGCGACAGAATGGCGGGAACTTTCCACGGGTAAGTGTGTGTGTGCGTGTGTGTGCGTGTGTGTGCGCGCGTGTGTGCGTGTGTGTGCGCGCGTGTGTGCGCGTGCTCTTTATACAGTTATTTTTTCTTGTACTTCTTTTTGCATGTTTTGTTGTAATACACCCGATGTAGGATAAAAGCCGAAATTAACACAAAGACTTTATTCTAAATGTATTCATATCCCATAACACAAGGTTTATTATGTATTCTTTTTCTAATATTAAAGTGTAAATAGACATCCAATCATGTACCTATCGATCTTCAGTGCTGATTGATATCATACTGCTATTTGTTACCTTGGCTGAATCAGAAGATTGTCCATTGCAGGTTGTTTCATTTCAAGTCTTAAAACTAAAGTTTGTTCACTGTAACAGAGAAGAAGAATGTGGCTTTGGTTAACACATGTTTTATGATGTTCTACCGCTGTGTGATTTGTGATTTTTGTTTTTAGAGCCAAATCTCAGTTCTGCAGAACCGGATAGAGCAGCTGGAGCAGCTCCTTGAGGAAAACCACCAAATCATCAGCCACATAAAGGACTCTGTGATGGAGCTCACAGACACAGGAGCTGTGTCTCCCAGTGGCCATCTGCCATTCAGAAGTGCCAATGGTTCCTGGGTCCTACCGTTCGACGGCCGTCCCACTTTCCTCGCTGTCAAGCCCCAGGATTGCCAATCTGCTTTAGGCGGCCATGGTCAAGCAGACGTTCAGGTGACCCTGCCATACTACTAGTTTTTCCCTGTAGATGAAATGCCAAGCAGCTAATCGGCAACGTTGTTATCACTGCTTTATTTTAAATGTTATTGCATACTTATTTTTGGGGTGTGTCTTGTGAGCAAATGATGAGTTTGTATTTCATTTTAGATGCTGGATGTGTACTCCATCCTCAAGTTTGACAACCCTGATGGCGGCGTATGGAAACAGGGCTTTGACATTACTTATGACCCTGATGAGTGGGACAATGAACCGCTGAAAGTGTTTGTGGTCCCCCACTCCCACAATGATCCCGGTGAGCTGAGAGTGCATAACACACACACACACACACCGCAAAACTTTGTTGAAAGTAGTACATTTCTCCGTTAGTTTAAAAGTCTGTCTGATCAAACTGTATCTTTAAGATGCAGCCTCTAGCATGTCTGAACACTTTTTTCCCCCTGCAGGTTGCATGTGTCTTGTCTGTAGACAAGCCAGCGAGTGTAGTCCTCACCTGAGTGGGAGGCTAGTGACTCAGAAAACAAAACATTTGATTAATTTGTTCTCATTATTATTAGCATAACGCTGACACTTGACAGCTTAGCCACAAACAATGGAATTAGAAAAATATTGGCGTTGGAAAGCTCTAGCTATTTATAGCTTGGATTGGCTGAGATTTTATTTTAGACTGACACTTCCATTAAACTTGTTTACCAGCCTGCCACATGCTTGCTAAATTGACAGTTATTGATACGTTGACAGGCTGCAGAGACCTGCACATTCTGTCCATCAACAATGGGAAAGGGCTTCATTTGGAGCTGCATTTGATTAAACTCTGCTGCGAAGTTTTCTTTGGCGTCTTTTGTAAGCAGCATTAAATGTCCAGGATTAATCCACCGTAGGAGAATTTGGCAACCAGAAAGCATATTGTCAGCTCACTTTAAAGGCAAGTGAAGCAGGTTTACTAATAGGCTGATTTCACTAAATGCTAAGAAGGCATTTTAAGGATTTTAGTCAACTGCAGGTAAGCAGCTTACACAACAGTGTTAAAAAAGACTGCAGTAAATAGTCTTGTCCCTCACAAACTACTAATACTTAACTTTTGCCATTTCAGTGGCCTTTCTTATGATTCTGAATAACTGCAGAATGATGTAGACCTTTTGATTGGACTACAATATGTGAGATAAATATTTGACAGGATTGATTCTCACTAAAAGTGCATGGAAGTGGGCTTCAGTCACTTTCTTTGAAACCACTCTGCTAAATAGCTTTCTGAGGGAAACTGCTGAACTTGAATAAAATATGAGTTTTATTTTTGATCTGTTGCAGCACTTTTTCCACAGCGTTGAATTTCTTACTTGCCCTGTTTTTCATGGCTTTGTATCACCCGGCTACATAAATGGGGGGGTGGAGGTGTATTCTTTCAGAGATGGTCCAGCTTTTAGCCAACCGTCTGTTTGCCATCTGTTGTGCAAATTGCTCATATTTAATCTTCTTGTCTTGTTAGGTTGGATCAAGACTTTTGACAAGTACTTCACGGACCAGACGCAACATATTTTAAACAACATGGTGGTGAAGCTGGCTGAGGATCCTCGCAGGAAGTTCATCTGGTCTGAGATTTCATTCTTCTCCAAGTGGTGGGAGACCGCAGACACGTACAAGCAGGAGGCTATGCGCAAGTGAGTCACAGTTTAGAGAAGCACACAGCCACCTAACTTTTCACAATGAGTTGAGATCTCTTTGATATCTTCTCACCTTAACAACAGTATTTTACTCTTTGTATACAGTATTCTCCACTGGCAGAATGCGATTGCTCTAAAAATAGCTTGTTATCGTGTTAATGTGCCTCTTCTTCTTAAGGGCCAGATTATCCTCACCTTGATTTTTTAATCCTCTCTGTTCAACAGATTGATCCTTGGGGGGCAGGTAGAGATTGTAACAGGAGGCTGGGTGATGACGGATGAAGCCAACGTTCACTATTTTGCCATGATAGACCAGCTCATTGAGGGACATCAGTGGCTTGAGAGAAATCTAGGTACACAATCACAAATGATTCCCTCCTCCAGCCTAATTCTAATTGTACCTACATGTTTAAGATTCTCTCCTCTTTGACATGTGAGGACTTTTGTCATCCCCACAATTCTTTTCAATATAAAAGTAAAAAATGATGCCAGTACTCTGAAGGTTTGATAGTAAAATCTGAGCTTGTCCTCCTACATGCGTCAGGTGTAGCCCCTCACTCAGTGGGTAATAAAATACTTTGTGCTACTTTCAGTGCTCCCTGCCGGGGAGATTTTCTTAAAGATGCATTGCCTCCTTTAGCCGAGCATAAACCTGAATTTATTGCTTCCTGCTTGCTGTCATAGGTATCACTCCTCGCAGTGGGTGGGCCATTGACCCTTTTGGTCACAGTCCTACCATGTCCTATCTGCTGAAGAGGGCCAACCTGACCAGCATGCTCATCCAGAGGGTCCACTACTCCATCAAAAAACACTTTGCCTCGACCCGCAGCCTGGAGTTTATGTGGAGGCAGGCCTGGGGTGAGTGGATGGGAGCCAGCCATGTCATCTGATTCATGTGCTTATCTCTGTTAAGCTTGTTGTAGAATGAGTCATGCAGCATGCCAGTTGTCATGGCTAATAAAAGAGAGGGACATTTTGGAAGAGCAACCAGTGTGTAATAGCCTCAGAAGTGTTATCTTCATTATTATGTCTTAATTAATTTGACATCTGCTGAAGATTTACTCTCTGTTTGTTCTTAATGAAAACATCCTCTGATATTACACTTTTAGATGTTACCAAATTTGTGAGTCTTATCATCGCGAACACCACCCTAACTCAGGGCAGAACATACTTTTTTTTTATTAGGCAATTTCATTCTGGTGTTTTGAAGCTGCTGTTAACATTGGACGTCTCTGCTTTTACTGCTTTGACAGACACTGGATCGAACACGGATATCTTTTGCCACATGATGCCGTTCTACAGCTATGACGTGCCTCACACCTGCGGCCCCGACCCGAAGGTCTGCTGCCAGTTCGATTTCAAGAGGTTACCAGGGGGTCGGATAAACTGTCCCTGGAAAGTGCCACCAAAACCTGTGGTGGAGGCCAATGTAGCAGAGAGGTGAGACATGCGGGGGTTAAATCGGCAAGTGATAATCTATGACTCATTAAAGTAATTCATTAAGCAAACATGCCAAATATTCTGTAGTTCCAGCTCCTTAAAAGTAGGGAATTGCTGGTTTTCTGACATTGTATAGACAAATTGAGAAAATAATTGACAGATTCATCGATAATGTTACAGCTGAGGTGTACACGTTGGCCCTTTTTAGAGTAGATAACAAGAAATGTTAATACAGAAATGCAGACGGTGTGTTTTTATGTTCTTAATTTAGAAACGGTGTTTCCATTGCATCGTTTGTCCACCAATGAGCACTGACGAGGTTATTCTTTAACTGTAAAATGTCCTGCTCAGTCTGTATCTTGGTGTAGTCTTAAATATCCAAAGTTAAGGGATCCTGGTCAGACAATGTTTGTGTAGTTACTCGGGGTGTTGAACTTTCAGTATCTCACGAATCGTTTAAAAAAAAAAAAAATCAAAAAAAAAAATCGATTTAGTACATTGGGGTGCTAAATTCCAAGTCTGCTGTGCGCTAATAAATTCTGGCAAATTATGGCATGACAGCAGAGTAAAGTGTGTATAAGATTATAGAGTTTTTATATTTGAAAAAGTTATATCAACTTATTGCAGTAATGTAAACACACAGGCCAACCTAAGAGAAAAGGTAACATTTATTCATGCTAACATTTCACAAAGAAATGCTGCCTGTTAAATAAATACAATTGGCCGACTAAAACTGTAAAACTGGTATTTTGTGCGATATCTAGGTTCTTATGTAGTGTATGTAGTAAAATGATTTTTGAAAGTTGTGATTCTTACATCAATTTTCTTTTTTGTAAAACAAAAAATGGCACAGTCGTCCAACATCCTGTATTAGTCGGGCTATTATATCTACATACTAAACACACACAGCACATTGGTCAGTACTGTTGCAAAACTCTCAATGTTATCTGTACTAGTCCCTTACAACTAAACTTGAACTTGCGCCAAAGACAGCAACCAGAGAAAGTGAATGAACTGAGCGAGACAGACGTGGTCTGCAGAAAGTCTTTCCAGAACTTTCCAGAGGACATATCTCAGTGGCTAATGGAAAACACCCCCGGGGCTAATTTGATCCTCCTCTTTCCAAGGTCATAGTGATTTCCTACAAAACTGGCGTATGCAAAGTAGGTCAGTATGGATGCCAAGAAATGTGTCTCTTCAGTTTTTCCTTCATTTCCCCTCCCGCTTTCTCGATCAGGGCAAACCTGCTCCTGGATCAGTACCGTAAAAAGTCGAAACTCTACCGCAGCAAGGTGCTTCTGGTCCCTCTGGGAGATGATTTCCGCTACGACAAGGCGCTGGAGTGGGATCAGCAGTACAACAACTACCAGAAGCTGTTTGACTACATGAATTCTCACCCAGAGATGCATGTACAAGTGAGAAAACGATTTGTCAACTATCATACACAGTGTTCCCAAATATATGTTGTTTTTCTTTTGCATCTTTTCCATCGTTTGTATGCTTCTCGCTGTGTGGCGTACCAAATATCTCACTGTACAGCCTTTCTTGTGATAATGAATCATGCAGTGGTATTTTAACTTGCTGACAGAACAAAGACTCTGTCACGACTCCATGTTTGGTTCAGAAGATGCCATGTAAGATGAAAGGCGCATGCATTATAATGGGAATTCTTTCTTTTTGTCCCCTGTACAGCTGTGTTTGAGTAAAGTATTTTTTTGAATAATGTGTCATCTGTCTGGCTGCTCTTCCAGGCTCAGTTTGGGACTCTCACCGACTACTTCAACGCTGTATACAAAGCAAACGGAGTGGCCCAGGGGTCCAGACCCGCAGAATTCCCAGTGCTTAGTGGAGATTTCTTTGCCTATGCAGACCGGGAAGACCACTACTGGACCGGTTATTTCACCTCTCGGCCCTTTTACAAGAGCCTGGACCGTGTGATAGAGTCCCATCTCAGGTGAGACGGGTTTAATCACCCATCATTGATACCTGACCCCTACAACCTGTGCCGTGTTAATGATGCGGTAGCTGTTTATGTCATTGAGTTGTACAACAGGCACTTTGTTTCTTTTTTTGCATTGTAAACAAGATGTAGCTGGGGCGTACTTGTATAACAGAACTTGTAACAGCCTATATAAAAATTTAAAGGCGCAATGCAAATCAAGCCACAAACCTGGTATCACTTCCAAATGGATAGAAAAGTATTTTTAAACATAACACTAAACCAAACTTAAATCTGGTCAATATTGTTCTCTTCTTTATCCATTTTTTTCACATCTGTAATTTTTTTTTCTCGAACATCAGTAAAACAGGCCTATATTATAAAATGCAGCACAAAATGCTTGTTTTTAATTTTTTCAGTTTCATTTGGAACATACCTTTTAATTCATATGTTCGCACAAGTTATTGATCGTTGATCGTTCCTTTTTGAAGTCTAAATCTCTCTGGTTTCTCTCTACTGTGAACAATCGGAATCAAGCGAAACCGCTAGAAGTTAAAACTAAACAAAGCTCCTAAAGGGCTCCCTAATGCTGAATGTTTGTCGATGTCCTTCAGGGGGGCAGAGATCCTCTACAGCCTGGCGGTTGCGAGCGCTCGGCATGCGGGCATGGATGGGCGCTACCCGGTCTCAGATTATGCCCTGCTCGTCGATGCGAGGCAGTCTGTTGGCCTCTTCCAACATCACGATGCCATCACTGGCACTGCTAAAGAGAATGTTGTCATTGACTACGGCACCAGGTAAGGATCTGAGGGTTTAGAAAGAAATGACAGTACGGATTGAATAGGTTCAAAGCATTTAATTTATATGAATTAAAAAAACAGTGCCTCCTCTTTTTAGTCCTCTGCAATTGTGGCTAATTTATACTCGCCCCTTCTATACTTGTAAGCAGAATCACAAGCTTTCTACTGTGACTGCTACACTCGGCCACTGATTATTTCTCCTACCCCTTAGATTACTGCGTTCACTCATCGGTCTGAAGAGGGTAATCATCAATGCTGCTCATTTCCTGGTGATGAAAAACAAAGAGTTTTATCGCTTTTACCAGACCGAGCCCTTCCTAGAGACGGTAAGAGGAAACATGGAAGGAGACTTCTGCTGCCGTATAATAAACTGTAATACTTGCACAAGGAACAAAATATGCAGGTTTCTCAGTGTGTTTCCTGTGTTGCACACTTCATGTTGTAGGATGATAGGCGTGCTACTCAAGACTCTCTGCCTCAGCGGACTTTAATCGAGCTGGACCCAGCAGGCCCGAGGTATTATCTGCATCCCCCTGGCATCTTTCATCTCTGCCTCCTACCTCAGCCCCTCCGCGCCCATCCTGTGTTTCTGATTGCTTTTCCCTTTTCTCCACCAGGTACCTGGTTCTGTTTAACCCCATCGAGCAGGAGCGCCTGTGCGCGGTGACTGTGTTGGTCAACACGGTCCGGGTGCGGGTACTCACTGAGGATGGTCAGACCCTCCCTGTGCAGCTGAGTGCTCAGTGGAGCTCTGCTAGTCAAATGAGTGCAGAGGTATTTGAGGTAAGAGACTAAATTCATTAGCCACTGCTGGTTTCCACAAAGAGAAATTGGCGTGTGTGTTTGTGTTTTTGTGTGTGCGTGCGTGCGTGTGTACAGTTCTACATCATTGTCTACACTGGGTCTGTTTTATAGATGTATACTTAGATTGGAAGAAAATAGACTAAAAAGACACTTCACGTCACGGTTACTTGTGTGAACTGTCTGCAGCTTTGTGGGTAATATATGCGCCAGGTTTCGACAAGGAAGAAGAATGCATACATTAAAAAAGCATATCTGGTTCTGCTTCATCAATTGTGTCCATAAAGAGTCAAACCGTGTTATGGGAGTGCAATGCTAAATCAGAGGAGTACTCTTAACTATCTCTATGTACCATTATTGTATGTTGCCTAGTGCCGAGTGGGATGAAAGTATTGAAAACAGAATAGAATTTTTAATTAAAAAGGCATCAGACTAATGAGTGTGTTGTCTTAACTTCTTTCCTTTTGATATCTACCTGCAAGCCAGCTCTAAAACAGATACGTCTTCTTTCAGTTCTCAAAACCAAAAAGCACCCATTGAATCGGCTCATGTTGTATATTGAATCTGCAGTAGTAAAAAAACAAACATCCCATTTACTTCACGACATCTGTGAAGATTAATTTATTGTGCCCAAATAACATTTTCTCCACCCACAGAAAAGCAATGAATTTTAATGTAGCAGAGGAATACAAACGGTCTGATTAACACCACCTCTCATCACATTTTAATTACAGCAAACTGCTAATGTCGGAATGCTTTTTAACGTTCAATGAATGGCTTGAGGTCAACGCTCGCCGTTCATATTAACAAGGAAAATAAGGCCGGCATTGTAAAACCCGACTGTTCTTCCACCCTCCATCCAGGCTACTTTCATGGTCCGTCTGCCGGCCCTGGGCCTGGCTGTTTTCCATCTTTACGACTCTGCCGACTCGCCCATGACGCTCCGCTCTGACACGCTGCTCAGGCTGTCTGGTCGGGGCGTCACTGCTCGAGCCGTGGACCCGCTTCCTGTCCGCTCTCAGCAGTCCGACCCTCAGACCTTCTACATCAGCAGCCAGTCTCTCACTCTGGGCTTCTCTGGAACCACGGGCCTGCTGGAGGTTTGTGTTTTTTTAGCGACTCTTACACCGGGCGACTTGATATCTGAATCAAAGATTTGCTCATCTGTTTTAACTTTGATCTTTTTTTTGGAGAAAAAAAAAAAAAACCTGCAAGCTTGATTTCCCAATAAACCTGGGCTGTTTGATCAAAGTGAACATGGAATGTCTTGTTGCTACTCCAACATCCTTTCATCTTTCTTTTTATAATTCCATTTTATTTTGTGCTCTCTTCCTCTTCATGGCTTTTTCATCTGCAGAGTATCAAACGCAAGGATGATCCTCAGGAAGTGAAGGTTCAGATGCAGTTCATGGTCTATGGCACCCGTCCCTCTAAAGACAAAAGTGGCGCTTACCTCTTCCTGCCTGATGGAAAAGCAAAGGTATTCTCTCGGTAGTTGTATCTCAGATGTTTGCTTGCCTCTCAAAAGGCTTTGATACAGTCTCCCTTGTGTATTGTGTCATTGTATCATGCCAGGGTGCTCGGGGCAGGAAGGCAGGCAGACTGGGTGCTGCTTCATCTTTTCTTGAGAAATGCAGCAGAGTGTATCTAGTTACTTATTCTGTTGCTTCTGCTCCCATTTTTAGCACTAATTGTGTTCATGATTCCACTTTTTTCTCGCTCCCTGCTTTTCAGCCCTACAACCAGAAAGAGCCACCTGTGGTGCGCGTCGTGGAGGGGCCTCTCTTCTCGGAGGTGGTGGCACACTACCAGCATTTTCAGCAGACCATTCGCATACACAATGTGCCAGGTAATAATCAAACGGATATGCACATGGAATTAGTTCAGAAGGCCTTTGCGAAAGCTTTTTAGTTAAATTCACCAGATGGTACAATACAAAAAGGGCCAATATGTTTGACAGAATGACAATTTATAATTCAATTAGCTACTTTATTTCCTGTAAGATACCCTTTTTAAAAAAAAAAATAAATAAATAAATAAATAATAATAAAAAAATAAAAATAAAATAAATTAATTAATTAATAATAATAATAAATAAAAATAATAATAATAATAATAATATATATTTTTTAACTTTAAGCAGGCAAATGCAAATTCCTATTTGCAAGTAGAGTTCATTTGTAGATCACATTGTTCCATTCACTTCCTTCTGCCGCCTGATATTTGGTTCTCGATGGTTTTGTATTTTCAGGAGTGGATGGGTTGTCTATAGACTTCACTACCACTGTGGACATCAGAGATCAGACCAATAAGGAGCTGGCAATGCGACTGGTCACTGACATCCAGAGTGGAGACGTCTTCTACACGGATCTCAATGGCTTCCAGGTCAGTCCCACCCTCTGCGTTACAGAAGAACAACTTATCTTATAAGCATCCTGTCAGAACACAACAATATGAATTAAAAAAGAAAAGAGATTGCTCAAGCTTGGCAGGCCTCGCAGAGACAACAGTGGTTACTTCCTCTTCTGGATATTCTGTCGAAAGGACACATGGTGCAAAACAAAATAATGTAAATGTTTTAGTTAATGCTGTTAAAAGCATAAAGGCGCTACTGTAAGTATAAGTGAACCCTCGCAGGGGAGGTGTCAGGGGTGTCGCTGTGTTTTCTTGTTTTTGTTCCGTCTGTTTTTTCCAGTTAACGATCCCTGACCTGAACATTTCACATCTCCTTGTCAGTAACTTTGACTTATTGTGTCATTCTGTGTTTGATCTCTTCTTTTAGATGCAGCCTCGCCGCCTCTACCTGAAGCTTCCCCTTCAGGCCAACTTTTATCCCATGACCAGCCAGGCGTACATCCAGGACGGCAATCACCGCCTCACGCTACACACGGCTCAGTCCCTGGGTGTCACCAGTCTGGAGAGTGGTCTGTATTTTTAATCATAATCATAATAATAATCATGTCCTTCTTCATCATTTCATTTTTTTAATGAAAGTTATCTCTGAAATGCACTCTCTCTTTTTCTTTGTTAACTGTCTCTCGCCCTGTGTGGAATGCTATTGAAGCACTTATCTCTCCCTCTTGTCCCTTGAGACAAAACGGTTCATCCTCTCATGTCAGTGTACTGAGCTATTCCTTTTATCGTCCTTATGCGAATAATCAGCCGTTTTTTTTGTAAATGACTGCTAGCTCAAAGTGTTTGTCTTCATCGACTGATGTCTGAAAGTTCAATACGCTGGCTGTGTGTGATGGATGTCGTCCTTGCTCCTCCTCCCTCAGGCCAGCTCGAAGTGATCGTGGACCGGCGGCTGATGCAGGATGATAACCGGGGGCTGGGTCAGGGCCTGAAGGACAACAAAAAGACGACCAACCGCTTCCGACTGATGCTGGAGAGGAGGTTCACGGGCAACAAGGTCAGTAAGACGACAGCGAAGTGGGTTATTGAAATTCCAGCACACCACATCTGACTCTGGGGTGCTGAATGACTCTCTTTAAAGCTGTGGTATATACGTGTCGTATCATTCATTCTGTGTTCATTAACACCCGTGTTCACATCTTTTGTCAGTACTCATTAACACCCCATCTGTCTTTTCGTTATCCTCTCCTCTCTCTAACTTTGTTTTCCTTTTTTGTTTTTCCACTCCATTGCCTTCAGCATGAGGGCTTCTTTGCAAAACTCTCCTCTTTGTTTCATTTTTTCCTCTCCAAAATCTTGAGCGACGGAGTTCAAGAGGTAATGTTGCCATAGCCAAACCGGTCCATCTTTATGACAGCGCCATTGAAAGTAACAAATGATATCATTTATCAAGTAAATGATTAGCAGATTGGCAGCGAATGGAAAGCATTGATTGCAGTTAGCTCTCCGCTAAGACTGCTGATGGTGTTAGATGGTGCTCTGGCTTTTCACAAAACATCAAACATCATGTTAGAAACACTGTAATGCTCTTAATTTAAAAATGACAACACAGCGGTATGGCTGTAACCAACCCAATATAGATTGATTAGTAGTGCGTGTGTGTGTGTCTGCACTAGATTTAGAAATATACCTCGTACTTTGACACAGTAGTTCAAGTTCAAGAGGTGAGTCAGTGATGTAGCTGTAGTTGCACTGTCATTTACGCCCGTGGCTTAAATCTGTCTCCACCCTCCTCCAGATGATGGACAGCGCCACTACCAGCTTCCCGTCTATACTCAGTCACATGACATACTCCTTCCTGAACCACGAGGTCTTGGCGCTGCCCGTCCTGCCCAAAAGACGCGGCATCCCTCCCCTGGAAACCTTCGCCCCTCTCAAGTCCATCCTGCCCTGCGACTTCCTCCTGCTGAACCTGCGCAGCATCCAGAGCCAGGTGACGAGACCAAACGCACACTCATTTTTTGTTTTGAGGTTTTGGGTGTGTTGACTTTGAAATTGACTCGTGTCTCCTGTGTGAGCAGCAGGACCCCCAGTCTCCGTCTCCATACACCGCTTTGATTCTTCACCGTCTGGCGCTGGACTGTGGACTGGAGGCTCAGAACCTGGGCTTCAACTGCACCACCACACAGGGACAGGTCAGGGTAGAAACACACACACACGCACATTCATGCAAAAGGAATCAAACAAACAAGAGAAACCAGACTGACTGCTGTAAGATCTCAAGGCTTTTTGCACGAGCAGAGATTCTATACTACTTTATATACTTCTACTCCGAGACAGAAGAAGTGATTGTACTTTTTAACCCACCACATTTATCTGTCAGCTGTAGCTTCTGTTTAGTTTTCAGATTGATATTTTAAATTCGAAACGTATACTCGGTTTATAAAATATGATGCCTTATTTCTGGTTAAACTAATAAACCGTATATAAAGCAGTTAGAAATAGCTCTGCCTCCAACATGAGTTGCTGCTTTAATATTAATGCACTAAAAACAATAATAATCCAACGATATAATACTATAACACTGTAAGGGGCCATTTTTCATAATGAGATACTTCATGCTAATTAATTTGTACCTTTTACAGAAGTGAAGCTTTGAATGTGGGTTTTTCACTTGTAATGGAGTGAAAGTGTGTTCTTGCTACTTTTACTTCTGTAAATGATCTGAATACTTGTTCTGCCTTTTGGATTTGTTTTCTACCTGCTGTAAACTAAACTTGAAATGTCCTCATCCCCATATTTTCAACAGACTTGTTATGTTGTTGTAATGTCATTGTTTGATTATACCCTCTTTCTGGGTGTCATTTTTAATTTTTTTTTTTTAGTGCTTGATTGTGTACATACTGTGAAAGCACATAGAGGACAATAAAGAATGAATATATTTGCATTCTAACTTGCACCAGCTTGTTTAGTTTCTAACGTCCTCTGCCTTCCTCTCTCTCTCTCTCTCTGTCTCTCTGTCTCTCTGTCTCTGTCTCTCTGTCTCTCTGTCTCTCTGTGTCTCTGTGTCTCTGT
>CALSCE010009442.1:15551193-15571363 GCA_943593645.1 Bovichtus variegatus
CTCTCTGTCTCTCTGTGTCTCTGTGTCTCTGTGTCTCTGTCTCTGTGTCTCTGTGTCTCTTTCTCGCTCTCTCTCTCTGTGCAGCTGAGCGTATCTGGACTGTTCAAGAACCTGGACCTGCAGCTGCTCCAGCCCATGTCCCTGACTCTGATGCATTCCAGCACGCCTCTGACCAACGACTCCACCATCAGCCTGGATCCCATGGAGATCTCCGCCTTCAAGCTCAAACTGCGCTAGGAGCCGTCTGGACTTTAAAAAAAAAAAAAAAAAAAGGCAATGAAAACCCACCAGACTCCTTGGCCCACGCCGGCCACAGACTGGCAACAGAGGGGGTCTCTCTGTTTTGTCAAGCAGAACCACAAACACTACAGTTTGGAGAAGGAAGGATCCACTGTAACAGGACTGACTGCACAGCAGGGGGCAGGCGATAGCTGTTGCTGTGGACATCTCCAAGAGCAGCAAAACCCGGGTGAACTCGCAGCTGTTTCAAAAAACAAGAAAGACTGCCAGGATCGCTCAATCAGATACAACCCGGGGCTTTGTTTGTCTCTAAAACGGAAAAATGAAATCTTGTTTGGTTCTGCTTTGTAAGATCTCGTGTCTTTTTCTATCTTTGCTCCATCCTGGACTGAACTACTGAATGTAAATATCCCAAATGGGGGGAGGGGGAGGGGCACATCAGAGTGCAATTTTACAAAGCTTTATTTGGTGTCTGGGTTTTTATTTTTATGTATGCAATGAAGAAGACACATCACAGCAATGTGTTTTTGTACTTGTCTGTCAATTATTATGATTAGTTATTTTTTTTTTCCGACAGACTCGAATGCAGCAAAGAGAATGTGCGGTCTCTTCTCAGCTCGCGAGGAGACCCAAGCTGCGGCTCTCTAAGCTAACGTATGTCCGAGTCCAAGAGACCCACCACGGCGCGATAACAATGTGATCATTAATCATATCGGATGACTGTTCGCCTTCTGTTCGCTGGTTTCGCTTGTAGATAGTCGGAAGACTTTCTTTCCGTCACTTTTCCCCTCTGAGCTTCCTCTTTGCTGATGCTGGAAAAAAGTGCTTTTCTAAGCCCCCTGTCCATCATTCCTGTGCTTGTACTTCACTGCTGAGAGGGTGGTTTTCTGTACCATACTGTATGCAGTAGAAGACTAGACAAAGACTTTACCTCATATATATATACCATACGGCAGATATATCGGTATGTGTGTGTCTGTAGAGGATGTTGATGTGAATATTTGAGGGTTTATCATTTTTTTTTGGGGTGTATTGAGGTCACAGTGCACACTATCAGGGACCATTCATAGTACTGTTAGGTATCATCGATCAGTTTAGGGGTCTGTGTCGAGCTGTGGGTCGTATCTTTGCAAGACAAAGGGAGTTCCCCATTGAAGATCAGAACAGAAATTAAAGGGTTAGTTCACCCAAATTACAAAAAGGCATATCTGTCTATGCAGATGAATTTGGTTTTGAGATATCCATCTAGAGCTGCCACATAATGATATCAAAAAAAATAAAATGTCAGAACATAGAGAAGAATGCCAAAGTTATGTCTTTTTAATCACGCGTTTTGTACAAACGGCAATCCAAAACCTAGAGATGTTAAAGATTTTTCAGACATTTCAACAGAAAAGTAGCGCTCATCATTTTAGAAGCTTTTGCAGAATGCACTTATTGCATCATTTTGTACAACACAGTTAAGTGTTGAATAGGAAAGTTCTTGTATACTAACTACAAAAAAATATACTATGAAGGTTGTTATGTAGCACATCTATCTCTGTAGTATGCAATTGGGACACAGCAATAGTGTGTGTGGGTGAGTGAGTGTGTGTGTGTGTGTGTGTGAGAGTGTGTCTGTGAGAAAACTGGGTGAGGCACTGTTTCCAGAAGGAGATGTTGCTGTTGCATTTTTTCCCCCGATGTAATTTTGTAGCTGTGAATGAGCGTTATAAGAAAAATGCATTCACCTCGGTTGGTGGTAGAAATCTCGACACATCAAACCAAAACTGTCTGCATGTCAAGATACCACTAGGTGATCCATGACTGAGAAAATTAATATATTTTTGTAATGTGGGTGTACTGAACCTTAAAAAAAAAATAAAATAAAAAAAAGTCTTATCAAACAATACACAGGGATCCTCAACACAGAAGAAATCCGTTTCTTAAAATGAGCTGCAGCTCCACAGTGCTTCTTAACCTGAGGCCTTTTTCTGGTGCCCATCTGCCTCCACAGCCACCGTGGAGGATGTTGTCATCCGTGTCCAAAGCTGCGGCCAGACATCCCACAGCCCACCTGTGTCTCACTTTGTGCTGCCCCAGCATCTCACCCCGCCCCACTGTGTTTCATCACTTTAACCGCTCTTCGTCTTCATTTTTCCACAGGAGTTCTGCCGCTTTGTTGCTCTCCTCTGGCCTGATGTCTGGTCTGCCATAGCTCAATACATTCTGCTTTCTCTCTCCACTGTGAGCACTGCAGACTCCCTCTCCCCCCTCCAGCTGCTGTTTCTGTAACACCAGACTTCACCGCATCTTAAGTTGCACGTTCCTGTTGTCTAACCTCGTCATAACTTTCTCTCCTGCTGTGTGTCTCTGTATAAATGTCGTTTTTTTTTTTTTTTTGTATGTGGTATCTGTTGTAGCGCCGTTTTTGTTTGTTCAGAGGTAATATATGAAGGCATGGTCTCTTCTGTATTTGTTTATTCATGATGGATTAAAGCTGTAGTGGAACACAGGAGATGGGGATTGAATAAAGATCGAATTACAAAATTGGTCTTTTAAAACAGTTTGTCTTTATCTGAAATCAATTAAATTTATTTAAATTGTTTTTTTCAGTCTTTTTAATGCACTGGTGAATCTCTACTGTATTTTCCTGCTGTTTTTTTTTTGGTCCAAAGAGCTTTTATTGATTCTCTCAGTAGGGGGCAACATTGAGTCAGTACAGGCCATGCCTCGATGCTGCCAGTCAGATAATTGTCAGAGACATCAGCCCTTTGAGACGGTCCAGTGTTCACTTGTCAGTGTCAACCTGACGTTAAACTGAGCAGTTTTCAATCACAGATAGTTTGTGGCAGCAGGTGTCCACCCATACCGTACGCCTCTGTTAGACAAAGGTATTGGTGACAAGAGTTGAGCAGGACAAGAACATGAAAAGACAGGTTTCTTTGTTCACTCTTCATAAAAATGTACAAGGGACAAAAAAATGTGTGGTGGCAGAGATGCCTGAGAGTGATCACTGCATGTGTGAAGGAGAAAGGAAGCGACTGCGTGTGAGCGAGACTCCTGTGGTGGCACCCTGGGGACAGCCCCTGCATTTTACTCCAGACTCTGCTGGTGCCGACAGTTTTTCAACCTTTCTGTGCAAAATTGGAGGGAGGAGGGAGCGAGGAGGGGGACAGTTGGCTTTATCCCTGAGCATCAGATTCAGCATAAACACACAGATAATGTTGGACCAGCTGGAATAATGAGGCTGGAACCTCAGTGTCCAATTAATATGAATGTGAAATCAGCTAATGGGGCTCGGATTTGTTGTTTTAATTAATCTAATATTTCTTCTTGCCAAGCCTTGTTAGTGAGCAGCATTGCACAGAACATGACGGCTAATAAATACAGGCTAAAGGGCATACAGGGAAAAAGACCTGATGAAAATAAGTTCACAGAAACATGTAATGAAGGTATGAATGAGTAGACAAAAACACATCCATTTTCTTTTTTTTTTTAATACATTAGCTAATTCGTACATAAGTTCATTTTCACACGTACTGCATTTATAATGAAAAGCATGACACATCCGGCGGTCACTGAATTGTGCAGCCAGTTCTCCCAGCAGATCTAATTATGGGCACTGAAAGAATGTACGTTCACCCATGAACCCAGTTACCTGCCTCTGCAGAGGGTGTTACAAAGGAAAGCTGCTAATGAACAAAGCTGCTACCAGCTGGCACTGTTTTCCCGCGTGCATACAAACCTTCTCCATTTATATTAATTTCAACTTTAAAAGGGCCACCATATTGAAGTTTGAGAAAACACTTTCTTCAGGGCTTTTTGGCAGCACGCTCACTGCAACGGGATAGTAAGAAGAAGAGAGAATGCTGGCGCCCTGTTAAAGCTAAACGCCCGGAGTAAAAGGAAACACACTTGCTACAAAGATATGCTGTCATGAAGAAGTTATGAACCATCTGCTCTCACGTTTGTGTGTCAGAGGCTGAGTGTGAGATGCATAAAACCCTAAGTCAAAAAAAATCTGGTAGTTATGACACAGTTTATCAATGCAACAGCAAAAGTCATTTTATTACAGCATGAAACTGATCTCCACAATACTAACATCCATTGTCAGTTAAATAAAAAAGGATATAAAACAAACATAGAAAATGCGATACAAGATCTCATTACTTAATCACTGTAACCATTCTGGCCTTTAGATCCAAAGGCTTTTGATTCAACGTACGTAGCGGCATGTCCACACTGTTATAGATGAGGAAAAGAAGCATGTGTTTATCTTTCAATGTGTGGCGCTCACGATAGAAATGGAAAGAGTTTTTCCCTGATGAAGATGTTCTGGGAGAAGAGACTCAAAATCAATATGCTCTGTGAGGAAAAGGAAGAGAAAAATGATCTCAGCAACCAGGAGGGGGAAAAAAAGTTGTAAAGGTCAGCTTTGGGCTAAGTTTTTCATTTCATCGAAAAAAAATTGTTCCTCCACAACAAGTCAATGAGATTTTATGACTAATATATCTGATATGTCTATGCTGCGGTGGCAATTCCCACTGTGCCTTGATTGAAAACAGAGCATCCTCCACAGTTTCCTGCTTATCAAAACAGCCAGAGGGATGTTTTATTATGCCGTCCCAGTACGCTGCAGAAATCTTCAATTTAAAGTTTTCTTACTATTAATGAACAGCGTTGTCAACTTCACGACCGCTGGCCGACAATCTGCCAGGAATCTTATAAAAATAAGCGGCAATTTATTATTAGTGTGCCTGTGCTGAGGGCCAGGTGTTTGTGTTGGGGACAAATCAATGCATAACTGGGAAAGTAAATGCACTCTACTGGCATAGAGGAGCACTCCAAATATTTTACACATCAAGTTCCCTTTACTCGTCACAGAGAGTACTTCTCAGTCTGTTAGATTTGTAAAATGTTCTGAAAAAATAGCCCTGATGATGTCATCGGGGCATGGAGACTTCATTTTATTTCAGATACTGGGGTGTGGAGTTTGAAATACACGGACATTTACCATGCAGAGGGGCTATAACGAAGGATGTAGGATTCAGGGTTCTAAAAACCAGGTTATCTCGGCCTCAGCTGCTTTGATTTTGACTTATCTCTCTTGTAAGTCCCACAACTGTATAGGAGTGCAATACTACATTTCTGAAATACCCCTTTGACAAATTGGACAAAATATGGTCAAGCAGGTCATTTAAGTAAACATAAGTAACACAGTTGCATAACACCTCAAATTGGTGATGAAGAGTCAAATGCATAATGAACACATCTGACATATAAGATAAATATGAATCAAATAAGATTAATTAACACATGTAAATAAACACCTGAAGAAACTAATGATTGACTCTTTAATGCATTTGGATGGGGGTGCTGATGGGACAGTAAGGCCTGCGTTTTGTGTGATCCTCCGTCCTGTATCAGCTCCATACAGTCAGATCTAAATGCTGATGAGACCCAGCTTCTGCAGGTTCAGCTAGATCGAGCTCTGCGTCTTGATAAAAGCTGTCTTCTCGCTGTGACCGTCCACTTCCTCGCTGTCTGATTCAGACTGGTAGGCGATCATGTCCTCGTCCCCCCACACAGTGGGGATCCCCTTGTAGCATACCCGCGCCTTCCTCTCCCGTCCTTGGCCGAAGCCAAAACCGAAGCCCACCCGCACCCCCCTCGTCTCTGAATACACAGAGGGCAGTTTGGTCCTCCAGCCCAAAGAAACGCCACCAGAGCGCATCTGCAGCAAGAGGAAGACCCCGACGAAGGCAGCCAGGATGAAGGCACAGCTGAGCACAGCCACGACGACAGGCAGCTGATTGGATTGAGCTACGCTGAGCCCCGGAGGCTCCTCCCCTTCTCCGCTGTCGTCTGCTGCCGCTGGGATCTCCACCTCTGGCTGGGTTCCGTCACCCTGGAGTCCCCCAGCTAAAGGGGATTTGCGCTGGACCTGGTTCTGGTGCAGGCAGGAGGTGAAAACCAGGTGGCTGTGAGGCGGGCAGGACAGGCAGTCTGTAGGCCCGCTGCCAGAGCAGGTGAGGCAGGCAGGGTTGCAGGGCAGGCAGGCCTGGACCGAGGACAAGTCCACCCAGTTCTCCAGTGAGAGGTTGAGGAGCTGCGGCCCCGAGGTGAAGCCCGGCGGACACAACTTCACACAACCCTGGAGGAAGAGGGAGAAGCCGGGGCTGCACTCTGGATGGAGCGTGGGAGATGAAAGCATAAGGGAGGTTAAGTCTTATGCAATCCAATAAAACAACCAAAATGTCATCCACAAATAACTGTTTTACAAGTGCAATTTCCTTGGAAGTTTACTGGAAAGAACTATAGTTTATAATTTAGGGCTACAATTAATGTGCTGATTATGTTGTATTCATTGATTAATTCTTTAGTTTGTAAAAGATCAGAAAATAGCAAAAAAAAACTTGGAAATGTCATATTTGAAAAGCTGCAACTGTGAGAATAATCAATATATAAGCTGTTACAATGAGCCTTATTGTGTCCTTATTTAGAAGTATTAAATGTGATATGAAAAATGTTATTGAATTAACTGACTACGCATAGTATAGTGGCCAACTATTGTGAAATTAGAAGCAATATTTGTAAACTGTGAAGCGTAAGAGTACACTGAAGCATCACTGAAGATCTGATTGGAGCAGAGAAGCACTGAGAGGCGGGGACACGCCGAAGTGCCAACAAGGGGCCAATAGGACCTGGCCCCAGCCAATGTGAGAAGACTACACCTGAAAGGTGGCGGGTTTAAAATATGTAGTAAACTAGAGATCGTGGCCGTTCTGTGGATCTGAGAGACAGAGAAACTACTTAAATGTGGTCTGTGGACAGAGACATGGGTCCTCAGCTGATGCTCACCATATCATCATGGAATAAATACAGTTAATATGAAGAGAAGTTTTCTGAAATTGATTTCTATGCGTCTCTATTTCCAAATATAAGAACACAACAAAATCATTAAAAGTTTTGTATATTTGCTTGAGAAGTAACTTAATCTAATCTAATCTTTTTTAAAAAAAACCTTATTATAGGTTGATAGAGAGTTATTAGACAGTACACATGACACATGGTACGATTCATTTAATTGTTAGAAACCATATTCTTTATATTTGTTGAATTGCATGATCGCCTTTAATTTACGACCACGCAGAAAGACTTGAGCTTTTCGTACTGATCTTCTGTGCATGGTTAATTTGTTAAAAGGCCACAATCAGGAAATGGAAGTTGTGCAAATTGAACACAGTGTCTTTTTTCTCTATATAATTATCACCAAATTACAAAGAACCCTCCAGTTCCGAGGCCCTGTAAAACAAAGTGTTACCACTAACTCTTGATTTAAGCTAAATTATGGAGAAGTCGGGAACGATTAAGAGGAAAGTGTGTGAGTGTGTGACTTCATCTGCCTTATAATGAGGGACTCATCCTCCTGAACAGTTGTTGACGACGTAGCACCTCCCGCACTGACGCGGCTTTTAAACTCCCCTGCTGCTCCTCCATACGTCGCACACTCTGATCCAAACTAATATCACATATGGCAACGTGCATATTCATAGTGTGCGGGTTAGAACAAAAAAAAAATAAATGCAAAATAGGCTTGTAAATGGGCAATCTGTATTCACAACATTTGCTTTTCACAAGTCGGAATACCTAACACAGTCTGACCAAAAGCCTGTTTTGTAACAACGACTGTGTGCCAGCGCCAATACCAATGAGCCCGTTCCACTTAAGCGACTCTCGTTCAAAGTTTGTGTGAAGCACAAATGATCTCACCGATACAGATCTGCTGCGCGTCAAACGTCTTGCAGCTGTTGTTGGACGGCCGGGGGAAGTCAGATGACGAGGGGTTGACGACGCTGGGTCCAGTACCCCACAGGATGAGGGTGAACTGACTTAACACAGCTGAGGGAGAAGGAGAGAGAGAGAGGGGGGGGGTATTACGATATGGAAGAGAATATTAATGCAACACCTCTCAGAGAGGGAACAGTGTGAACTGGCTGAGAAGAGGATATGGGGGTGGGAGAAGAGGATATGGGGGTGGGAGAAAAGGGACACAAGTGATGAGAGCGGACCAAAACACAACAACAGCGGAGAAAGAGATACCTTCCTGTCTTATTTCCCCGGCTGCTCGGAGTAAACAAAGAGTCCCAGCGCTTCAACAAGTTAACTCTTCTTGACAATATGCTGCCGTTTGAAAGAAAACGCAGACCGATAATTGTAAAATAATAAATATGAAAACATTATCAACATGCTAAAAGCTAGGGTGGGAAACACATTTTAGGAAAAATTTTTTTGCTCTATTTTTTGGAATACTCTTTACATTCCGACTGAAATCAAGAAATCAAATGCTCTGACAAAGACAATTCTAATACATCCTGTATCTGCAGCTGTTGCAGAACTGTATTATTCTGACCGATCCTTTCATTCAGCCTACATGAAATGAATTGGACGGCCAACCTGTCTACCTGCGCGCGCTCTGCCCATCCGCTCATTGCAAATCTTCCACAAGCTGCTGCCTTGGCAGCTGTGAATGCTAACAACAGCCATGTTTGCGGTTTACGTTCATAATGATCATTTTAGGGCAAGTGGTTTTGGAAGGAGGCTTGAAGTGACGGGCTGTCAGTGTTGCCAACTTGGCGACCTTCTCGACAGATTTAGCAACTTTTGGAGATAGCGCCGATAGCTTCATTAAAAAAAAAAAAAAAAATAGTTGGCAACACTAGGCTGGGGTTTTTCAGTTGGATAATTTTAAAAATCTAGTTCACTCTTTCTGGCTTATCCAATGTTACCTACCCAAGCTTTAATTTGATAATCAAAAGGATGCCAACCACTTTCTTTCAGAAGAATATTTCTCTGTCCAGCAGCTGCAAAATTTTAATCCACATATGAGAGCGGCTCCCCCTAGTATTTACAGTACAGTTTTTATAAACTGAATCATTAGAGGGAGAAAGAAAAAAAGGAAGACTTAGCAGAGAATATTTGTTTAGCAAAATATGCAAGAGGACTTGAGTTAATGAGGGGGCAGTGAATGTTGGCATGATGTGATGTGACCAGACTGAACAATTAATGGTGATGAGTGGGGTTACCATAGTCACGTCCATTAGCTGCTACGTTTTCTATTTCCAGTGTCCATTCCCCTTGAGGATTCTCGCCCCATGAGTGGGTGGTCATAAAGGCCCAGTCATTGAATCCCTCTGAGGAGAAGTCGTTAGGCCTGAAAGAGGAGGGAGAAAAGATGTTCATTCTTTTCTGACGTGGAATGCAGAGTGTGTTTTTACCCCCAGAGAGGATACTTGTGGGAGATAAAAATGAGGTACATGCACATTATGTTCGTCCCTGCGTGTGAAAAAGTGACACAGGCAGAGAGAGATTGATATCATGGCCCGGCTGTTGCCGTGTATAGTGGTGTGTTTCACCGTGTACCTGGGGAACAGCAAGGTGGAGCGTGTGCCCAGTGGGCTAATGAGATGAATGGCCAATTTTCCTCTCTGACTGTGGGAGAGAGTGAGGCGAGCCTGAACGTGTTCCAGAGAGCTGACATATTCCGGTCGTCCCCAGCAGGCATCCACGCTCTTGCTGAACACCAGCTTGTTCCCGATGTCTCTGCGGGTTTGACGAGGGGAAGGGAGGGTGGTTAATGTTGTGTGGATGCAGAAATGGACACGGACAATTGCACTGTGCTACAAATCTACAGGACCGTCCCAGCTCCTAGGAGAATACAGTGACATCTATCAGGCTGAGCTGCGTGATAAAAGTGCTCACAATGATACTAAACCTCACTGTAGTTTACACACACATAGACACACAGCCACCCTTCTAACCTCGGTTCTGCAAGCATGGCGTGAACACACTGATGCTGCGGTCCCACTGTGGTCCAGTTCTGTGCCAAAGCGACCATGGCACCTGCATCCAGAAGCCCATAACCGTACGAATGACTCACTGCGGAGACAGAAGATGGGGGGGGGATAAAGAGAATGGCAGCTCGGTGGTGATGAGATAACATCACAGAGAAAGAAATTACTGTCAGCCAGATCCACTCTTTTACTGTAATACCATGGCGTTATATTTTTTCTTCAGTCCTGAGCCCGCAATCATGAATATAGTTCCTTCATTTTTTATCCAAAATCCCATTTAGACATCCCTTTCTGCAAATATAGTCAAAAATCGAAAAAAGTCTCGAGGAAAATAGATCAGAAACGCTCCCCTTCGTCTCAGGCGGCTGGGCGGTCTTGCACTGTAGCCCACATGTCATGAGCAGACAGTGTGTTGTTAGCAGGGGTATTGAAGAGTAAAGATCACACCAGCATCTAAGTTCACCTGTTATTAAAGGTGGGGTCCGAGATTCTGGAGAAAAATGTTGATATTTGACCACCACAACAAATACCCCCCCCCCAGATTTACCGTCCCCTCTAGCTCCCGCTGCTTCACTTTATACATCCCTGGCCTCTCCCCTGTCCTGTGCACGAGCAGGAAAGCCCCAGTTGCTCATTGGCTGGAATAGTGTTGTGTTGCTCGGTCCGCAGCGCACACACACAGAGCGGACCTTGAGGAGATATTCGCTGAATTGACGTGAAGTGTTTTGTATTACAATTGCTGACTCCGCCTTTAATGTGCTGCAGTTTACCAGCTATTTAGTTGTCTAGGCCCGGAAAAAAAGACGTTAGCGTTGCACTTTCCTCCGGTGAATGATTGTTTTGGGGGCCGAGGACAAAAAGCATGTTCATGTTTGTAAGTTAGGGAAAGCACGAGATTTTAGCAGGTAAACTAATGTGGCTTGATGTTCAGAGTCTGTGCATCTTGTGTTGCGTGGCTGCTGTCTGGCTCAGTGTGACGGTCTGCTCTGCCTGACTGCTGACATTACTGCTTTATGCAAATATGGTTTAAAATGAATCCATCATGAAACCAAAACATTTAAATTCTAAATGTGTTTCTGATCTGTTTTTCTCAAAGGAGATTCACAGAGACGATATTTATGCTGTTACAGCCAATAAAGATATATATATATATATATATATTATTGTATGCTTACAAAAATGTTCTTTCTGTGCTCAAAATGTCCCATTGTGTACTCAGGATAGAGGCACAAATATGACACCATAAACTATAAATATCTGTGCTGATTTGGACTAGCCAGCCTCTACCTCTGCGTCCCACTCCGTTGGTCTTCCAGTCTCCGGCGCTGAGGTGTCCGGGCCGGGACGTCCTCACCACCAGGTGCTGCATGTCCCTCCAGGTCAGGTTCATACTGCATGGACACAGAAAGGAAAGCAAAGTAACCCTACTGACTTTATGTCATGTAATAGCTGAAGGTATTATGCACATTATTCAAAAAAAAAGTCTGGTTTCGCTGACCTCGACTCCACGACAATACAGTGGAAGAAATATGAGGAGCTGTGGGATATGGAAAAGGTCAGGAGTCTGTAGACACACCTGAAATATGATCCACCTGAGCATATACAGTTAGGAGGGCAGTCATACATTTCTGAAATGTTATACTGAAACTTAGAGGAAGCCCTGAGGGATATGTCCATCAACCATAACAAAGGTATGGGCTCACATTATGGTTTTAATACCGGTGTTTTACACCGGTATTAAAAAGGTACATCACAACCTATTGTGTTGAAAGGTCAGGGAAACACGGTAAAACAGTGTCTACAACACTGTGGAGGACTGAGTCTAGACCTCTCTGTAATGATGGTTTCTAATGAGGTCGTGGATTGGAGGATGAGGTCACCTTCCACACAGTAAAAGCCCAATAAAAACGTGTTTTGTTTTTTTATAATATAGATTTATTAAAAGGCACAGCAGGGAAGCATTCAGAGGAAAAACCCTTGCGCTAAAAATATTGAAAAAAAAAAAACAGCTTCGTGGTTAAAGATAATCAAACCATGAATCATGCTGTTTACTGAGTGCAACACCACAGTAGACAGAAATAGAAATTGCACTGTTGCGCATCACCTCCACCACGCTCCGCATCAGCATTCACATCTCATATCCTCTCATGTGTTATTAATGGACAAGATCCTCCCCAACACCCCCCCATCCACTCAATGTCACCTCAGCAAAGAGCGAAGGGGAAAATAATAAAATAATAAAACACCAGAAAGCCAAAACACTCTTCCTATTAACTGATTCCATCTCTGTGAATCCCAGTGTGGTCCCAGTCTGATAAACTAGCTACTCAGTTATTACTGCTGCCTGTCAGGAGGGGTGCAGACGCCGACTCTACTGTGATGTTATTAGTGAGAAATAGTCTTTGTGGTGTAAGCCTCAGGTCTGTCACTCAGTGCCCTCATGATATCAGAGGTGACAGTGCTGAGATAAACCTGGCTGGGACGCCGAGTATGTATACCTGAAGTGAAACCCGGGACGTGAGGTAATACTGGATTTGATTTTGACACCTGTCAGCTGAACGCTAATGTGGAAACGAAATGAATCGTGCGACGAGTATAGCACGGCTGACTGATAAGAGGACTTAACACACTGCAAGATATGACTGAAGATACGGACATAATGGAGAACACATAAGAGTTGCTGACAGAAACTTGGATTCTGACACTCCTGAGTGAGCGATAATGAGAGACATTCTCCAGTTTATAATCTTCACTGGCGGCCCTACAGGTATTCAGATGCCTGTGTGGGCTGCAGCTGCTGATTTGTGTGGCTAATTAACTGATTATCAAAAGCTTAATTTGCTGAGGAAAGAATTTCTGGGCTGGGATTTAGGCCAACGCCGACTCCCAGACACTCGTGCACGCACATACACACACTTCACACGAGTGCACAGTGGAGCATAACAAATAAAAGTTTACAATAGAATTTAATTTAAGCTTTTCTTTTTATTTTATATATTGTAAAAGCGTAATGGCTACAGGGTTGACGATTAAAACAGCTTTATTATAGGAGGAGGTGGTGTCGTTCTCACTCACTTGGCCTCCAGAGCCAGAGCGATGATCCCAGCAGCCAGTGGGGCCGAGGCGGACGTCCCCGTGTGAGAGTCTGTGCATTTTTGCCTCAGGTCTGTGGTCACCTTGGAGACAGGAGAAGAGAGAGAAGAGCACAGAAATACAGAAGGTTAGACACAGTTAATATGACGCATTGAATTTCCCACATCAGCATGAGTGAAGATCACGGTGAGGGAGGTTAGACAGGGGAGGGATGGGGGCGATGGGAGCTTTGCCTGCAGCACTCTGAGACCTGAAGCGAGAGGAGCAGAGAATGAGCACGTAGGTTCAGTCTCAGGTCTGTGGATCGCGGCCAAAGGGTCAGTGAATGTCAGCCAAATCAGCCGAGTTAGGTCGGGTGATGGTGGTGAGACAAAGTATGTTAGCACTCCGGGTACATCTCGGGCTCTCAGTCTCTGCCAATGCCGGAAAGCTAATGAGGCCTGTCTGGGTCACGACAGGGACACGTCGGAAATGACAAGAAGCAAGAGGGCAAGGCGAGCTGTGAAGGTCAGGGACAGATTCTTGGTTCGCAACTTTTGGCCTGACAGATTGTGGCACTAATGGCCATTATCTGTGAAAAGAAGTCTTACGTGTCAGACGAGTAAACAAAGGGAGGTGTCTGCACAGGCCAACTGCTAGATATCTGAACTAGATTTAACAACACTTAGACATTGTATTTATTCCTCCCAATGCATTCACTGATCTAGTGATTAGTTATAACAAAAGAGTCGGACAAAACAAGCGATCCCACAAGCTCACCTCGGAACTTGAGATGGGCATTTTTTATTATAGTGTGACATTTTATACTAAGGCTAAGTGACTAATTGAGCAAATGAAAAAAATTATCTACAGATTAACCAATAATGAAAATAAAAGTTAGTTGCACCCCTACACTGATTATGTAGTATTATGTACTAAACCTAGCATTTTTTCAAAATACCCAGTAACTCAAACCCAGCGCCTAAAAGAGATATCAGGTGACCAAATCTGTCCACTAAATGAGCTCCTTGTGAGTTCACCTTTGATTTGTTTTAAAGCTGCTTGTAACTTGACAGTCTAGACACAAAGGTACCAAACACAAAAATCTAACAAAGTGAACATAAATCCTAGTTTTGGATAAACGAAAGCTGTATGAACTCACTGATACAAGAAATGGCAGCTTCTGGCTGCTACAGCAAAAAATACAACAGCAGCAGTACATTTAAAAGTGACTTCAATTTAATCCATTTTATGAGTCGTGTTTGCTCGCTTGAAGCATGCCTCTGTTGTATTTTGGAAGGGAATGGCAGATTTGTGGTTGTTTTATGTTATTCTGTGTCCCTGTGGCAAGTCTTTCTTCAGCTGACAAGCAGCTTGAAGAAAGCATGTGGCATCCCTCAGCTTTGCTCGCTGTATGTTACACCGATGTGGACAGTTTGATGCCTATTTTTGGATTGCGAGAAATATGATTAATGTGTACGTACACTCGAAAAAAGGTTGCTTTTGGATGCACCAGCATCAACTTTTGGCCAAAGCAAAGTATGAGGTGTGTGTTTATTTTTTGCAATGCTGACATTTACAGTGTGCAAGACATTCAAAGTATAAAAAACAATCCTACACAAAATGTGAGATGTTCAAAGTGTGAGTGTGTGTGTGTGTACACCCACTATCTGTTTCTCCCCTGGGTTTCCAGAGCTGTAAGTAGTAGCGAGGGTGGACGAGCAGGGCTCGCTGTACCACGGCACGTTGCCGGACTGCGTGGTGCTGCTGATGGAAAGGGTGTAAATGCTGTTGGTGTAGCCGTCACAGTTACAGCTGTCCTGTTCCCGGCCGCCATTACCAGAGGCCCAGACAAAGATGGAGCCTTGTCCGCCACGTCCCTGAGGCACAGAAACACGTATACGTTAAGGTTCATATAGACACACACAGAATAGATTTAGAGAAAGAGACTAACAAGAGCTGGTTGAAGTGTGAAACCTTTGACAAAGACGTGCGTCTCACTGCCTAAATGCCCAGTCACTTACGTGCATTTGTTCAGCAGCAGTGAACTGCTGTAGGCACAGCTCTTATCAATACATCATAATGTCGGGCGACTTATAGCGGCAGAACATCAGATAACAAACAGAAGAAATGTAATTACAAAAATCTACTCAAGCGTTATATAATTTAGGAGCATGATAAATGACGACATGAGATCTGGCAGTGAGACTGTAGGCTGCTAAAATACACACTGTATGAGATGTACATTTAGTGCAGTCGGGTCTGAACTTGCCAACAGGAGGCTAGAAACATTTTAGCAAAGTAACAAAGGCTGTAGTTCGTGAGAAACGCAGCTAAGATTAGATTGTCCCTTTTGTTCCAAGACACAAATCCTTTTTTATGCGTTTGTCTACAGCTGATTAGATTACTGCAACTCTTTAATCGCTGAAATGCCCCAGAAATCGATGGGTCGCCTTCAGCTTCTACAATATACAGCTGCCATGGTGTTCACAAGTTGTAGAATTTTTTTTTTTTTAACACATTTTCTGAATGTTGGCCTCCATGCAGAGTAACCTATGGCCTCATCGATTTGTGAGTTTTACAGCTTATTTTTGATTTGGTCTGCCTTCTTCCTACACTGCTGACCTGCTGATGGTAGCCTGAAGTCTGCAGGCCAGCTGTCGTTCCCGGGCCGCGCAGGAGACAGAGACAGAGGGCAGCAGGGCATCTGCAGTCAGGACTCTACTGCTCTGAAATAGCCTCTGGGTGGAGAAAAGCCTCCTTGTCGTTTTGTTAAAGTCATGCAGGCACATTTTTTTAATTGGCTTTTAATTAGTTTTCATTTTGCTGTCGTGTTTTATTATGCCTTTCTTCTAAACAATATATTTAGAAAGCACTTTTCCTCCTTTGTTAGAGCTTGCTATTATCTCAGTCTTTGATTTGTTCTTCTGTGAAGCACTGAGTTTTTTTCTTTTTTTTTTAAAGTGCTGAATAAATGAAGGTACGGTTATCAGTATAACCCACGACAACTCACATTTCTATTCAGCATATATCGACCCTGTGACAAGTTAATGAAAGCATTAAAGTGAAATCTTGCATCAGAGTATGAGAGCAGTAACCCTGAATAAAACCGAACGATTACTACTTTTTTTTTTCTTCTTCTACGTACACTTTGAACCCAGTGGGCGACAAAACAATAAACCAAGAAATACATATGGTGAAAGAAACAGATAAAACACAGCAGAGGGATTTCTCTTGAATCCCACATGCAGAGTGCAGAAATAATGAAATGGTGGATGGCAAGCATAACATTAATAAGGTGAGAGAAAACAGATGTAAACCATTTCTCCCTCCCTCTCGCTCACCCACAGACACAAAAACGACGCAAAAAGGAACATAAAAAGGAGTGTTTGATAAAAAAGCTGCAGGAATGTTTTACTACTCGTGTTGTAACGATTGTGATTGTCTGTCTGTCTTGCTCTTTGCCTGCTAAAAAAAATACAAGTCCTGGCTGTCACATCATCAGTTCCAGTATTTTGGCTTCGCAGTGCCGACAAATATAAAGATACTGGAATCTTTGCTTCCTTATCACTGTTGTTGCAACACTATTTTCTCCGGGTATGTTAATCACATTTTAAGCTTGTAAGTGTACAAAGGGACCTCAATTTCACCTCAACACAGACTTCAAATGAGCAGTTTTTTGAATTTCTTTAAATAGGATTATTCATTTTATTTTCTTAATGGATTCCTACATCTCTATCAGACAAATTGCAAGATATTTTGGGGGACACTTCCTTCTACTGTAGGTGTGATGCTGTCTGAGTCGTACCATATCATACCGCAATAATCTTGAAACTCTAGCTAATACTTCT
Source organism: Bovichtus variegatus (assembly GCA_943593645.1). Lineage (NCBI taxonomy): Eukaryota > Metazoa > Chordata > Actinopteri > Perciformes > Bovichtidae > Bovichtus > Bovichtus variegatus. Next base: position 15,568,193 of record CALSCE010009442.1, read on the forward strand.
TTACCTTCTAGCCCAATTTATGACCCGATGCTGCCTTTGCTGCAGGTTACAGAGGCCAGACGATAACACTTCGGTGCCACGGGTTATAGCACTGCCAGGAGAACACACGCTGAACCAGAAAGGTCCTGTTGTGCTGCTGTCAGGCAATTTCTCCTCACTAACACACCGTGATATGTGGAGCATTTCACATTTATTTCCACAGAACAATGTGCAGTTTTATTCATGCATACGTCAATTATTGTCTTTGAATCTAACTATTGTTCTGCATCAGCGACGGCTGCTCTGATTCTATATTCTCCCATTTCACATTTATCATTTTGCTGTACTGCTGATGCCGCATGCTGACACATGACAAATGATTACATTATAATATATCAAGCTCTTTAATGTCTTACTCTATCCAAACCTAAAGGTCTAGTCAGAGTTGCAGTTAACAAACTCACCTTGAGTTTGTCCTTTCCAACAATATATCTCAGAAAGATAGCCTCCATTAAATATTGACACAGTATGATTGTAGAAAAGTTCAGACTTCAGATTTCCAGAAGCATTTTTTGCTGGCATGAGAGAAATTGCTCCTTATGTAGCTGAAAAGCAATAGTTCAAAATGTGTTGGGAAATATGACTACAGTGTTCACTTACTTGCCAACGGTTAGATGAGAAGATCAATACTCCTCTCACATGAGCCAGCAGCCAGTTAGCTTAGTTTAGCATACAGACTGTAAACAGGGGGAAACAGCGAGCCTAGCTCTGTCCAAAGAGAACAAAATCCACCTGCCAGCACGTCTGAAGCTCAGTAATTAACACGTTATACACTTATGAAATTGCCATTTTACTAAGAATTATGAGTCAGACTATTTCTTGTCTGGGACCAGTTACCAGGACGTTACCGGTCAATCGATTTTTGTTTTCCCAGACCTGAGCTCAAACATATCCTGACTCCAAACAGCCATTTTGTGCTGTGCTTAACCTCAACTCAACTTCACCTTAACCCTCTGTGATGCCTAACCGTAGCTTGTGCTGTACCCTGACCCCTACAGTGGAGGTGGTATGTTTATGGGAAACACTGTTTGAATGAGAAACTGACTTTGACACTAGAATGGCAAAGTAATAGTCTGGCAAATAATGAAATGGTAAATTTGGTTTTCGTACGATCAGACAGATGAGATATAACATGTACATTATTGATCTTTAGAGGTGCTGGCAGGCAGATTTAAGCTCTTCCACTTTTAATTATTTTCATTGTAATAGTCATGTTCTTTCCTGTTTTGTATATTTATATTTTGTGTACATATTTTTTGAATCATTTTTACAATCTTTAAAAAAATATATATAATATTTCTATATTTGCTTTTATTTTATATTTTAATTTCTCTTACTGTGTTTATGGATGGACCACCAAAGCAAATTACTTGTATGGGAAAAACTACTTGGCAATAAACCAAAATCCGATTTTGATTCTGAAAAAGGAAGGGAACAGCGTACTTCCCAAAATGTCAAACGAGTACAAACCTATGTTAAGCCTTTAAAGAGCTGATGTGAGTTTGATGGTGATGCTAGAAGCAAGACACGAGGAAGATAATGGAAGATTAAAAGGTCAAGCTAATGCTCTGACTGACCTTGGTGATTCCCTGGAGGAAAGCCTCCTTAGCCAGCTTGGCGGGGCCGTCCAGTGACTTGCCATCGTCCTCTGGGCCCCAGCTGGCGCTATAAATGTGGATGTGCTGCGGGTTGAGGCTCAGAGAGTGGGCCTCCACCACGTCCGTCACCTCCCCATCCAACATACGAACTCCTGCGAAATGAACAGGCAATGCAGTGCAGATTAGGTTACCACAGAAGAGACGTAAAAAGTTGTGGGGAAAGAGTGACAGAATGACAGATGGTAAAGAGATAGTGAGCGCCTGCATTTTAGCTTCAGATGTGTGAGGAAATGTTCAAAACCAAAAAAAAACTCGGCATGAGAAGACAAGACGAAGGGAAAACTTGTCATAAAGTGTAAAAGAAATCGGTCGGACCCGCAAATTCCCATGTTATCATCTGCCACACAAAAAAATGAAACAAACAGAAAACACAAGAAAAACAAAAGACTTCACAGGAAAAAGCAAAGACTTCACAGAGTTCCAGTTTTTAATGAGTATAAGCGTATAAAGCTCACCCGCAGATGCTGCGTCGATGGATATTACATTATTTACATTATTACCGTTGCATAAACAAAAACCCAGCTGGTTGTTAAACCAAGAAAGGCTAGCTTCCTGACCCCAGCCAAACACACAGAAAGGACAAGTTGACAAACCTAACAGACTGCAGGAAAGAGAAAGGGGCACATCCACATGGATATAAATGAGCTGAGAGTTTACAGATCCTTTAACAGCCTGGTGTGTCCACAGGGTAGCACCGAATGTCACCTTTCATCATACCTGAACACAACCCTGTCTGAGCCTTTGAAGTGAGCAGCCTCAGATCACTCCTCTGAACATTAATGGCTGTTGAGAAGCGTGAAATGAACCACCCTCAACTAAGGTCCATTACTGGGAAAGGACCCCCCGAACCTTGGAGGTAACACTGCGACTGACGGCGTCCACATTAAGACTTTAATAATCCATTCTAGACTACCTGGCTAGCCCTGAAGGCACACACACATGCCAGAAGGGATGTAGCCAAAGCAGCAATTACTCTGTTGGCGCAGGGATTCAGAGTAACACAAGTTTGAATACTGAGTAGCCTAAAAAAACAAACAAAAAAAAAACACAAAATGCTTAACATGCGACATAAAGCACAATGTTTGCTCGGTTGATCATTATGCACGGGCTGTATTGCAGCGGTAATGATAATCACCGTCGTAGCAATTCTCATCAACTTCCTGCAGCTTGATGATTCCTTATTAAAGACACTGCTGTGCAAGTTTCCTGTAGCTCCAGAGAGTTAAGAGGTAGCAGGTAGGAATGCTGCTTTGAGTGTGTGTGTCTGTGTGTGTGTGTGTGTGTGTTTCTGTGTGTGTGTGTAGGGAAACGGGTACAGTAGGGGAAGGGAATGCAGAGTGAGCCAAGTAGGGTCAATTACTGGTTTTAAACACTAATCACTAATCATTGCTCAGTAAGGATACACACATTTAACTTCCCCTGTCTGTGCACGCAGGCACACACACACACACACACACACACACACACACACACA
>CALSCE010009442.1:15571463-15602717 GCA_943593645.1 Bovichtus variegatus
CACACACACACACACACACACACACACACACACACACACACACACGTATTTGGGAGCAAATCGCAGCTGTTTATAAACAATCCACTGACCCCGTGACGTGAACAGATTCACAGAGGAGTCATTTATGAGAACAGGGCCAACTCTGTCGGGAGATGAATGGTAATGAAGACGAAGAAGGAGAGTTATGAGTAACATCTGTGAACGGGGCTGCTCAGGGCTTCACTGGCTCCGCTGAGTCTTGTTGGCTGCCAACATGTCACTGACAGATTGTTTGGTGACAAAAGTTACTAAAAGCCTCCTTGGAATACTTCATCAAGTGCAAACATTTTCTGGAGCCAAAAAAAGCAACCGCTTAGACTTAATTTGCGATTGCAGGTGTGATTTTAATCAAACCCTCTGAAGGAATGTCTTCCTTCCTAATGCATATCTGCACATGCTGACAGCTTTATGACAGAGACTGTACTAAGAGTCTTATTTTGACCAGCTTTTTATGCAGATGATTTACACATTTGTATGAAAATATATCCACTGCGTAGTGAAGTCACTTGGCATCGGCATGATACTACATTTAGGTCTCAACAAAACACTTGAAAATCGAACTCGCTTTTTTAGCTAATTGGTGGAAGAAAGACTGGGATTTCAGGCCAAATGGATGGATCAAGGACAATTCACTGAGCGCTCTTGCATATCTCTGTAGCACACTTTCACTCGTGCATCTGAACAACAGAGAGTCAATTAGTTGGTAAAAGATAGTCAATGGTCCAGAAAAAAATCCATTATTGATATCAGCTTTAAAATGTATTACTGGGAGTCTACAACAAAATGTGAAGACTCGCCGATACAAATTCACTTCTGCAGTAATTAGTTTGAATGTGAATATTATTGTGCTTAATCTTTTAATTAAAATAATATTAAACTAATTTCAATTAATATTATTTCTTACTAGACATTGTTCCCAATTAAAAATGCCAATGGTATGCTTCACTCACCTCCAATTTTAGCATTATAGGCCACGCCTACACCGCACACGCCGTTGTTGGCTGCCGCTGCAACTTCTCCCGCACATCGAGTTCCATGTCTGGGAAGCGACAAAGTCACAAAGGAGAGCAATAAAAAGAAAATGGAAAAGGAGGGAGATAACAAATAAACAATTTACACATCAAGCAGGAGCCTCGCAATAACGCAACCAAACACTGACAGACGAAAAAGCAGCAATTGTTTTCTAACTTCCTGAACTGAGTTGGGCTTTTAAACAATACTGTAGCTGAAGGGTTGCTAAAAATACACCACAGTCAAAACAGAATCATAAACCCAGTGGCCCTTTTGTCACTGCAGCAGACTCAGAGATGTAACAATAAGTGCTAGAGAGCCTGACATACCTTTCTAAATGAAAGGGCTGTTTATTAGAGTGGTTTTAGAATTCAAGACTTACAACGTCGACCTTCATGGTAAACATGACTTGCAATTAGAAGTGTTGAGGACACACTCGATTTCTTTTTCACACAGCACAATGAGCACCAACGAGCACGTGATTGCTTTAAAAGGTTCACTGCTCTCTACCTGTGCTCTATCAGAGATGGAGCACCACATGTGTACGCACAAAGGAAAAGGCGTGGAGTGCGCACAGCGAGTGAAATCGTCGGGAACACATCTTTAGTGCATTATGATGCATTTCTAATGCTTCATCATGACTACACTCAAACTGCATAATGATTTGTGATGCATTATATCAAACTAGAGGTTGACTGATTAAACTCATAATACATTATGACCACCTATACTCACCTCAACAATCAAATGTAGTAAGGACTCATAGTATGCTATAATAGTCCATGCAGTATCAGAAGTTATTATTGTATGTATTAAGTTAAGTGAAGTCCGTTTTGATGCACCTATAATGATGCATACTTCATCATAACGTTTCATTGTTGGTGGTAAGCAAAGTTTAATGTATTTTCATGCATTTAAAAGTATCTTTGCTGCATCATAAGTGATTATTATGCATGACAATACATTTCACTTTACTTAACACCAACAATGAAGCTTTTTGACGAAGCACGTATTATTATAGATGCATCAAAATGTACCTTACTTTACCGAACACATACAATGATAACTTACGATACTGTCACATTGTCACTTGGTGATAAGATGACAACATTTATCTGGCTATTGTATTTTTTTCCTACAACTTCCATTTTCATTTTGATGTTTGAAGGCCTTGAAAACACATTTTCATAATAAGCTTCTTACGATGAGTGACGGGGCCCTTCAAAACACACTATTTATTTCCGTTTTGGTTGTTTCACATGAGATATTTCAATATTTGTGTTTGTGTCTTATAGTTATAGTATAGTATAGTTGGTATATATAGTTTTACATTTGAAAAACAAAAGGTTATGTTAAGTACTTTCTTGGACCAATTGGGATTTAGTAACATTTTGACAGCTTTCAATTTGTTTTGCCAGCACTGTCAATCAAATCTGACCAAACACACCTACACAGTCCCTCTGAAGTAGATTCGCTGAGGTTTTAAGAACAACAGTAAATTCTCAATAAGTAATAACTGGAACCTTTAACTTTGATTATTGCTTAATTTGTCATTAATATTCAATGTTATAGAGAAATACTTTGATTTTAAAAGTGTTATGTAAAGAAAAAATTTTTTCTCAGCAGTTTTCTCACAGATGAAGGTTACGAAGCTTGAGATCTACTGTATGTAGCTGTGAGTACAATAGTAAATATAGTGAATATAAAGAACTTCTACATTCCTACTCTGGTAAACACAGCCACTTCAGAGAGCTCCTCTTTTCACCTCTACGCCATTTCTGAGAAAACATATAGGAAATCTTTTTCTCCTGTTGTGCAGGCTACAGGGTTACAGGATATAGGAACTTCCCATCAAGAAGTGAAACCTGAGGACAAACACAAAGCCCTGTCAAAAACTAACTTTACCTTGATAGTCAGTGGCCATTCAAATGAGATTTGATACGTTATCGATGCACATGAATTATTCAGAGTCCCTCATTAATACCGTAAAGCTGTCTTGAGTTTCAGAGAACAGACAGGTTCCCCCAGAGCGTTGTCTGGATTTCAAATACACTTCACAAACAAAACCCCCCCCCTCCAACCCCAAAAAAAACTAAAACGTGCTTTATCAACCACAGATCCGGTCTTATTAAAAGACAATGAAAAGTCTGAACTGAAACATTTACAGCTTTGCATCATTCCAGACAAAAAAGTAATCGTTAGTGAAATGGATTTAAATCGTTTCATTGACTTCAGGGGTTGAAGCAGTGTGATAAGACTGCGAATGAATGGAGCAGAATGAGCATTTTGGCATTTAACACAGGTCATTAAGATTGTCTGCAGATTACAATGCAGATATCTGATTAGGAGGTGTACAGTTTCACACCCTTCCCTGGGACGTGCTGTGTGAATGTTATCGGAACAAAGCTAATTACATCCACAGTATTGTTTTGAAAGAGCCAAAAATGACTTCCTTTTTGAACTGCCAACCTCCCCTGATGCTGAGGCAAAGGACAAAGTCATTTCACAGGGTCAGAGCATGGCTACGCCTCCAGCTGGGATCCTGATTAGACTCCATGTAGCTCTGTGATCTATTACCCACCCGCTAATTCTCAGTTTTGTCCAACATTTTAGCAAAATCACTGCAGTTTTATTCCTTATTCTTCTTCTGATTTCATTTATTTATTTATTTTAAACAGCTCAGGCTTTACAATGTCAAAGAAGAAAACTCATTATAGCAAAAAAGACGTCCGAATCAACAATGTTGCCTCCTAACACATCCTTTATTAGGCTGTCAACAACTACAAGCATTGAAGTGATTTTTTAACAAGTAATCAACTGGCCTGACAGAGCACATTTTTCACTGACGGATATGCCCTCACAAGGACCTTGGCACGACATACGGCAGGGTGTAATACATCACAAATGCAATTAAATTATTATCATTGCTATCAAGAGGTTAAACCAGGTTATTTTACCGCTAACTAGATTTAATAAATGGCAGCAGTTGATGGAGACTTGACACTCCCTCAAGAACAATATATGTACTCAGGGATTAGATTATGGCTCATTAATACGGGGAGGCAATTTCTTGGCAATGTTGCAGGCACATTTGGGAAAAATGCAGCTACAAACACCTGACCTAATAAGCATTAGAGAGTAATTATGACTCGCATCACAAATCAGTCCTTCTGTCTGATCATAAAAGAAACAGCCAGTGTGTAAGAAAGCTTGAGGTGTGGTCCACAGTCTCTGTCACAGTTGATCTCTGTACAGCAGGACATCTCTGTCTGCGTCTGAAGTGGCGAGCATCTATTGTTTAATCAGAGCGCTAAAGCGGCATTACATTTTAGCTCACCGCTGAACGCCCGACAATGTCTGACTGACTGGCTGCACAAGCTCGTCCACACAACTCAATCATGCTATTATGTGCGGAAACACTACGGAGTGGGTGCTGAATGGTGACTGTCAGTCATTTCAAGACTGAAAAACGAAATGTGTGCAAGTGACTGGCTTGTAAGTAATATTCTTTCCCTCACTACACAAATATGAGTGAGAAGACCGTTTAATGACATTGAGAAAACAGGGCATCAGTGCTACTCAGGAAAGAGCACAATTTCACCTACCTGTGTATTTATATTTGAACGTGGCTGTTTAACACACAAACATAAAGCCAAAGGTAGAAAAGACCTATATTTGAAGATATGCAAAACACTAAGTGCTTCCTCTGTAATTTAATGTAGCGGTGGGTCACTGCTGCACACCACTCTCTATTTTAATGTGGAGAGATCCAGTACAGGTTCCAATCATTTATCTCGGGAATGATACCTAACAGTGATAAACACAACTTTAGGTTTGCTTTAGTTTGAAGCTTATCTACAGTTTAAATCAATTTACGTGTCACACTTTCTTTTGCAGCGTTGTTCATTTTCTTGTAGTGAAACTCTACTGAGTTTACACAGATAATAATTTCTAATGTGAACACATTCGTTCACTATCCAGGGAGACTGTGAAAAATCCACCCCGGCCAAAAACACATACAGTCATGTACAGTATGTATGCCTACATTGTGGAGAGATACTATGCAGTTAACTTGCACTGCAAATAGCAGCTGCAAATGTCAACTCTATGTGACTTTTGTTTAAAAAGAAACAAACAAAATGCTTGGCTCACATGAAACAAACCGTGCCTATTAAAACAAAGATGCTCTGAATTTGTGTCTGGGAAATAAATTGTCTTTGTTTTTTTGAATATCTGATCAGCGACGACAACCTGAAAACCTGAAAACAATGAGGTGCGTTATCTTTAAAATCCAAAATGAAAGTCCACGACGGTTAATACTTTGACATGGGGTCTGCAATGCATTTAGCCGCTGCTACGTGCACATACATTTATTGTCTCATCCACAGCATCGTAAAAAAAAGGCTTTTCTGCTCCACACAGCACATATTCTCAGACCAAAGAGCAACAGATGTTAAGCCGGGCAGGGGATACAGCCAGGATAGGCAGAGTGAATACAGAGCCAGAGGCCTGTTTATAGAGAAGCTGTACACACCAAGATGCAGCTGTTTTGTGTGTGCATGTGTGCCAATGAGTGATTGGCCTGGATGGAATTCAGCTAAACAAGCCAGACAGCTTAATATTTCCAGGCAGGCTCAGACGTTCCAGGGCAGACAAAAGGGTTTGAGGCGAAGTCACAATTCTATCTGTCAAATGTCCGTGAAATGAAATGATTTCCGAGCCACTTTACTGAATGCCTCCATTCTATATCCATTTGAAATAAATTGAAAGAGGTGTCAGACACAACGACTTTCATGGGGCACGCGTTAGTGTAGTTTGAAGAGTTAAAGTTTATACAAGAGACGTGGCAACAAAATGCTTTAAAAATAGTGCGGCATCACCTCGGAGAAAGGCAATCACAGTAAATAAATCAATAGAGTGTGAGGAAAAGCTACATGCTTGCTTCAAGAGACAAGCTGTGGAGGATGGACCCAACAAAGCTTAAACGAAGCTTAGATAAAAGGCCGTTGAGCGAACCACGCTCTAGTCACACAGCCAATGTGACCTCCCTTATCTTATCTGAAGGCGCAGAGGGACAGAGTGAGGCAAGGCTTTTATCTCTCCTCCTCAGGACAAGGGGCCATATTTGGTCAAGTCATTGCCCTGCCATTCACTGGAGAATGTAGATGTGTCACCCAACGCAATCTCTCTGGACATGAAATGTAACCACCGACTATACAGAGTCAATATACAGTACAGTGCAGTGTATTAATGCTCAGCATGCAGTATGCGTCTTCTTCAAGGTGCACAAATATTGATCTTATCTGAAAGTCAGCCTATTCCTAGACCCCAACCTGAAAATGTAAACTGGCCACAACATGTTTACATGTCATACTACCAACCAATTACATAATCAGTAGGTAACAATAAATAGACTACTTTGCCTCAGTACTTATGACTAATTCCATGGTTTTGCCACTGTTTTTTTGTTATCACTATAGGACACTTTGGGATGGGATAGTGAGCAGTTGGATGAGAGTTGAATTTAACATTATGTTTAAGCACAGGAGGTGCATTAGATCCAACACAAGGGGGTTAACGGGAGTTCTGCTGTAGATGCTCGCGGCGATTTCAGTGTCGGTTTTTCACCGGTTGATTTCACCATGGCAGCATCAAACAGATGTATTCTATTTGATCGGGGCTGTAAAGCAGGTTTAATTATATTCCTCACAGTACCTGTGTTTACATTCTTTCATTCACTTTGTGATATGAGTGACGGGGGGAAGGTTCGCCTTGTCTTATTACTGAGAATTAGACTATTTCCAAGCAGGCACAGTACTCAGAGACTTGGAGGAAAAACACAAGCAAACCATGCTGACCAATCACAGTTCTTGCTGTCTCCACATAGTATCTCAGGCGCAGCAGCCCCGATGTGTAATTACATTTTTGAGGAGGCTCCTGTCAGATATGGCCTTTGGTGTCACTACGTATACAACCCATTAATGCAAAACTATAAATCCACCTAAAAATGGTACTCAAGTGATTAAGTATTGCTCTTCCTTAAAGTTAGTGGACTCACAAGAGACAGATAAAAAGTCAAAATCAAACAGCAGAAGCCAAAGTATCCTGACTTTTAGTCCCAAACAGATGGTCAAGCTCCAAAACCTACATTTCCCATAATGCAACTTGACAGTCTCTTTCATTCCTCTCCGTGCACCCTTAATTCCCTCTTCTTTCAAACTCCACACCTCCAGTTTATAGTAGATCTCTGTTAAAAACGTTTCGAGTTTTAAAGAGCTCCTCCAGGTCCATGGAAACTTTACACAACTATGTTAACAGGCCGAGTAGTACTCTTTGTGACGAATTAACGGAACTCAGATAAAATCGGTGGAGTGTCCATTTGAGCTAAATGAGTGCAGCCCAAAGTTTAACATTTGAGTAGGTGTTACCACCAGCAGTTGAGTGAGAAAAGCACATTACTTCTCCACTGCCGACAGGGCATACTTTATCATACAGCACTTGAAACAGAAGGAAATGTATTCAAGCATTGAGAATTTATGTTTACAGCTGTTAGACGCATATAATCGCACACAGCCACTCATGTTTGTGTTGTGTTGTATAGAGCATGTGTGTTGAATATGCATCCTCAAGTGTGACTGATGTCTAACCCGTGCTCGGCCAAACTGTAGAATCTATCTTTTGGCATTGTTCTGTTGGTTTTATATCTGTTTTCAGAGGGACTGAATAGGGTCCATTCATTGGAGCTGCCAAAAGGATTAGGCTATTTTCTGCTCAGCTCAGCTCAGCTGTGGCCTCAGGCAGGTCTGTTCAAATAGTTACACTGAAGTGTGAAGTGGAAATCTCTTCATTGTGTGGTCCAACACAAAAGGTGCTGTCTCCAGCCTTGTAGAGAAGATGATCAGTTAGTTTAAAATTCAAGATTTTATTTTCTTGGGTTTTTAGAAGGCAGAGAAACTCTTTGGATAAGTTGTCAGCCCATCATGCCTATAGGCAATTTAGAGTCTCCACTCCATCTACCTTGCATGTCCTTGTGTGGGATGAAACTCATGCGGACGTGGTGCGAAAAAAAATCGAACTCTACAAAATAAGGGGCCAGAAATCGAAATGTATTTTTTTTACTGTAAGGCAACAGCTGTGCTACTCTCGGAATAGAATCCATTACTCCGCTATATTCAGCACAATGGTAGGAGAGGAGATAAACAATTTAAACGTGCAATGTGTAATTTTCTGCCACTACGGGGCTCTTGATCAAAACAATAACAAAAGATGGCGTAGCGGATCACGGGAGTTTGTCATTGCAGTTACCTTCTCCTGATTACAAATGACTTCATTGTTTATTGCTCAGGATATTTTTTACGTGAGCCCGTCTCCTCCTCTCCAAAACAAACGGTCCCGGTGCTAAAGCTGCCAAAAACACTGAACGCAGTGGACACATGGCAGAGCGGCTACGAGCTAAAGGCTAAATGCTCAACTTTTTTCTCAGATGATTTAAGATCCAATCATTCAGGAGGTTTATACCCGGAGACAAATTGTCCGCAGGCGTCTCCTCCTCTCTAAAACAAACGGGTCCGGTGAGTAAACCTGGTAAAAGCACTGAATAAAGCAGTTTCCGCTCCAAATTGAATGGATTCTTCCAGTTTTCCTGAAAAGAGGGCCAGTAGTTTTTCCTCGATCCTGCTGACAAACAGAACAACCAAACTGAAAACATACACTCCTTTGTGGAGGTAATTGTTGCGAATGGCTCGAAAGCGATCAAAGTAACCTAATGGACAGCTGAGCCGGGTAATATTGACTGACTCCAGGTGATCAGACGGCCACCTCCATATCACTTTGGGCTATGCTTCGTTGAAAAGTTTAGAATACAGCAGCTTTCAATCAAACGGTCCTTTTCTTGGGCGAAAAAACAATAGCAGGAAGGCAGACAGAAAGCCAGAGGTATCTGGTTTAAGAGCAAGGTCCCTGCCAACATCACCTCCAAAAACAAGTCTGCCAGGGTGTCTGGAAAGTAAACAAGCCGTCCCCGGCAGAATAAACAAGACGAGGGGAAGCAGAATTACATTATTCAGGCTTGACAAAGGGTGACAGCTTTGCAAACAATAATTGATAAACTCCGTGTCAACAGTGGAGGGAATTTATCTGCAGCATGTGATGGCCCGAGTAAATAGAGAAAATATTTTGTTTTGAGCAGGTTCCCTCTTGTTTTCTTATTGTTCTTTCTCCATTCACACTGCCAGTAGTCCACTTAGAACATGTTGTCAAACTGTCAAGGACTGACAAATGAAGTCTCGTAACAAGGCCTACATAAGTTTTCTTTTTTACCACGGTACGCTCACTCTTTACTAACTGAAAGTTGACTTGTTTATCTACCAGGATTTGGATTGAGAATACCACCGTATGTAAGTATTGCACAGACTAAAGTTTAAAAAAGTCTTCAGCTCCGTACATTACCAAGGACAAACCATATCTCTTATGTCAAAAAACATACCTGACATGAGAGCATTAATGCGGATGCTTGAGGAATGCCAATTCCACAACAATGTTGTGTTCTAAAATGTGTCAGCATTGAAGTCAGCGCAGTGCAGTGCGACCTGCTGTGTCAAACACTGTAACGGAGGCGCGCAAAAGCCGGCGACGCAGGAGGAAGCGGTCTTCTTTGATTTGGTGCGCTCCTTCACTCTGATTTGTCATGTAGTGCACCCTTGACAACTCTGGTTTATTACCTCCATACAGGCATAGATATGCATACGCCGTGTGTACAGCAAGCCACCGGACAAGCATTATAATTTGCATTCACATACTTAAATAGGAAGCGTCTCAGGACTTTGAAGCCACATGTCTGTCAGCGTTTGGCCAAGGACACAGTGCCCAGAGATCAAATTTAACCTTGTTGCCATTTCCATGTGCTGCAGCCGGAATTCAAAGTGGATTGAGATTGAGATTTATTTTCTGTCCGCCATGTACACGAAATAGTGCACAGTGACATATTTGACATGTTGTGTTTACAGTGACACACGTAAACATTCAGCCTCCAGAGTTTGCAGCTGTCACATTTTCATTTAAGCATTATGGTTGGATAAGAGGTCAAATCATGAATTAATGTCAAATTGGCAAAACATCACTGATGAAAGGTGTGATCAGTACAGTTTTTGGAGAATTTGTTAATATGTTAAACATGTGTATGTTGTATTCATGAAAGACACTCCATGGAAGTTTCACATTTCAGAAATTCGAACATGGATTCCATGCTTGTACATTTAATAATCCATAAACATATTAACTAATATTAGTGATCATTGAAGCTCATTTTTCAAACAGAAACATCTGCAGCTAGCTAGATCGGGGCCTTCCAACAACTATCTATTGCAGGAGATGTCTGCCCGACCTTGACTAATGCCATAAGGAATAAAGAATGGAATGAAATGAAATAATGAACAGGATGCGTCTCTTCTGCAGCGACTGGTGCAGGTGCATTTAGCATTATTCCTATCCAGCCTGTTTCTGCTGAAGAAGCACTTTCATGGTCAGAGAAATAAAAAGCAATGCGCCACCAAGGACAGAGCAATATGATAGGGCGAGAGAAGCAGGCAAACACTTCTTTTGGTCTTTCTCAACGGCATCAACCAGATGAGCCAGTGCACCTCTTCTTTCATCTTCCCAGCCTTGAATTCCAGTCACTTTAATATCTGAGTGCTGATGGGTTGGATTTTTTTTTTTTATTTGGACTGAAGGGCACATGAGGCTGTGTAGCATGCCAATCATTTTTCAATAAAGGCTGCCACTGTACAATCTTACGGTGCAGGCATGTGGATCTCGATTAATGTACCTCTGTGAAAAGTTCCCTACAGCAGCTAATAGCTCTCCACAGGGAAGTTAAAGGGACAAAGACAGTTTACAACCTGAAAGAAAGATTTTAATCACCACACCAAAGATCAAGTCAACTGAAGATCTGCACAGCAGTGTGCATTTTTTATGAAAATGGTAACAGGTAAAGACATAGCACGGCAAGATAACGATCTTCATCATCTTTTATTTAATGATCTGTTTAACCCAGTCATAGAGGTCTCAGGAAAGTGAATATAATTGAGTAAAATGAACTTAAAGACTCAAAACATTGAAGATTCTGAATTGATTTACACATAAAGATCCGGAAATGTTTATAGATAATATATTTAGATCAGTGACACGATTGTATTGTATTTGTTTGAATCCACAAAAAAAATTGGATACAGGATGAATACTTTCTGAAGACATTAAAAGAACTACAGGATGTTTATCACTACGAGCTGAGAGACAATTCAACATTCGTTTCATGGTTATAAATGTTAGTGAAATCATGTTGTGATCTTATAAATGAACAGAATTGGCAATTAAACTTTTAGTTTGATATATTCAAGGTGTTGGTTCTCATACATTGATACATATGGAACATTCTCTGTATTATTATTATCATTATTATCAAGATTAATATCCTGAGAATGCTATTGACCGCACTCTTGTCACTCGTTGAGGTTTTGAGAAATATTAAGCGTTCAGCTTTAATGACAGGCTGTGGACAGGAGGTCAATCTATCTCGCTATCCTCTGCTATCAGCCCCACCCTCTACGCCCATATCGCACTGACATAATGGAGGAAAAGTGGATGAAAGTAGAACAAAATGGCAAACATTGACATGATGAAGCACAAACGGATTACCTGCCTGGCCAGAATTCAACCAGCCTTCAACTTAGCCGGCACCCCCTTCAACAATATCTGCCAGATCTGCCAACTCAAGACTACTGAGCATCTCTAAGGATAGACCCAGAGACGAGAATTCAAAATTCAGCCTTGCGTGTCATCAGTACAAATGAACTGGCCTTGATGGCTTTGGAAAATGTCCGCCTCCGCCTCCGACTCCCCTTTTGCTTTTTGTTGTCCTATGAATATATTCATATAATCTCATTGTGAGGGGGATGTATGCATTACTCACTGTCGGCCTGTATTACCCAGTCGTGATTTACATAACTCATTGGATATAATTTGTCCACAGGTCACTCCAAACGCCGCAGCTCCACGCTGTAGACACAGAGACACACCCTTGCTTTTCATTCCAAGCTCATAAATTGATCCAGTCCGAGATAATTGCTTTGGCAATTCCACTGACATGGGTAGTAGAGTGTGTGTGAGTCCAAATCTGTGCACTCTGTGTTTTTTTTTTAGTATTTGTGTGTGTCTCTTTCTGAAGTAATAGCATGGTGCAGTTGGGGAGCTGAAGTGAACCAGAGGTAGGGAGTAATCCCCTCCAGTAGTGCTTTGTTCCATCAGCAGGACAGAGTGGGATCTACTTTACACTGACAGAAAGGACTGGGGGTTGCTCTGCATGGCTGCTCTAGCTGCCGGCAAGGACAAGAAACAAGGCCCCTGCTCAGAAAACTGCTGATGCCAGCCTCTTTCAAGATGAATAAAATGCTGATTAATAGATCATGTTTTAGATGAGGACAAAAAAAAAAAGAAAAAACAAATAGAGCGAGATAGATGGATAAGACATTTCAAAGTTCAAATTCTAACATCTGCGCAGATTCTATCATACGAAAGTTTCTGACAATCTTCTGAAAACTTGTTAAGCTGATTTCGCTCCTCTCCCTGACCAACTGTGAATGGATGCTGCGCTTTGAAACCCAGAATAAAGAACAAAAACAAACAACTACAAAAAGACTTGGTGGCAGTTGTCCCAGAAAAGAGAGATTTGAGACGAATCGTGCTGTGCTTTTCAGAGACGGGATGAAGCTTCTCATCTGCTCCAGGGGGATTGGACTAAGGCAGAAGACCATGGTGTTGGAGAAACATGGGAGAAGGATTCGCCCTTGCTGGAGCTTTAGTGTCCCATCAATAAATTGGGGCAAACATCTTTTAATGCGACCAAAGACTGGAAGGGAACGGCATGAATCACTGAGGGGCAAGTAAACAAGTATTGTATTAGCAACAAATAAGTGGCTGTGGGGCTTTGCAGGCTGGATCTTGAAACGCAGCTACAGCAGCTTGGCTTGTGTACTGAAGCAAGGAAGAGGAAAAAAGGGAACAATCTTTCAAGACTTTGCAGAATGACTGCACCAGTGCTTTCAAACTTTAGCTTTAATTTTTACTTTGGTTTCTAAATATTAATGCTTTGGCCAAAAGCACTGGACCAAGAGCCTTTTAGGCTTGGTGCCTTCTCAGCTGTCACCCCCTGTCAACTAACATGTATAGGAGGCTTGTGGCGAGACGAAAACAACCAGGGTTGGACAAAAAAGAAAAATCCCAGTCCAAAATATTTCTTGTTTTCTTTTAAACGTGGTTTAAACTCTGACAAGGATATTAATCATGTATGTGCCCGCTGGCCAATTTTCCATAAAGATTGAAAGATCATTTTGAAGCAATTAAAATCTTTTCCTAGTTGTGGTGCTGCCAGATTGCTGCTTTTGCCAAATTACCTGTTCTCATTTCGCTGCGTGTATCTTGGTTGTGGGTCAGGATCTCCATCATTAACATCATAGCTGGCCTCAGGATCCTAGGAGAGACGTGAAAAAGGGTTAGGACATCAATCATGTCATGTTTAACTTCGAGCAATTAACATTTTTCAGTAAATGTTGTTTACAAATGGGGAGGCTACATCATACTTCTTCGCATTTTTGACTTACATAATTGCTGACGAGGTCTGGATGGTCTTTCTCAATCCCATCGTCCAGGATAGTTACCACTACACCTCTCCCTGTGTAGCCTTGAGCCCAGGCTATTTTGGTATTCAGGTCTTGATGTGTTGGGGTAGACTGGAAGAGACACAAGGTTTTTGTTCAGCTGTCAATCTGCTGTGACAGACACTGCCCAGATGGACCAAAACAAAAGGACTACAGTGTGGGAATCAATCTGCGGAGTCTTTTTACTCGCTGCAGAACGTTATGATTAAAGCAGAAATGCTCGATACAAAAATAAACACAAAAAACATAAAAGAGATGAAAGATCAGAGGTGGTTCATGGACACTTATAATCAAATTGAAATAATGCATCACCCTGACATGTCTGCTTCCTCGGGCTGAGCGAGCCAGTTTAAACATCATACTGTAGTTACGCTGCCAGAGAAAAAGACAGACAACCTGTTGCGGGTCAGAAATGTCGGTGAGAGCATTTGCCTCTCTCGCAGAAGGAATAGCCGGGAGAAGGGGTGAAAGAGACGGTGAAAGATAAACACGGTTAGGAATGGAAAAGACATCCCAGACAACCTTCTCTGCCGCTTCTTTGTTTTCTGCTGATTTTTCTCCACAGGGCACAACTCTGCATAGGCACTCCTGTGAGAATGCCAGGGTGCTTAGGTAAGTAGCTTACATTCTTGGATGTAGGCTTTGAACTGGCACACGCACCATTCAATACACATTTTAAGTAAATGTACAAATACAAACTGATGAGGCCCATGTACCAGAATAAGCCAATATAAAAGCCCTTTGAATACAATAAATTGGTTATACTACAGAGGTAAAACTTCAGCACCGGTGGCATATGCTTTAAGCTAAAGCATGTTAGTTTGGTTTTAAACAGAGCTGCGTAGAATACTTTATATAGGAGAAAGAAAGGTTTTAAGTCCTCAGATGATTAGAGGTCTAATGCTGAATGGCAGAGGTGGCTTCACAACTTCTATTCACTGGTGATTTATGTCTGGGATAGTCAATGTTGTCATTAATCCGTTGCAGTGACGGAGGTTTTGTGCATATAAAAAAGGAAAAAGGGGAGATTAGGGCAAATTGAAGCATCTCTGAGAAAAGCTGTGAATAACGAAACAGACACAGAGCCAGGACCATTTGCTATCAATGTTTCACAGGTGATACAGTTTAGTGGTCGATCTGTCCTGACATTTCATTTTCTGTTCAATGCAGCATCCTGGGATGCATTGTATTATACCTTTTGACTGTGGAAACCTTGTGTTGGTGGTGAAGCTGCTACAACTAAAGCCTACAAGGTGAGTCCAAAAGACGGCCATCCAATGTATGCTTATCTGAATTAATAACTTCTGAAGCTGCGATAATGAACACATCTTAACTTAGGTATCCTCACAAGCTTCTGCAGAGCTGAAACTATTGAGTGCTGTTCAGACGGGGCTGAATAAGGAGACGTATAAGGATTAATTAGAAAGAACTTCAGAGCAGAAACTGCACAGGACAACACTTTGCTACGAGCAAATCTGAATGCAGAGAAGGACCTTCTCCTTCGCTTTAAAAACTAAAAAAGGCTCTCTGAACGGAATACAAAAATAAGAAAAATCATTACATGAGCTACTGACTGTGTACCTACTCATTTATTTTGTTGGTAATGTAACACAGATGCAGATTTGAAAGGTGCTGCGAATAATGTTATAGATGACATTTCAGAAATAATACACACATACTGAATGTTTGACATTTTCAACAACATTTTGCCATAATGACTAATTAGGTCTAGGCTATAAAGATAAGAGACCATCACACACCAGGTACCACTGCTTGGGGAAATCAGGGTCTGTTGGGTCTTCATAGATATCCCTCTTCTTCCTTTTTTTCACCACTTGCTGCTCCGCCCACAGGACCTGCGGTGCCCAGACACACACACACGCACGCACACACAGAGAAAATTCATCGTTAACACGGTTATCTTCACATGCTATTGTGTCATTACTAATGTTCTAATTTCAGAAAGTGTTGCAATGTCCCACAGACAGTGGAAAAAGACGGCCCCAGCTGTGTTCTAAAAGCAATAACTAAAAAGAGAGGCAGAGATGTGAAGCAAATCTAATTTACTTCATTCGTGAGATGCTGAGAGAAAGTGGCTGCTGTACAGTGTGCCAGAGAAGGGGCCTTTGAAGTCCCGGAGGCTGCTGGGATATGCACAGGATTGGTAGGGGTGGGTGACAGTAAATGCCATACCGCAAATAGTAAATGTAATTTTATAATTTGGTTTCTGAAGTTGCAAAAAACTGTTCCAAACATCCTTGCCAAAAAGCCACACAATAGCGAATCATCTAATGTCTGTCCACTTGCCAGTTCAAATGACTGGTCCACTCAGCATTTTTCTGTTCTTCTTTCATGCTTGCATCTTTATATTTTGACTGGTGTTTTACTCTGTGAGCATGATTGACAGTGGTAAGAATGATTAAAGACACCCATAGAATTTGATATTTGTTCAGATGTCTGTAGACTGCCAAACACATATTGGCATATTTCATATCCAAGCTGTGAGACAAAATCAGATAAAGACTGGAACTTTGTATCCTTAATAAGGAATGCCTCCTGAAAAAAAAATACTCGCAATTCCACAACTCATATCGCTATAATACAGTGATTTTTTTAAATAGATTCCAAAGAAGGAGAAGTGAACCTATTAGGTAACCACGGAGAAAAGGGGATGTAGTGTAAAGGACCTGTGGTGCTGCCTTAACAAACATTACACTTTTTTTCCTAATTAAATGAAAGGCTTTCAGCCATGAGTTGTACATCAAGCAGCAACACATTGAAATAATATTTGAAAGCTAAATTGGACTGCTACTACTGCAGCAGAGGGAATTTGCATAGATGGAGTGAAACTATAGAACAGACACTTATCTTCTGAAGCAGTTTAATACTTTTATACTGTTTTGCATTATTATCGTTAGTGATAAATGCATAATTTGATTTTTTTTGCTGAATGTGACAAAGCCTAAATGGAGTCTACTTTTGTGTCACATGCACGGAAGTGAAGCATGTCTAAACTTGCCAATTCCCTGTACAATACTCTACAGATTGTGAAAGACCAACTTCTTGTTCAAGTTATTTAAGTTCTTTTTGATCCTTTTTCCCCTTTCCGCCTGTTGCAGTCAGAGTTGTTTTGAGTAGAGATGCTTCCGCACTTGCTTGATTTCATGATTACATGCTATTACAGCAGAAAGCATGTGGTCTGAATGAGAACGTGTTCGTTGCAGCTACCGAGGGTGGTGCAGCTCCTAACCTAGTTGAAAACTTTGCCTCAGAGAATGAAGCCATTAACCTTATTCAAGTGACCCAGGACTAATTAACGATCTAATTTCATTACATTTATCACTGCAGCCCACATAATTATCACAGCAAAATTAAAAACAGATAGATGAATCAGACGATGATCTGGATATCTACACGTCTACTGTAGAATATATAGTGTTTCTGTGTAGCCCATTCAAGCAAATGACGAAACGTTTGGAATTTCAACTCACAGCCTACCTTTATAACATCACCTTGGGGAAAACTGACATTCTGTGTAGTAGATGTAATCTGATCTTTTTAAATATGGAAAATTGTGAAATGTTTTGTGATTGAGAGTGCGGAAACCCGCTCTTATTGACTACGAAACTCAAGGTCTAATCGATATCTTCCGTAAGACCAAGCCGGTGATGGAGAACTAATTAAAACACAGAGCTACGGAAAAAAACACCGCCCCGAGGTCTGGGACAAGGACAAAGAGTAGCCAAACACAACCACACAAAGAAGCAATCATGAGACAAGAAGGCGGTCTCAACGTGGCCTAGGTCTGTGATCCGCTTTAGCAATAAACTATTTGTTCCATTTCTCACACAGCGTCCTGAGAGCTTTCCTGTCTGGTGACTAAGGAGAAGTCGAGTTGTATTGTTTGTAATGCAGAGAGACAGACGGAGAGACAGCCTGTGCTTTGATCTATAAATCTGTGTTTCCACAGTTTATGGAGAAAGATGACACGTTAAAGGATAAGTCTGGTGATATTCCATTTTTCGTTTGTTATTATCAATAAATCCCACGGAAAGACCAAAACCAACAATGAATTAATCCTACAGACAGTTTATCCATTTTCTTCCAAAGACTATTCAAAATCAGTGAGCCACATATTTTGATGAATATAGGCACTGTAGTTTGTTTAGAGTTTATCCTGCATACACTGTTCTGGTACAGTAAATTAGTGTTTCACAACCTAGGGCTCAAGACCCCAGGAAGTCAGAAAAACTATGACTACTTGTTTGGACTTTCCTTTGGCCAAAGGAATGAATTCATTGATTGGATGACTGACAACTATTGGCAACTATTTAAAAAAATCAATTAATCGTTGTTATCCTCTCAAATATGGAGATTTACTTATTTTCTCTGTTTGATATTATATTAGAAATTTTTTTCTAGATTTTTTTACTAACAAAACATGACATTTAAAGACATCACTTTGGACTTTGAGAAACTGAAAATGTTTTCTCTATTTTAAAGACCAATTCATCGAAAATAAAGCACTTTCCTTTCATCATTTTTTGTCTTTTATAAATTACTGGATAATTGTATTTCTTCGGGCCTCTAAAAAAAATTCAAATAAAACAATCTAAGAGGGATGAATCTCTCTTTCAGTCTTCAGTTGAACTGCTCACAACCTGCTGACATGTGCAACCTGTGACGAGGGGCAATGCCTTAAACACTCGCTAGTCCAGCACATCTGCTGCTGAAAACAGTCCCCAGCAAATACATTATTTCCCTCTGTTCCTCCTGTGAGTCATACCGAAACATTTGGTTTTGGTCTCTTCATGGGATTTGTGGACAACAATAGGAATATAGAATATCGCCAGCCTTATCCTTTAACAGTAAGGCCTCAGCACAGTAAAGTGCACGCATAGTGCGCTCTCAAAGCCAGAGAGAGGGAGAGAGAAAGAGAGAGAGAGAGGGGGGGGGCAGAGAGAGAGAAAGAGACAGAGACAGACAGAGATAAAGAGAGACAGAGAGAAATACAGAGAAAGAGAGAGAGAGAAAGAGACAGAGAGAAAGAGAGAGAGAGAAAGAGACAGAGATAAAGAGAGACAGAGAGAAATACAGAGAAAGAGAGAGGGAGAGAGAGACAGAGAAAGACGGAGATAGAGAGAAAGAGAGAAAGAGAGACAGAAACAGAGAGAGAAAGAGAGACAGAGAGAGAGAGAGAGATGTAGGTTAAGGTCCCTCAGAAACGCAGCATGCACTATGCTGTTTTACACTGCAATTTGACCAAAGCAACAGCAGCCACCCCAAAACAAATCGATTTTTTCCCCTCATAGAGAAAGTGTGGGGTGCAGAGAGTAGATGACAAACAACCTTTGCAAGCATAATGGTAAAAGCTTATGCAGCTGCCAATGTCATCTTGCCACTGTGTGATTATTCAAAAGCGACGGTGATAAGCGGCATGTTAGCACCAAGGAGCAGAGGAAAAGAGACAATGGAGGTAATGTGAGAGACAGCAGCCGGATTACAGAGAGGAAACACTGTAACAAGCTCAAAGCTTAGCATTGACTAATCTAAATCCAACCATTATGTTTTCATTGCCTTTTAAATGTGTTTGCTTTATACCAGGTGAAGCAGAACCTTTTATTTTCCCTTTTCAAGGGGATCAGATGGTCACACACACACACACACAAATATGAATATACAAATGCACATACATAAACACATGTAAACACAAACCCACTCACTTATGCTGTGGTGTTTTTTGGCAGTGGTCATGCTTTGCCTGAGGTTTGGTCTGTTTCTGGTCGTGTGGGTGGGTAGGTGACCTAAGGATAAACTGTTGCTGCGCAGCCAGAAACCTGACACCCTTAATACCTGGAGATTTAAGCACGTTGTTAACTTGAACCACTGACAGAGATGAACCTGTGAGATGGAATCTCTTCTGTCAAAAATGTCTTTATCTCCCTGGCTCTGCTGTGAGGGCTCCAGGTTTAAATTCAAGATGCTTTCTCTCTCAATTGGTAGTGCCAAATGGGACAGTATAAAGGCAAAGTAGCCACACAGCAAACCTCACTTTCCATCTTCCAGATGAATTCTTTTCTGCGGGCCACTTATTAAAGAGGACATCTACCTTCGATTGACGGTTTCTTATTAGTCCTGCCGCTTTGCCTACAGTTCATTTAGCATTTTATCCCTCATTATTGCATACGGCTCTAAAATCCAGTATAGTACATCATTAAATCCCCGGTAACAATGACACAATCCTTGTATCTGTCACTGCCCATACTAAATCTCATTTGTTGCTAATTTTGGAGCTTTCAAAGCAAATCTTACAACCATTTGAGTGGCATAGTACTCTTCCAGCTCCCAGGCAGACACCTCTGATCCCATATGCTCACAGAGCCTTGTTAACGTCCACTTAGCCTGACCCCTGACACCACTGTCCTCACTGGATGTCACCATAGCTCAATAATGATGTCTTTGGGCTTCAGCGCTTGTCACATCGGTCCCCTCAGCCAGCTTGTCAGGGGCTCTGGAAAAGCTAGAGGGTAGTCCTTGGGATCTACTTGGACCTACCTTGCTGCAGATGGCCCAAGTATGTGCTCACTTTACAACTGGCCCATCTTTTAGTACAAGTCAGGAACCTCTGATGGTGATTTTAAATTAAAAAGAAACGTGTCTACTCCACTCCCGTGCACCGATACCAGTAGTTATTTGCTGCTGATGCCTGAGTCGACTGCTATTCAACTTTTCTTTGACATCAATTGGGAACATTTTAAGGTAAAAGGTAGTATATTTTTGGCTTCATTGAGCAAACATTTCATAATTTCAACATAGTGTAATTCAAGTGGTCTAAAGGAAAACTAGACTTCTGCACTTCCTCTTAGCTTTGTTTTATGGCTTTAGAAAAGAGAGTGTGGCCAATCACAGGTTATTTAATAGAGAGGGCGTTATATAGGCTGTTTCTACAAATGCTGTTGCGTGCATGTCCCTTCTGATGGTAAAAGCCTGATTCAACGGTGGAATATCCTGCAGGAAAAGTTGCTGATCCAGCATTGGCAAGAACTGCTTACATTGCAAAAAAAAACCTAAAAAGGAAGATAAACTTATTAAAAAGGGAGTCTGACAATATCGCCGATTTAAAGGCTTTTCAGGCTAAATCAGCTTTAAAAGGGTCAAATCATCCAAGACACAAAGAACCACAGTTTCCTGTTTAGCCCAAGTGGTAGCCATGCAAACAGATATTTTCTTCTTCTACTCTAGGTTTTGAAATTTTTGCGACTGAGATCCCACACTAATTAAACAACAACAATATCTCTTCCAAAGTTCTCACTGTCAGCCAAACTACTTTCTACATCACTTTCTCGAAAACACATAAATCCATTCACAGTGAACTTTGTGGACTATCACTTTTTATTTTTATTTGTTATCTCAATGGGACCTGTGTGGCATTTTGCTCCCTCAACAGCTCAGGTGTGAACACAGCTTGATAAAGGTTATGACATTCTTAGACTTAAGAATGTACTATATTAACCACAGTTATTGCCACCCACACACAAACTGAAGAAGTATAAAGTTCATCTGAAAGGGTATTTGCTTTGTTTCCCTTCTGTGTCGATTAGATAACATATAATGCCAACTTATGATAGAGGGTAAAAATGTATATTTCATATAGGCCTGTAATTAGCATATCTCCTGTTGCCTGAACAAGACAGTGTTGGGATCCACACAGTATGGAGATTGAGCTATTGCACTCAATTACCCATGATCCTTTGTGTCTAACCCCTCCTTCAACCTGCAACCTGATATCACCTTTTCAAACGTAGGTGTGTAAACTCAGCTGATAAAACAAAAACACAGCCTTGTGTTCTCAATCTTTCCGCCCTGCTCTCCCTCCGGACCTCCACGGTGCCACTGCGGTTCCCCGCGGCATCAGCACTGTGGAAAGCACACCACCGCCGGTCGCAGCATCGGATGGCTCTCTGATTACTGGACTTTCTCCTTTAATGGCAGAGAACACGAGCGCCTGTCCAAAGTAAACAAGTTTAGTGCACAGAGCAGCTCTCCACAGCTGTATAGCCTTCACAATAGGAGCAACCAGAATTTAGCAAGGAGCTAACTGCATTCTGCAATATAACAAACAAAGCGACCGGTTTCCTCCGTCCTGCACACAGCTGACTAAGTAGTAAACAACAAAGACACAACAACGCGACTTGCAACACACTGCCATCAACAAAGACAACGCGCTGCTTTCCTTCATCTCAAAGGATTCGCCAGCTAAGCTAACAGCTGAGAGCTAAGTAGCCTTTCCATTCAGGAATTGAACCTCACTGGGCAGAGTATGTTATTTAGTATACATTAACTTTACACAGCTATGTAAGCATCAAACTGCTATAGTGTTGTAAAAGTGTGTACATGTGTTGTTGTGTGTTTTGACATTTATTATCTTATTAATAAAGGTTTTTTGGAATATACACACTGTTTGTTTAATTTTGTACAAGAGTGAGTATTTCCAACCTCTACGATCAAATAATTCCGCTTTCCTTATTCATTGTCTGGTACATATTATGAGACTATTTGATGAGACTACATTAACTGGCTATCGCTTTACTAAGTTTCAAAGTTGGTGCCCCTTGGCGTAAACGAAGTCATGCTAATTAATATAATTAATAACTATATTAAATATAATAAAGAATTTCTTTAATAATTATGCATTCCTTCTGATAGCCATTTTAATGTATTTTTGAGCTAAAGCACCTACTTGTACTGCCAGTTATTATCAACCACCATTTAGGATTTTATGAATATTAATAGTCTTATTAATATTAATTATCATTAATGTTTGTTCAAAGCCACACTTGCTCATACCATAACCCCAGCACAATGGTAACACTGGCGTGAGACAAATGTAATAATCTTTAAATTTCACATCTAATTACAATTTTTATGTAGTTAAAAACAAAAAGATGGTATCTAGTGTTCCTCGAGGATAATTTTTCTCTGTGGTGTGAGGCGGTTTGGGTTTATGTCTTCTGGATTGTTTGTTCAGTTGCAATAAAGACTTAAGAGTAATGTGTTAAATGTAAATTTAATCAGTGTAAAAAATGTTTACCAAAATGGCCAGTGCATGAACTTCATTACGTAAAGAATTCACAAAGGCTGATTTACATCAGGATAACATAAGCACCCTCTGCCCTCTTCCATCCTGGTTTACACTATCATACTCTATGAGAGAAACAACATGTCTGAAAAAAAGCAAGTTTTCCCAAATATGAGTTGAATTCTCTTCGTTTTAAAAAGTTAAATCAACAAAAAATGTTAACCTACAATAGAATGAACGTAGATACTGCCTGACATTACTATGTTGGTATTTACATGCTGACTCAACTACGTACATCTGGTATGTACAGAAACTGAGATTTTGCAAAGTTATAGTATGCCAGGTATAGATTGGTGGTTGGGCTGTGTGCAAATTCAGGACAGATGTCCAAATGAACATGACATTCAGAAAAAGGAAAATGTTCTTGTTTTCGGATGTTAGACTGATGAATGCCAATTTTCCTCTCTAGTTAACATTTAAATGCAAATAATGATTTTACAAGAGTGGAAAAAAGCAAACCCAGACACAGAGACGATCCCAGCTGTTGTGTTGTTTTGGTGGGTTTATTTTGCATATTTACAGCTATGTTGTACCTCAGATTGGGTCAGGGGGACAGATGGAAGGACCGGCGTGGACTGAAAAGAATACAGAGTTTGACAAGCTGTCATTGATGCTGGCATCCTTTTCTCTTGTGCTAAACACACTCTCTGCTTGTAATTCAATCTGTCTTTCGGCCCGTTGTTGCTAACATAGTGCCGCAATGAGCTGTGTGAGAGCTGACAACAGTCTTACCTGTGGTTCTTTTTGCAGTCTGATGTGCATCCCCAAGTGGCCAGACAAAGCTCTCTTCTCCACGGCATGATGCCTGAAGTGATAATAATCTCCAAAAACCTGCACAAACATAGAGGGAAAGGTAATGAGTTCAGCAACTGGATGGTCAGATAGCTGTGCTCACCAAGGCATACATGAGCACACAAGCAAATGGGCTGAGTCTGGCATTTTCTGTCCATATTCAAAGCTAAATGAGTATCAATTACGGCACCGGCGGGGGAAAAAAAACATTATTTTATTAGCACCCACAGCATATTGCATGGGTCTTAGCCACTGAAGAGCTGTAAAAGCCACTCGAGAGAGCTGTAGTTGTTGAATGCTAACAAAATGGGTATTTTATCATTATTTAAATGAGTTGTTACAGTTTCACTAGCCAGTGCAGTGTTAGATATTTAGTTTAGGATTTGAACAGAGCCCAGAATCATGTTTCAGCTTTAAGAAAATTACATAAAAAAAGTGGCCTATTCCAACACAATCTAGAGGAACTGAAGTTAACCTTGAAGTGGGATGAAGAGCCTTAAGCTCTCTGCAGTTGGAGAAAATGTCAGAGACACACACGCACACGCGCACACGCACACGCACACGCACACACACACACACACACACACACACACACACACACACACACACACACACACACACATATACATATACATAAAAGTGCACCAACAGAAAGTCATTCATCCATTACACAACTGCAGATAGACACATAAAAAATGATTAGACGCATTCATTAGAGCTAGTGTCACTTCAAAGATAGACTGAAGCATCGTGCCATTGTTCTGTCACACAGCCCGCTCATAAAGGAGCTTTTAAGGACAAGCGATTGGGTGACAGCTTTCACCAAACTGGCCTAAAACATCAGGGAGTGCTTTTTTTAGTCAGCCTTGCTCTCAAGTGACACACGGAGCAGCCTGCATCTCCCCGAGTCATGGTCAAGGACAGCTGACCTGAGAGCAAGATGGAGATTTAATAATAGAGACGTCCAGAGACCAAAAAAAAAAGAAGACAAAAATAGGAAGAAGAGGAGCAGCCCAGCCACTCTTTACACAGGTATTCACAGGAGAGAAGCCTGCATTTGAAGAGGAAGCATCGCAATCTGTACAGTACTGCCACTGGGGACTGGCTCACCTTCACAAG
Organism: Bovichtus variegatus; assembly: GCA_943593645.1. Classification (NCBI taxonomy): domain Eukaryota; kingdom Metazoa; phylum Chordata; class Actinopteri; order Perciformes; family Bovichtidae; genus Bovichtus; species Bovichtus variegatus. Next base: position 15,596,274 of record CALSCE010009442.1, read on the forward strand.
CCCAGTGGAGCGGAGGAAGAGGAGGAAGAGAAGGAAGAGAAGGAAGAGAGGGGTGTGAGGAGGTGACCGAGGGAGGCAAGGGGGAGGGGGAGGCGCAGGGTTTGACAGGCCGACCAGGCAGGATGGATGTGTGTGAGGTGGGAGAAGAGCAGATGCAGCAGGATGGAAGGCTCTCCTGGGGCTGCAGGCTGATTCTGCAGGCTGGCTGTCTGCGAGCCGACCAGACTGGAGGCTGGAGCTCAGAAGCTTAGTCTGGCAGCACTGATATAAAGCTGCCAGCCCGGTGCTGGCCAATTTGAATTCATTTCTCAAATATTTGTAATTAAGACTTGATTTCAAACCACTTGCTGTGATCATTTCCAAATAAACTGAGTGGCCATCGGTCTTAAATTACTCAGCCTTGTACAAAAATGACTTTTCCCTTGGAGTTCAGGTTGCATGCAATTATGTTTGGGAAAGATGAATAAGGCTGCTTTTGTGAGGAGACAGCTCTGCAGAAGGAAAATCCTTAAATTATTAAAATTGTGGCAAGAGCAGGAAAAAATGTCAACATAGAAAAGTATTTCTTTACTGATTTAAACTTACATAGACATGGGTTTAATACCTTGTGTGTTCAAGACCAACGGTACTTGATGATTATCATAACGTTCCCAGATATCAAGCAGATATAAATATGCCAAAAAGGCATACGCAGTATGGCTTAAATAATATAGCTTACACCGGACAGAAAGGTGAATTAATTTCACTATAACTGGACAGTCTCCTTGGAGACACTGTTGTGAAAGATCCTCAATTGATGATGACTTTGTGACATCTTAAGTAAATTCAGTAAATCAATGATTGACCTTACAGACACCCCTTCTTGAAAATAACGTCAAAGCCATTCAAAAGGAGATAGCCTCTGAATGATGCAAGAGTGAGGTGGGATGAGGGATGTGACCCAAGAAATTAATAAGACCCACTTTCCCATTGATTGCGGCAGGGCAGGAAGCTAATTTGCGCTGCACCGAGGTGGCTTTTCTGTGGGACAAACCTATTTCCTAGAGTGCTGATGTCCTCATTTAGACCAAGAGTCTATGGGTCTTGGGAAATTGAGATGGAGATAGAAATGTTGGTGTAGCCCATGAGTGCGGCTGAGTCATGCCTCTCTACAGTCTGAACCAGAATGAATCATATTGCGCGAGTGTGTGTGTGCGTGCGTGTCAGCGGTAATAATTGAGAGCACTGTGGGTCATTAGTCACCCTGCTAGGCTCCGAGTCTGCCAGAGTGGAATACTGCCCTTTACACTCATATCTCATGCGTTTCATACTGTTGTATCTCACCTATCTCCAGCTCGTCTATAGCTTCCTGTAGCTTTGAGGTAAATCTTTAACAGAAGTGTACAGTGCATATGACTCAAAATAGCCCAAAAGTTAAAACTATCAATTTAGACAGGGCGGCAATTAACGATTGTCATTATCAAATAATCTATCAATTGTTTTGTTGATTAACTGATTAATCCGCTTGTCTATAATAAGTCAGAAAATAGAGAATATGTTCTTATATTATACAGTACATCTGGCTATGATCTATAAAATATGTAATTGCACAGAAAAATGTTACATTGATGAAATTGAACGTATGTCAGCTCTGTGAGAGATCCGAGAGGAGTTGTGGCACATTTGTGTATTTTAAGACTTTCCCAGAGGTTTCCCTCCCAAATTCAAATCTGCACTTTGTAGACTTGAAGAAACGCTTCATTCTTATTTCCAGGGTCAGTTATGTAAGTGGAGCAAGTATTGTATAAAAGGTAAAGTGCAGCTCTTATACAACTATAGCTATAGCGGGGACGCAAAGACTGAACCCTCTGGATCTGTGTTATTATAGTACTTAGCATTTAGCAAGGGAAAATATTTCTTTCAATTCAATTTCTTTAATTCAGTGACTGTTTTTGAAATGACATTATTTATGAACAGAGATTGGTCTAGATTGGGATGTGATGTAAATGTCAAGTATTTCAAGCTTGTAATTTGCACAACTTTGAACTTACAAGTGTGCGCACCACAGATGTGGGAGTACACACGCTGGCTGAGTTTGAATGCAACTGACATTAAGATCAGTCAGTCCGAGAGCTGTGTGGAGCATCAAAGCGAAATCAACCAGTTGCACTACTTTTTTCCCTCATCATTTCTTCAGCCCACTCAGTGTTTCACTTTCAATTTTTATTTCTTTAATAATCCTTTAACTAGCCTATTTTCTCTACCTGCTACAACTCGCTGTCGGGCAATGGAAGTTAAAACCCACGGTTCACCACAGCATGTTCCAAAAGCAGAGGTCACACTACATTTGTCTACAGTCCACCGGGTGATTCAAGCCATCTGCTGACGTTATCAGTCAGAGTAGTTGTTAAGACTTCAAGGTGACTGAAAGTAATGTCATGGTGTGTCTCCTGCATCCCATATTCTGCTGTGTCCTTTTTTGGGCTTTTCTATGGTGGCTGCCTTGGTCTCAAGCCACCTCCTGCCACAGTTGTTGAGTCAATATTGGCCACAGGGGATTGGCTTCAGATCAGTGGTGCCGAAAACAGAAATGTAGCAAGCTTTCACTGGGCTGTAACCTAATGCTATTTCACATTGCAGCGTATGTGCGTACAAGTGTTAAGGCAACTCTCCAATGTCACAAACGAGGGAACGTTTTCTTTTCATTCTCATCACACCAGTGAGGATAAAATTATGCACAGCACGCACTTGTTGAGAAATGTGCCTGAAATTTGTTTCGTACCAGACACGCTGTGGTTGTCTCAAGTGATAGGCAATGGAAAAGGTACATAATAAAATCGTATTTTCCTTATCGCTGCACTGAAATTCTGCAGAGAGACTTAAAAGAATTCCAACATTCAGAGACGTGGTAGTGTAGAGGCAGCAGAGAATGAGAGTATGTGTGAATTCCAGACGATTAATAGTGTGTATCTATGTGCGTATGTCTGTGCATGCGTGTTTGTAGGCCTTCAGCATGGGTACTGAATACAAATATTCAGTATTCAGAACGGGAGCTTAAAAGGTCCACTACACCGATATTGACTGTGACAGACTTCCACATTAAGTGTATTCCCTTAAGCTTGTGAAAAGTGCACACAGGCAAATCCCTCTTATTGGAACTGGCGTCAATCAGACCCATCTTTCAGGGAAAAACACGAGCATCAAAGGTTGGTTAGAGACACAGCGATGATAGTAATTCACTCTTAACAGTAAACGCCGTAATTCACAGCCTGTGATATAGGATTCCAGTAACCTCGGTGAAAGATGCAACAGTGGGCACATAAATGTGTGAGACACACAACAAAGCACACAATGCTCTTCTGCTCCTCTGTACAGTGGAGAGGCACTGAAAGGCAGCTTCTGTTGCACATCTGAGATAGAAATGTCAGCGGCACATTGATTGCCACACAGCCCACCAAGCTTTTCTCTTCTTTCGCTTTTCTTGTTGCCTTTCATTTGATTTATGTTGCTTACTCACAGGACATACATCAGTGCAAAACCACGAAGGATCGGGTGCTTTCTCTGTTGCTCACAGTTTATATACACATGTTGTAGTGCGTTGGCATGGTGCGATATTTGCTGTTGGGTTAATAAAATAGTTGTTTTGCTATCCTCTCCACTGAGCCACTGGGCTTCTATCTTTTGGACTAATTACAGATGAAACTCTGGGGTTCCGCTTAGTGGGAGAAAGTCATTATTTTACTCTGAAATAGAGGCTAATTGAGTGTTTTCAAATGATGGGTAATTATTTATCTGTATCTTAGCTCCAATTCAGCATGTTGCCCGCCTCGTCTGCATTGAACAGCACAGGGGACTTGTTGCCTTGGGAAAAGCTGAGCCACAAAACAGTTTAGGCTAATTATGCGAGTGAATAGCAAAGATTTAACAAAATGCCTATGAAGACCGTCCCTCCAGTAGTGGTGAAGTAACAAGACAGAGGAAGCATGAAAGGTGTGAAAGCCGATTTGGGCCATTGAATAAATCTTCTAAATATAAAGAAGAGTTATTAAAGCAGTTGTTGGAAAGGCACAAAGACCTTGAAGGTAAAGAGAGTCTATATCGCGACGTCCAGACCTATTCCTATTCTGGGAGAGTAGAACAGATGGAATATGAAAGAAAGGAGGGAAATGAAAGTGAGGCAGGAGAAAGAAATACTTCACAGGAGAATAGATGGGTGAAGAAGGTGAAAAACTAAGTTGAAAATGGCTACAAAAGGCATGCGTCACGCAGGACACGAAGAGAGCCCCTACTGATGCCTGACCTTTGGCTAATATTACCATAAAACTAAATTTAAACAGTTCTGTCACAGTAAACGTCTACTGCCTTGTAATTCTAACCAATGATGTTATCACCCTCAGTGATTCTATGCCTGAATAAAACATGGTGGATCTACACCATATCTCTTACGCCGTGATGCAATGGGTTTAGAGTTAGATTAGACCAGAAAATTAAATGGCCCCAGCATATGAATCTCATGCATTTGCTATGGATATAAAAAAAAAAAAATTAAAAAAAAAATGTAGAAAAAGTAGCATTCCTGATGTATTTTATCTCTGTGGTGTCATTTCTCAGAGAACAGATAAGGGACAGGCAGGGAGAGCTTGCTTATCAAAAGCCACACACACATGCTGGCAGAGTGAAGCCAAATCATCGCTCAGCCAAACCGTGCTCAGAGTGTCACTGATTCCACCAGCCAGCTTATCGAACTCGCAAACATGCTGGTGTTTAAAGTAATTGAAATATGTGCGCGCAAGCATATACACGTAACACACCGAAAGATTCAGAGCTCTGGCCTTGAGAAAGGGAGAGAGAGACGGACGAAAAGAAAAAGAAAAAAAAAGACGTTATACGTGCGAGAGAGAAACCTTTAAATATTTGAGATCACTCCTTGTATTTTTTATTTGAGATTTACCCCACTGGGCGGATTCTTCAGTCTCTAATCCCTGTCTTGGTCGGAGAAATGTGCTAACCAAATTAGTAAACACCCAACTTTAACTATGCTTCACCGGAGCGTCGAATATTCATGGAGTCAAGGGAGAGTTGGATTCATTGCTTTTTTGCAGCGGTCCAGCACAGCAGTGGGGCTGACTTTTTGCTGGTAATATCAGTTCTCATGCTGTTAACCTGCTCTGATATTACAGAGCAATGGTCTGTCAAGCCTAGGGGCGAAGGCATCTCTCCATGTTTTACTGCTGTTACCTTTCATTGAGCAAGAGATAAAGAGAGCGAGCAACAGAGAGGATGAGGGATAGACTAACACAGATTCAGACACATTGGTAAACAGAATCTTTGCGTGGAACTGGGGCCACAAGGGGCCTCTTCCACTTGCCATGAGGAAAAGCAGGAGAGGACTTGACGATGTATGAAAACAACTTTAGCGTAAAGCAGAGGGTTGAGATCAAACTAGGTTAATTTTCAAGCCGCCGGGAGAGAGGGGTAGAGTAAACAGACATTTTGAACAGAACAGCATCACTGCTCTTTGGATCTAAAGAAGCTACGGAGACAGGCGTGCCACCACGGTGAGTGCATCTGACAAAGAGCTTAGGCAATGAAGCATAGCCTTATGTAAATGAGGAGATGGACAAAAAAAAAAAAAAAAAAAAAAAAAAAAAAAACTAATTTAAAAAGGAAAAATAAAAAAAAAAAAAAAAAAAAAAAAAAAAAAACTAACTAATTTCCACTGCAAATGTTGTGAAATATTGAGTATGTTACAGAGTTAAGTATTCTAAAGGTGTCGTGCTTGTTAAGTACAACCTGAGTGTTGCTGGCCTTTAGTTTATGCCTTGAGGCTGCATGTTGCCTTGATTGCCAGGCCATACAAATTTAAAAGCAATTCTGATCTGAAGTGAATAACATACATTTGAAAAAAAATTTATGAAAACGTCTCTCTCTTGCTCCTTCTTCTCCTCCACTCATTTAGGTTAATAGTGACCTTGTGCTCCTACATGACTTTGTTCCAATCTGTTCTCCGCAGTCAAGGAAAGGGCAAACTTTCCCAAGGAATGAAAAGCCTGCTACTTGTTAGTACAGTAACTACATCCATGAAAAATCAATGTGAAGAGCACTCAAAGGGTTGTCCTATTGATTTTTCATAGACTCAGATCAGTCAATCTATCAATGGCTGCGATAGGGGAGGCAGGAGCACTGAGAGAGGCGCCGTGGGTGTACAGCTGCAGTGATGGACTACTGAAAAGGAAATGTGTAAATGTCCTCTGCCTAGTATGTGCCCTTTACTTCAAGGGCTCAGCTCAGGAAAATGAAAGCTGTCAGCACCTTCAGACGTACAGCAAGAAGATGCAACCGTACTGCGGAAAAAAACAAAACCCTAGAGACAGTAATCCCCTCACTCTCTCACTTAGACATCCCAGAGTGATGAAGAAACCACTGCGCGCACACACACACACACACACACACACACACACACAC
>CALSCE010009442.1:15602727-15647391 GCA_943593645.1 Bovichtus variegatus
CACACACACACACACACACACACACACACACACACTCACCAACTCACTCAACCTACGTATATCTCCGTCGTCCGCTCTGCGTGTGCGATGAGGTCAATAAAAAAAGACAACTCCTGCCTCCAGCTGTCCCCTCCGGCTCGTTCCTCAGACGGTGGCCTGTTTAAGAGCGCCGGGATTCTGTGAGGCTGCTGTATTATTCATTTGCGGAGTGTAACTCAGCCCACTGCTCTTTTTCATATCACCTATGCTGAATTCCCTGGTGCCAGAAAAGCCTCTGTCAGGCTCCGTCACCCTAGTTTTCACGAACTGAAGTAAATAGCTTCCACTTCAATTCTGCACTCGTCACTTTAATTCCTTTATTCTATGCGTCTCACCCCCCCCCCCCCCCAGGCGACTCTTCCTCTGGTTCCATCTTTTAAAACAGACACGTTTAGTGCTTACATTTTATCCCTCTTCTCATGTTGAGACCCTTATTAAAATCATTCATTACTTTGTATCTGCTAAATATAAGCAGGGAGAAAAACCTGTCAGATCCCGACTGTATGTGAACGTGTTACAAATGAGACACATTTATCTACAGTATACTCTGCTCTATGTATTTCAGGACACGGTGGATTCTATGTTTGTAGCCTTTTTCTGAGGTGCAGTGACGTTTTTTACTTTGCCTGCTAAGGTCAGCATTTTGGTGACTCTCTATGCGCTGCAGTGGGTCACAGGGTACAGGCGAGGTGCTGGAAATCCAACGATGCAATGCAATTCTGCTGTCAGGATTGTGCTGTCTGCTGCCTGTCTGCCCAGAAAGGGTCAAACGCAAAGCACACCTCTATTCTTCACTGTGTTCAATGGATGGAGGCTCACACCATAAAAACCTCTCCAAAAACCACATTTTTATTCGTGTGCCTGTTTCACTTTCCTTATACATTCTTCAACCAGTAGACACATCTACTTGCAAAGAAAATATACAATTTTATTCCAATTCTTTTTCAATAAGAAGGCGGTATTTCTGTGTCGAATATTTGAGACTTTGGAAAAACAAGTGAATTTTGCGTGAAACCATTTTCTGTATCTACATGTCATGAAAACAAGTAATCAAAAAACAAGGCAAGGCATCATCTGGTTCCACAGATCTACATCAAAAAACATGAAATAAACTCTTACATCATCCGTTTCCTCACAGACTTAATGAGCTCTATAATACACTAAAATAACACCATACACTGGAATGTTCAACGTTAATGTTGTTTTCCCCACTTGCCCAGTCAGGCGAGTGGGTCAGAAATCTACTTGCACAAAGTCAAATTTGACTTACCTTTGACTTAATATGCGAGTATTGACGATAACTGTGAATAATAATATTGATATCAATACATATGGATATCATGTTAATAATACATAAATGATAATATTATCAAAATAATCCAGTAGCTCTTAAATCATTTCAGGCTCTCCCAACCTCCCTACACTTGTATTTTGAGTGCAATTCATTTGCCAAAAAAGAGACAAAATAAAGCATTATATATATATATATATATATATATATACATATATATATATATATATATATATAGAGAGCATTATTATAATTTTTTTTTTATAATATGACATCGCGAAAATATCGTTATCTTGACTTTGTTTGGCCACAATAGTCATGTAGTGACAATCTAATAATGTGACAGCACTACTCCTTAACAAGTGAGTTACTGGATTCACTAGCCCCACGTGGCATTTTACTTGCCTCGGGCAAGCGGGTGTAACGGGAGTCTCTCTCTTCTTCTTGACTACATATACACTGTTCATACCGGTCCCATTAAAACAATTTTACTTCGGCACTGATGGTGACAGCCAACAGGCAACATTGCTTGTGCACACTTTGTGTGTTTGATGATGTTGATGGACTAGCGGCTGACAGTTACACTCCAACGAAGAATCACAGAGAGCTCCGACGCAATTCACAGATGATTTATTTGCTTAATAGCACTTAGGGATCTGGGGGACACAAGCCTGTTCTCATTAAAACTATTCAGTATAAAAGGGAATTATAATAACTAATTGATGATTTCTGCCAAGTTCCATAACTGTTAATTGACTTATTACAGGACCAACGGTCAAACCTTGACAAGGATCAAAAGGTTTCTAGAGTTAATTACAAATTACACAAATATATTATTGATACAGTTTGATCAGTACACATAAATAATCACTCTGGATGTTAATGTAATTACTTTCTCTCTTAGATCGACTATACGTTAATATTTACAGATTTTCATTTCCCCCAGTGATGGGCTTTTATAGCTGTATCACACCTTATACCTTATACTGTCACCTAGTATTAAATATGAAATATAAAAGAACGTTTTTCTTTTTGACACTAACAATTTCAAACGGAACATTTACATATTTAATGTAACATGCAAAAAGCACATGTTACCCAGGCAATCCTTATTGTCGAGCCCTGCATGGTGTACTGTTCAAAAATGTTTATGGCACTTGAAAGTATTGTACTTTATGATATAGTCCAATACCACGCATTCTCACATTGCTTAAGCACATTAGGAAAAAAGTAGATCCCTCTGTACATTTCCAAGGACGGGCCCAGGACACACAAGCAGCAGCCACAGAACTAGAGGAGCAAGCCGACTACAAGGATGAGATTTTGAACCAGGCCTCGTTCAGATTTACGGAACATTAAGCCCCTTGCTTGAACCTCAGAAGCACAGACCGTTGGGACATCAAAAAAACAGAGTTTGAGAGTCGGGGTCTCTGGGTATTGAGAATGGGTACTTGAGCTTTGCATAGCTTCATGAGCGCCTGAAATAACCTCTGCATGGGAGCCAGCTTGGTGCCCAAATTGGAGGGGCTGGTGGAGTAGCTAAAAGCGCTGGACTACAATGAGTCACTGCACAAATGCATCAGAAACAAAAGGAAAGACAAATACAGAATCATATTGCCCGTGTAAGCATGTGCAGTCATACCATGATTCATCATTATTATTGTCAAACCTTAAACTATATGTAGTCACGTAACACTCAACAGTTCTGCCAGTGTCACATGGAATAACTGTCACATCCGCGTGCATAAAGAATTGTGTGAAAAAAACAGGCAACATCAAGGACTGTTGTGCAGTTTGCTGCCACTTCCTTGAAGTGCAGGCAACAAAGTGAGAAAATATATACATATACATGAGTGTTGCATAGGCATACATTTTATTTCTATTTACAGCTACGCTTATGCATGAGTGAAACTCTTCCCCCTCGAGTTTCACCCACATGAGAAAAGGCAGAGTTGATTGTTCACTCCAACACGGGGCATGACGGTGTTGTCGAGACAGATTATTTAATGACCAAGCGTAAATTAAGCTATTAAACAGTGTTTTCTACGGTGGCATTCAGCCAGGCCAGGTCTGCTTTGTTATTGTGCTATTCAAGGCAAAACATCCCTCCGCTGCAAAGGGCATGACATTTACAACCATTTCATCTCGACACAACACAGTGTGATCAGTAGAAGCAAGGACTTCCAGACCACACGGCTTTAATCTTTTTATAACAAATCATGTCTAAAAGGAGGAGAGAAGACAAAAATTATTGGAAGATGATTAGATGAGGTGGAGAGTTTTTTTCCGAATGATTTAAGAGTTTAAAGATATCATATTGCAGCAGATTTATATAAATCTAACGCAGCAGAAAACAGAAGGACGAAACTACCACTCATATTTGCTGTGTGGGGCGTATGCACTTGTGTGGCAGCACTGAAAATATGAGAGAACACCGCACTTATTATAAAGGACTCTTGTACAAGGTCCCATGATAGCCTTCATAACAATGATAAATGGCTGAAGCATTCTTATAAGCTACATCATATGACTACCACATTTAGGACTTTTTCTATTACCCTTAGAACGGCAGCATACAGGGAAAGCTTTCTGCAACACACAACGAGGGATTAACATCCTGGGAACCTTAATATATTTTATACCCTCATTTCGTTTTTCAATTCCAGAGACACAGACATTTTCTGAAGGCTGGGTAGAGACAGCCTGAGGCCTGTACGACGAAGCGAGTTCAACATACCCAGGATATCTTTGTGTTATCTGGCTTAACTAACCCCAACAACCGCCATCACGCTAAGCGCTCCCATGACGGTGGTCATCCACCCCCGGGTTTCTCAGTCTGGCTATGAGCGCGTTCACATAAAAAGGGGCGGGGTTTGCAGCGTATGACCAATCACAAACAGGGACACGTGGACTGTCAGCCGAGCGTCATATTAACACATAATCCAGGCTAAAAGCAACACAGTTTAAACTGCCAAAATGCAGGAAGGACAGCTGGCAAAAAATCTCCCGACTGTGTGAAAGTTGGAGATTTTTTTTGCCAGCTCTTCTTCCGGCATTTGGCAGTTTAAACTGTGTTGCTTTTACGACTTTATACATCTATAACTTCTTCATTTTATCTTACAATCCGCCCAGCAAATTTTGATTGGCCAGTAGACGGTGCTTTTACTTGAGTTGATCTCTTATCTGGAGCTCCGGAGCAGGTTAGATGTGGGACATAAATTACCGTGGCGATCTAACCCGGTAAGAAGTGAAGCACCGTCATACGACTGAAACCCCGGGGTTAACCCTGAAGTTACCTCGCTGACACCAAATCCTGCTTCGTAGTACAGGCCTCTGGTGCGCCGCGCTGTTTGTTTTTTCACAACCCTCCCACAACACAAAACAACAACGACAATGGAGCTGGTAGCAGAATGCCATTAAGTTTATGAAGAAAAGCAGTGGAGAAGAGTTTCAGTCATTCTTGACAGCCTCTATGGTGCATTCAGTTAATAGCTTGAAAGGAATCTTCTCAATTGTCATCTCTCAACAGAATGTACTCCACCCCCACAATGCTTTAGAAGGGTGGCCACATTGTGTCATGCCCGCTATGATGACAGTGACTGTTGCCTGTTAAATATACCAAAACTGTTTTTCTGCACCATGATCCAAGCCTAAATACGGTACTCTACATTGTCATGTCAAAAACCGGTGTATGTACGATGATCTAGCTAAGTGCGACCACTCCACTGCCAAAAGGTGTTTGCAAAATGAAGAGTTCTGTATTACAACGTTCCCATCCGTTCTACTGTACAACATATAGGACTGCCTGCAGTCTCCACTGCAGATCCAATGCAGCATAGACGGAGGACAGATGTATGATAGGGGGTGCTTTACAAAAGCTACCAGTCTACTCAAAAATTAGACATAAATAATGTAGTCATCTTTCCAATTACAGTATTATGTAGAGTAGACATTTATTGTGCTCCCTATTCTATCCAACCTCTTAATGGGGAGATATTTAGGTAGTGGCTGCATTACTCCTTATTTATGACCATGTATTATACATAAATAAGACTTGCTTGTCCAGTCTCTTGAATAAAAGCATAAATCAAGATGTGTGGAAATTTTATTTCTTTTATCAGTTAATGAAAATGGCCATTAACTGATAAACTTATGCTTTAGTAGGTGCTGGCTTCTGCGCAAAGGAGAGAAAGTAGGTTTGGAGTCACAAGGGATAAGCATCATGTGCTAAGGACTACATGTGAATACAAAAAGAAGGTAATGCAGTCGAGACACTGGCCCTATAGATCCTGTTTTCCACAGCTTAAATCACTGTATATCTGAGACAAACTCTTTATCAAGAGCTGAGAGCCAGAAGGTTGTAAACGCCTTTTGAACGAAAAGCCCCTGGTATGTTCTGGGTCAGCGGCTCCATTCCTCCTTGTCAGTTTTATTTTACCGAATACAATTTGAAGAACCTCTGCATCGTTTAAATTTGAGAGAGAACTGCTCATGCGGCTCCGCACTCTGTCTTTGCCCACAAAAGGATTCTAAAGGAGACGGAAAAGGGAGAGAGGAACACTGCAAAAGTATTCTGCATTCATCTCCTACTGTGAACAGTATTTTTTCCACATGGCAGACACTCTTTCCTCATTATTCAGGCTGAAAATGATCTTGCAGCATTATACTGCATGTACCACACCCAACTCCCTATTTCTTTATTATGCATCACTCAAACATTAGAACTCTCGAATGGCTGCACAAAAATCATTAGCCACTAATTACACAAAAGGTTCATAGTTTGATTGAAAATCCATACACTTTAGAGAGTAACTTCAATGCACATGTGTATACATCTAAAATCTATGTATAAATAAAATATAAAGGTTTAGTCATTGGACCATCCATTGTCTGTTTGCTTATAACTTGTATTTAAATAATGTAGGATGTGACAGAGTAGCCACTGTCAACACATATTGATGAAAAGCTAATCCACAAACTTTCTGTAAACTACACGAAGAAGCTACCTGATCACCAACAGTGCCTGAGTCCGGGAGGCCCAGCTGCCTTGTTATTTCAACATCAATCTCTGTCTTGTCTCGGCTAAATCGCATCAGCCCCCAATTGACCAAGTGTCACGCTTCAGAGGGGAGCCTGATATCTCCAGCCTCACAGACCTTTTACTTCTCCTATTTTGCTTTCCTCAAAAGGTCATATTTTTACTTTTATAGCAGCATAAAGGACACTTTGCTCTGCACAACTTTTTCTGGAATCATATCGGCTTGTCAGGCTTTTCTTTAGGATGAAAGGGAAAAAAAAAAAAAAAAAAAAAAAAAAGAAGAGAAAAAAGCTCATGGACCACGGTCTGCACCTTGGCTGTGTATGACAATAAATCATTGAAGATACGTTTGGGGCCACTGCTTGTTGATAAAAGTTTCACTTGATTTGTCTTTTTCTCATTAATGGAAAATGAACACATTATTTTGCCTTCCCACACAATCCTTGAAACACAACAGAACACAGCAGGGAGGTCAAGGAACATGATCATTTGTATGCTCAAAAACAAAAGTAATGCGCAATTATAATTTTTTTGCTTCTCCTACATTAAAGACCCCCTGAAGTAATATGAAAAGATGGGAACGCTGGGGTTGATTGCTGCACCAGTCTTTTGTGGATCATCACAGAAGTCGAAAATCCCAAATAAGCACATATGGCACTTGAATGCATCACAATTGAGCTGACATCTTGTATCATCCAGTGAGCCGGTTGTGCATGTACCATAGGACGGTTTCCAAAGCAATATTTGCAAAAAAAATCTATATGAGTATATAGGATTAGCGTCCAGTTTCTGAACTATGGGCATAATACATTTAACTACAGTATTCCATCACTGCCGATGTCGTGGCTTTTATCAATATCTCCACAAATAAAAAGGAACGCAGAGCTTCTGTCCATAACTGCCTTTCATCAAAATGAACTCTGATTTACACTTCATGGAGTCTTAAAATATTCATGAAAAATTGACTGGTTGCACATTAAAAAAAAGGGAAAATCCAAGGCATTATACTGCCATCCAAACAGAATGATAAAATGCAAAAATAGCAAATAAAAGATATTATTGTGAGTTATCCAAAGATTTATGACATTTCATGTATTTCACATTCAGAATGTGGGCCCACAGCAGAAAAACTAATAACTTCTTAATAACCTGTCTCGTATCCTCAGTCACAGTCAAATTACTTATTGTTTGTACACTTGTAGGCTTCAGATTTCCCTGTCTTTTTCTGTTTCACGTTTTAGTGGAGCAGGGATAAAAGAAATGTTCGGAGGTTCTCCCAACAGAATGTAATAATGGCGGCGTGAGCACTAATCTGATCCTTCACTCGCACCTCTGTGTAACTATTTCCCTTCTCACCTACAAATGTATTGTTTTATTTGTAATTCTTATTTTCCTTTATGCCCTTCTTGATATCCACATATTACATTTTTTACATAATTTTCTCAAAGCCAGGATTGGAATGATTTGATAAAAAAGGAAAGCCGGGGAAGAGAAAATATGTACTATGTTAACAGTGGAAAAAAGAACCCATGGCAGAGCAGTGAGTAACTCTTTGCTCACAGTGCTTGAACAGTCCTGTTTTTGGGTATGCAGTATGCTTATAGGTTATTCCCAATGTGGAGAGCCCAAGGCTGACTCAAGGTCTGTGCATAGTTTATTTATTTTTATTTTTTTAAACCTGTGGGCAGGATAAGGGATGAGTTCCCAAGCTCTACAAGAGAACTGTAAAGAACCTACATTTTTTTTCAGACATTAAAAAAGTCCTTCGTAGGTGTGTGTGGATTGCAGGCTTTAATTAAACTATTCAAACTGGCAATTTGCTTAAAGAGGGCTTAAATCTTATATTTCTTTCTTGATGTGATGCAGTTCAATCAATTGAAACCAAATTTATTCAGCAATGATTAACCACAATTGTTTATTCTATGCTGATTAAACTTTTTATTTTATTTAAATTGCACACATTCAAGAACAGGGTTACTTATGATCGCCAGGGTTCAGCACAGATTTTATAGTAATGTCACTTGTACTGTGACAGAGGCAGCAGCAGCATTAGAAGTAGTGACATTGGCAGCAGTAGTCTTAGCATTTGTATTACTGTCAGTGGCGGCAACAGTAGTGGCAGTAATGGCAGTAGCAGTGATAGTGTCAGTTTCTGCTCCTGGCAAAGGAGTGAGTCGTTTCATTTCAATTTCATTATTGCAATTCAAAGTGTTTCATATCGATTCTTGCTAAAGCCGGGGAAATTTGATTATTTCTTCCCGAGGATCGATGCATTGAATTGGCATCGTTAATAACTGATGCATACAGTAGATGCAATGAATACGCTTACAGATACAGAGGCAGTGCTTCTCCTAGTGTTTTGCAGAAAGATTGCAAATGTCTGTAGACAGCCTGACTTGATGGAGGTCACAGGCCTGAGCCACTGCAGCAAAACATATCTGATTGCACGTTAGGCAGCCTACTTTTAAACTGTGCGAGTTGTCGCCGACTAACTGTTCTAAAATACACACCTGAAAGCTGCACAGGCAAACAACCTGACAGTTACATTTGCTCTGAGTAAACATATGCAACAGCCAAGGATTTATGTAAATAATGTCACACACAAGACACGCACACACATCTATATTACATCTGATCTACAGCTCTGATAGTCTGCTCACGTACATGTTGGCTTCTACATCACAATGGCAAAAACCCGCAACAAAAGGACCACCTTTCTGAAATTTAAAATGGTCAAAAGACTATGCCAGAGAAGCGTTTTCAACAGCGTAATGAGTTTTGAGAACTTAATTTCTAAAGCCAACCCTGGCCTTTTCAAATCAACAACAAAACTAAAACCTCCTAACTTACCATACAGGTGAATCACCACTCTGACAACAAAACACCTGGATCAAAAGTATTAAAAAATGATTTGTTGTCAGGCAGTTTTATTCAATTGCATTACATTAGCATTATTTTCATTAAGGTGAATAATACATGTGAAGCTTAGTGAAAGTTCAGTCAGGAAGACTGTTCTCACTTATTCATAGTCTCTCTCTGTCTGTCTCTCTCTCTCTGTCTGTCTCTCTGTCTGTCTGTCTGTCTCTCTCTCTCTCTGTCTCTCTGTCTGTCTCTCTCTCTCTCTGTCTCTCTCTCTCTGTCTGTCTCTCTGTCTGTCTGTCTGTCTGTCTCTCTCTCTCTCTGTCTCTCTGTCTGTCTCTCTCTCTCTCTGTCTGTCTGTCTCTCTCTCTGTCTGTCTCTCTCTCTCTCTGTCTGTCTCTCTGTCTGACTCTCTGTCTGTCTCTCTCTCTCTGTCTCTCTCTCTCTCTCTCTGTCTCTCTCTCTCGCTTCTACTCAATCAGCTGACTATGGGCATTCCATTTTCAAAATGAAAAACAATCCCTGAGCCAATCATATCATTGCTGTCAAACCTTCAAACGTGTTCCTGTCTTTGCCTCTGTCCGCTGTCATTTCAGTGCAAAATCGATGCGACCCTCCTCCACCCGATTCACCTCCAGTTCTCATCACATCCGGTGCCCAGGGTTCCTTCCACTGAGCTCATCAGAAGTCCCGCTGCACATCCCACCCATACTGATCCTCAGCCAACTTTCTTCATCGCTTCGCCATCACCACCTGTGTCTAGACTCCGTCCGGGGGGAATATTCTTATACTATTCCTGGCATCACTACCCCCTTTGAAATGATGACGTCATGATGGGGTCAAATCGCCAAAGACTCTTCACATTACAAACTCTATTGTGCACCATGCCAATTAAATGATTCAATCATCAAAACATTGGAGTGTCTCCTGATTGAAATGCACTGATGAAATCATAGACAGGAATAGATATTCTTCAACGTAAAATCCCAAACCCAAAGAGCTCTTCAAAAGCTTAACATGCAAGATCCTTGCATGACTCACAAGATCATGAAAAAAATACTCTTTGAAATCCTGGATGAACTGTAATGTAAAATGTAATGGGTATCACATTCCCATATTGATAGTATATAATTAAGTGTACCACTATAATAAAAATAGTGTTTGGTCATGTTTTGTGTGTTTTTCATGTGTTTTTTTAGGCCTCAAATTTCTGTATAAAACTCAACATACAGAGAATAGCTGTGGAAGTGAAATATTGCAGCTGAAGCCGAGGCTGAATCATATTATTGCTACATTCTTCCATATGAACAAAAGTCACTGCCTTACAAAAAGAAAGTTCCATTATTCATTTATTCAAAGCCATCCTAAATCAATAATGGGCAGATTATGAATGTGAGTAGTCTTAAAGAAGACCTCCCTGAAGAAAAGAGACCTGAATGGAGGCAGCCAATGCACACGCATGGCTGCCTCCATATCTCAGAGGAACAGGGAGCCATCTGATAGACTTTATCCTTTGCCACACACTTGATCTCTACTGTCTTTTCTTTGAGACATCCGACCACCCTTACCACAAAAACAACCACCCTCTTTCTAACCTTACTCATCCAGTCCATAACCTGACTGCAAATGTGTTACCAATGTGCTGTTAAGAGTTTTATAGGTCAAAGATTCCATAGTTATAAAACATAGTTTTGAGTACCTTTCGAGAAATTATTTCTGCGGATCTCTGGCACAGCACCAACCCTTTTTCTAGGAGACATCTTTGGAAACAACTAAAAGGTCTGAGGCTGCAGGCTCCGTATAATGAAGTGGTGCATTTAAATGAGAGACAGCTCTGGGACGAGGAGGTACACTTCACTCAGTAAACACTGAAAGAAAGGGAAAGCAAGAGGAGGAAGAAAGGGAGGAAGGACAACTGAAAAAGGGGAGAGAGCACTGAGGAAAAAAAATCAGGAAGAAGAAGAAGGGCTGGAGACCAGATCTGCAAACAACCTGCAAATATTGGGAGTTTTAAAAGAGGAAGAGATTAAAGAGAGGATAAAAGGCCACAAAGGGAAAGAAGAAGATTGCCAGGCAACATTTCCCAGTGGATTTTATAGGATAGTGGGGTAGCAATATGATTATGCAGAACTAGAATGCACCTGTAACAAAAGAAAAAAAGGAAAAAAGACTGTGTCCAAATAGATTGTACTCAAAGTAAATTACTGATTCTTTTTTTTACTGCAACATATTTAAGAGAGAAGGGTAAAAATAAAAACAGGAAGACAAGCATACAAAAAGGAGCCTTCAGCCATGTGCCTCATTTAAATTTCATAATTAAGTACAAATACCAATAGGAAGAGGATTACTTTTTTAAATGCCAAGTGGCCTTGGGATCTACATGTGTGGAAATGTATTGCCAACAAAAATAACACCCCTCTTGCAAAAACTAGAGTCAATCTACTGCTAATAATATGTTGGCAATGTTCTCCATGGCAACCTAATTAATGCCAGAACAGGATGTATTGGTGTTCCATTGGGCATACAGTCACAAACAATTTGCAGTATGGCTGTGAGGCAGTAAGCAAGAGCAGAAAGTTGCACCGAACCTGAAGATAACTAACCATCACAACAACAAATGCGTGCACCCACACACACACACACACACACACACAGAAACAGAGAGAGAGCGAGAGCGAGAGAGAGAGAGCAAGAGCGCGAGAGAGGGAGACAGAGACAGAGAGAGGCATGTAGCTATCCAAAAACTGAAACAACAACCAAGAGAGAAGGTAAGGTTAAAGAAAGATAATTTGTGATGCCAGCAGGCATGTTAACACAAGTTACTGGGTTACTCATTTGCAATTTAAAAGCTGTACAATGTCAATACATTGTGAACCAATCCTTTCCAGTGAAGTATTATTGTCTGCATGGTAAAATTGGATTAAAAAGCATATCTCTTCATACAGGGTGATATGAAGAGGGCTATAAAGCCACAAGACTGGTTTAGTCTAACACCACTTTGGCTAGAAAGTAAATGCAAACAATATATTTCAATATTTTATGAGATCCGAAAACATTGTAAAATGCATATTGACTGGGGTAACTTGTAAGTCAATATTTTAAGATTTATTTTCATATATTTTTATGAGCTGAGATCGTCAGTCGCCCACATACCTCTCGTTAACGTTAAAGCGAAGCTTTAAACTTAAATGTGGAACGATTATATGGACTTACGTATATGAGGTACTCGTCAAGTTAAATGTTTTTAAAGCTACTGACTACACGCACACACACACGCACGCACGCATGCACGCACGCACGCACGCACGCACACACGCACGCCCCTTTTTCCTTCTGGTTTTATGTTGCTTCCCTTTCCCTTTTCGAGCTGGGTCTTAACACTTGACGCGAGACGTATTTTATTTAAAAAAATTCTGTGTCATTTACATTCCTTAGCCACAAACTAATTTGATTAATGAATTGTAAATGTTTGTGCCATAAGGAAACATTTTTAACTACCATATATACTATATTTATAATATCTGGTCAATTCAGCATGAGGCACCATCTGGGTGTCGAGAAAAAGCTGTGGCTTGCAAAAATAATCAGGCTATTTGAGAACAGAGAACTTTTCTTCAGAATTATCGAGGGATACAAATATCTATATCCATATATATATATATATATATATATATATATACACACACATACATACACACACACACACACACAGATAGATATTTTTCCACTAGTGATTTACCAACAAGGGCTCTGCAGCCAAGCTGGTTTGCAACACACTGAAGAAGACTGAAATAACAAAATACAGGTTTTGACTAAGATTACCATTCAAGTTCACTGCCATTTAAATTTCACAAGTTCAGATTCAAATTCTACTTTGAGTTAGAATAAATGACATGCTAGTGAAGCTGAAGTATTGAATTGGTATCAATTAAATGGCTTGGACATTGGAGGGAATGTTATGTCTATAAAAGGGGGAATCTAGGGGCCCTCACCTACATGGGGCTTTGGATCATCTCATGCAGCTTAATGATGTTTGGAAGGAAATGATGCTGTGAGAGCAGAAATTTATTTGGGCAATGGTTAATGATGAACACATTAACAGTATATTGCCCAACTAGCTGAAAATGTAAACACACTGAAAGCAACGCTGCATGTTGCACATTTCTTAGCTCCCCTTAAGCAGAAAGCAAACACTTCCCAAATACAGCAATTTCCCAGTAACAGTAGTACATCACATTTCATTTAGCAGCAAGGTGCAGTCATCTCTATGTGTACTGTAAGACGACATCTATAAACCCATGAAGTGAAGTGTTATATGTCATAATTACATATGCTATAACGCTAGGTTACTATTACGACCCCTTACTATATGTCAACCAAGCTACTGTTACATTGAATTAAGAGTCAGAATTGTTCCACCTCATTTCAAGATCTTCACTGTTTCACAATTCTGATGGTTTTGTCAGGATCAGGTCTATTTTGGCAACTTCAATGACATAAAGAAGTGATCTAATACAAATAGGTCAATGAAATCCTGAAAATTAGCTTCAACTGCTTTCAACTCCATGTTCAGCCAGTGAATAACATTTTGAATATGAGCGCTTTTTTACATTGAGCATCATGTGAGATTAATCACTTCTGCGTGATCTAAAAAGATACATTTCACTCCTCCAAAGTGAATATTTATTGCAGGGATAAAATGTAACACAAAAATAAGGAATACAAGGAAAAGTAGACAAACAAATCATTCTGAAAAGGACTTGGGACTTTAGTGGGACAGAGCAAAAAAAGAAAAAAAAAAACAGACAAAGAATCTTATGCTTTCTTAGAATATTCTCCTGATGCCTTTTTAATATATTAGCACCTCTGGAGACTTTTTTATTGTGATTCGTTAGTGCCAACGGCAAGACTTCACAGCTTTTATTCAGAGAAGCACTCTCTGAATTTTTCCCTTCAAAGTCCTGGGGGAAATAGAAGACAGCAAATACTGCAGGTGTAGGCAATGCTGCAGAACAGTGTAGTATGGGTTTACCACTGAAACTACAGTGGCGAAGTGTGGGAATATGAACATCTCAGAACGAGTATGCACTAGAGAGAAAAAACACACACGGAGACAGAGACGAAGAACCAGAGTGAGAAAGAGAGACACTTTTGATGTTCTCTTTAATAAACTATTACCTTAAAATGAGGACAAAAACATCAGAAAGCCAGACAAATGAACTGACACACACACACACACACACACACACACACACACACACACACACACACACACACTGCACTAAAGCCAAATGAAATCAAGATAAAAGCAATGACACTATCTGATACAATCAGCCCGATTGAGCTCGCTTTACGAATAAATCGAATATAAAATAATCAAACTCTCCTCACCCCCTAGAGCAAACTGCCCTTGTGCATTCTTAAAAGCCTCAGTGTCATTTCTTAAGCAATAACACATGAACTCAAACCTGAAGTGCTGTGACCAGCCAGATAAGTAAACCAGAGGGAGAGGGAGAGAGAGAGTGAATGAGATGTATTTCATGTATTTATTTTGTTACATTTTATGCCAATACACCTCATTTGGATTGAATCAACAAAGAGAGAGTGAGCAAGGGAGAGAAATTTGGCTGGTAGGCTTGTGCATCACACAGTTGGCAGGGTAGCATGTGCAGAGAAATGGACAATGGCCTTGGAGCGCATTACACTCCATCTCGCACAGAGCGGGAATGCGTTTGTGTGTGTGTGTTTGGGGCTGTGATGGTATGAAATTAGAAAAAACAGTGGTCTGAAAAAGCGAGAAATTGCAGCAGGAATATTGAATTTCGAAGGCATATTATAGTATAATCAGCCAACACCGGGGTGACTGCAATCACACATTTCCTCACCAACTGGAAATGACCCGTTGCCTCCCAACACAAGAGCCAGTGGGGTGTTTTCCTGCAGCCTTTGAAGAGGGCTGGAGCAGCAGAAGGAGGGAAATTCGATAACCTGTGTATTGTTTATTTCAGATTACACTAAAGCAACATTTTTGAGTCGGTTAGCTATACAGAGAAAAGACCAAGAGACCCAGATGGAGAGTTGTAGATAGAGAGAGAGATAGAAAGACATAGAGAGACACAGTGAGAGAATCTGGCATTAGGCGTCTACTCCACAGAGCGGGGTGATTCAGTCTGTCAACGCCCACAGAGCCTGCCCATCCTCATAAAAAACAATGATTCGGACTCGGCTCACCAAGAGCGGAACGTGACATTTAACTCTAAACCCAAGTCTGAAACTCCCACGCAGAGACACAAAAGACATTATTGGATAAAAAAAACACCCCACATACTATTAAACCGATTACAGAGAAACACATAGAACAACGCTCTGTGACAAATTGTAAAATTCTTATTCACACTGGGAAGTCTTGATGACTTTTACACTTAAACCCTGGTGTTGAACGCACACACGCGCACACACACAAACGAACACACACAAACACGCACACACACACACAAATACAATTAAGCTGAAGCATAATGAGTGAATCTGCAAATACGTAGAGACGCACCAAGACAATAAGGCATTTCTGAGTGCAGCGAACAAATATCAGTTTCGTGATGATCCCGTAATCACATTAGTGATAAAAATCCCATTATCTCCTGATTATACATGAGCCCTTTTCTCTCTTCAAGTGCTCTGTGAAACAACCACCAATGATGATGGAAAAATGACTAAGCCTTTTCCCCTATAGGCCCCCAGCCATACAAAGCCTTGCTTAACCCATACCCTCACATAACCCAGTGTACCGTCACAGCACAGACACTGCACATAGCCTGCAGATCCTTCTCTCTTAGCACCCACTAAGAGACTAAAATAAAACTTATTTGGATGGTGCCTCTGTGAAACAATGACTGAAGATGATACTCGCACAAAATCTAATTCCAGACAGTGGATACAACTAAATTTCACCCCTCCTGTCATCCTGCACTCACGCTTTTTGGGTTTTAATACCATACTCTCTTAGCTAGCTTCCTTCTTATTTATTTTGCAAGTGTCTGCCACACACACTCACAGCCATCCTGCTATCCCCACATCTCGCTTCTACTCATCTTCTTTTCCAAATGCGAAATAGTTGATTATCTGCTTCTCCTTTTGCCTTTATCTCTATATCCACCGTTGGAATATCTTCCTTTCACATCCAAACTGCAAATAGAAGCTACACTATAGCATTTCTTCAGGAAAAAAAGCACACCTGTAAAGGAGACAGATATGTTGTGGGCTGTGGTGTCATGCCCCCAGAACCACAGAAAGGTTGGCTGCGATGAGGGGAGTAGATTTTTTTTTAAGGACCTACTTTGGGGCTACATTCTCGTTCCGGGACCTGAGTGGCTTAATGTCAGACGCTCTAAAATGACAAGCTGCCATATGGCATCAGAGATTCAATGACAGCCGTCTTAGAAGACTCGTTCCTGTGACTGCTTCTAGCTCTACTCCTTTGACTCCATCATGAATTAACATAAGGGAAAAATAAAACCATAAATCTCCACATTAATCTAGCGGTTTAACAGCCAGAGGTTGGGGGTGTCTTTGTGGTTTAGGGGGAAATAAACAGAAGAAAGAAAGCCACACAAGTTTTTAAGGGAAAGTGATCACACAAGGGGAATATGAAAGAAAGAAGAATTGCCTCGTTCAGAGGAAGAGAGACACTTTTTCCTTTGCTCCACAGCATTGTGTATCCCTAGGTGATTGTCTGGAATATGTATGTGTGCTCTCTGCTCTGTGAACAGAATATTTAACATTTCATTTAACCCAATTCACTAAGACTAGAGATTGGTTCTCCATCTAGAATTCACAGAAGCAATTAAAAGTAAAAGTCTGTTTGAGGCCATTACGCCTAATGTACACGTTCTTTCACTGCGCAGTACTATGCGTTCTCAGATTGTCGGAAAACAACTGCAACTATCCAGATCAATACCAAATGAACTCCAGACCCAAGCAGAATAAGTCCCTCAAACAAGCTCAATGTGAAGTCACATGGATACAATTTAATATTATATAGTGGACGATAAAAAGCATTTATTAATGACACGCATCTAATCTTGTCCAGATTTGCTGTGAACCCATGTGACAACAGTTCTCTAGGATGAAAGAGAGAGTAGAAACATCTGGCTTTGCACTCCAGACAAAGCTCCATCTTTGACAAAATAAAGAAAGCAAAGATAAGCCCAAATTAATTTTGCCAACCTCTCTTTTTTTTAGAAAATCCTCTTTATTTGAGCTGGGGAGAAGTGGGGTGGGAATATGTAGAACCACCTACGCATATTCCTGAGAAGTAATCCAGAAGGCTGTTCACTGGCGTGCGCAGCACTCAGGCAGCTCCACAAAGACGTATGCAAATGAAATAAAGTCTCAAGTGGAGCAACAGGGGGAGAAGGGACCACGTAGCGACTCACTGTCAACTGCTGAGCACAAATATGGAAAAGCTTAACCCACGAAAGCATTTTGATATTGAAGGGACTTATTAACACATGACTGAAAGAACAATAAGTCACTACCACTTCCCCTACCTCTTCACCCCTTCTGACAATTATTTTTCTTTCGCCTTTCTGCAAACTGTTATGACACAACAGCTCATTTATTTAAAATGACTTGGCAATATCAAAAACAGAATCTAAAGTGGTGGCAGTGAAACTCAACTACCTACATCATAATTAAATATAACAGCCTTCCTTAAGACCCTGCAATAACAGCCTTGTTATTCCTGTCTATTCCCAACACTTCACTGTAAACACAACTTTCTGCCAGTGAGTTTGGAAGTCATGCATGCCCCACTTAAGCTACAAGAAATGGAGGAGGCCACACTTTTGCAATCGGCTGCAAAAAGAGGATCGCCTGGAGGGGTCACGTCTGGCTGTCTGCTATATGGCTTTGATGTGCAACAGTTTTTTTTTTTTTTTTTTTTTACACTGATGTTCACCTACAAGCCATAGCTCTGTATGGATACAGTCTTGCATGCAGCGATATAGATAGTTAATGAGACGCCTCCTCAGCGTGGACAATGCATTCACAAACACAAACACAAACACGCACACGCACACACACGCACACACACAGACAGAAAGTAGGACTTACATTGCCGTGGTTGATGAATCCATGTTCCCTGGCAATGCGGTTGGCTTCCTCTGGCCCCCCATTGATCTGGACAGCCCAGGCGTTGGTGAAGACCTCTGCAGCATCAATCCACTTCAGTACTGCCGTCATGAGGACAAGGACTGTCCATAAGTGCAGCAGGGCCACCCTGGCATCCATGAAAAGGAGAACACTTCACAGGGCAGTCTATCCGTCCGTTTGTCACTGCTTTCCCAGGCAGAGTGGGGCTGCTCTACCTTACAGCAGCAAAGTAGAACAGTGTCCTAGAGATGAGAGGACAGAGGCAGCTATAAACACAAACTGCCCTTCTTAACTAGGTCCCTCTTGGTCCTGAATTACCTACTGCAGAAACCATTCAGAAAACAAACCCAAAACTGCAGCACAAATAAACAGCACACCCACATCCGTTATCATGCATCATACTTAGCTCAATGTCCACTGTCAAACTCAGAAGAAAAATAATGTGCAAAGCATAAATGTTAGGTCAAAACAGACAAGGGTTCTGCCAAACACAGAATTATTTTTCAATCCTCCCTCATCTTTTTCAGACCTGAAATGGTAATGTATGATAATGATATACAGTAGGCATGTTGCAGCAATACAGGACGAGCTCCAAGCAAACCGGTACACAGCTGTTGCAACTAGACAGGCCAAGGCGTCTGAGGGGGAGGACATTCAAATGCTTGCTCAGACACTGCTCGTAAGTTTTAGGATATTCCAAAATTTACATTCAAACCACCACTTAAAAAAGGTACAATGTGTGAGATATGCCAGAATTAAATTATTTAAAACAATGAACTAACATTATCAGCAGAATGTAAAGAGCAGTGTGGCACTTGGGGCATGTTCTGGCTGAGCTCAAGTCTCAACGACCCGTGTATTCGCGTCATCTTGGTCAGCCAAGCCGGCACTCGGCGGGCGCCTCCGTCAGACGGAGCCCCAGTCAGCGGGCGGCGTGTGCCGGTTCAGCCGACCAAGACGATGCGAATATGTGGGTCGTTTTCTAGTTTCTGCCACTTTGGATTTAGTCCAATAAACAAACTAACGTAACATTACACGGATTACATCCCCGGCTAACATTAGTGCGCCAGTAACCACAGATGGATCAGCCCCACGTGAAGATTATAAGACAGCTGTGTTCTTTGACTCTCAGAGTTTCATGTGTTTGGGTCGATTTTGGTGTTCTTACCCACTGACTGACTGACAGGCATTACACAGGAGAAAATGCAACACAATATAAATAAATGAGAAGACAATAAATCTGGCAAACTACTTCACCTGAAATACAAACATTAGAGATTGTATGGACCCAGTTTAGAGGTGAAATGCTGCCCCCTATTTCTTTGGAGCAGGTGGCTCAGAATTTCACATTAAACCTTTAATATATGTGAGAAGGTACTGTACAACATATTTTAATTGAATAATAAAATAACAAGCGTGATAAAAAAGGACCATCAGTTGAGCACACATACAAATAAAACAGGTTTTTATGCTTGGGCATTCTGCGGGCCTTTGATTTGTAGCTCTTTGAGTCGGAGGAAAGGAGCCCGTAAGTCACACATAAAAAGGAAAGATTTGTGGTGAGTTAACTGACTGAGTGAGAAGAAAGATGATAAGGTGTGGGAATCCGTTAAGTATATCAGTCCATCATAAGATGAAGAGGATGGAGGTGATGCGGGTTTTAAATGCCTGTCCAGTCCTACTGCTGATCCCGCCAACGTGGCATCAAAGTGCCATTCAGTGAGTCAATCCCTGCTACACTGATGTGAAAAGAAATAGGAGCTACTTTAAGTGTTCAATCTAAGCCTTTTGAATTGAACACATTTAAGTCTCTTGTGTTCACCTATTACTTTCTGCTGAATTTTATGGAGGGTTTAAAAATTCAAAGAAATTGAATTCCCAATATAAACCTTCTTAGCAGATACAAAGGGAAGTATGATGAGGGGGGAGCAGCTGCGCACACGGACTGGTTATTCTATGTTTTTCTTTTTTTTTAAAAACCTGGCAGTGATGCCAAAGTTAGGTCTGAATATGTCAGATGATGATAAAAAATAATTGAGCTCCCTAAAGAAAAACTATCCCTTTCTTTTGAGCACTCAGTGAGATTTTTACTTGCTCCGACCTTACATCATACTGTCAGCTGTGTTCACAAAACATCTCATGAACTTGTAGGCAGATTTTTTTTCGGATCCATTGCTCAGCAGTTTTAGGCTCCCAGGGAGATAAACCCTTTTCCTCATCATGACCATGTGGTCTCTCCCCTATGGCCACTCTCAGGACAAATTAACATTTTTATCCCCACTCCCTTAAGGCCCTTGCAAAATCATCCGTGTGGTGTTCATTCATCATGTGCTGTCATACGGTTTCAAATTGTGGAGTGCGATGAACAGGCTATAGGGGGATGGTAGGGGGCTTTAGAAGTTAAGACTTGTTAATGGGTTTTTGAAAAACAATGGGAGTTCATGTTTTATGTAATGTAAGGCAAACCTGGAGTAGAGCAGATTGTTACACAGAGTGTGTTTAGACTCCTCGCAAGCATTCAAGGTGAAAGAAAAAAAAGCGATGCATTTTAACAGCGCACTCCAATTAAGTGGTGATTATTTTGGCAGTAGGTCGTATTTCATCTCGTCACCAAGTCACCTCCTGACACCGCGGTACTGGAATATAGATGGCACATAACACCAGTTGAAAGCAACAGTAAAACAGCACAGACATAGTGGTGACACGTTACTGTCAATGTATATATCTTAAGATGATGATAACCCACAGACATACAATAGGACTACAAAACATATTAGCCTTGGGACACTCTTCGGAAACAGGGATGAGATTTATCACAATTGCTTAAGCTTGGATCATGTTTTAAAAAAACTACTACTTTTAGTGAGTGCATCCATATTGATTTTGCACAGTGAATATGGGCCCTGTCAAATAATCGGCTTGTTCTCTGGACTTGGAAAAATAAAACCCACTAACTCACTAATTGAAAGAATGCTTGAAGCTTGGCAGTGAGCAATTTAAAATGAAAAAAAAGGGTAATTGGTTTGCAGGTAAGCTGTTGTTTTTGCCTCGAGTTTCCCGAAAATCCATTGACCAAAACTTTTTTTTTTTTTTTTTAACCAACACGCAGGATGCCCTCGCCCTTCTTTCACCAAAACAATTACACACTGCTTATGCATTACCAACTATTCAAAGAGGAGATGCTCACTGAATGTATCTGAGCTTCACAGATACACTTAGGAGTGGGTGTGTTTGGAAAAGCAGCAGGAGAACTGGTGGAAACATGACCAGGGGCTGTCACTCTTCCCGTGGTGCAATTCTTCTGAGCTCATTAGACGCTATGCTGGAGTCACAAAAACAGGAGCAGGGGGTCTGCTGTCACCGAGAGGGCTTAAAAGAGGGAGGAATAGAAGGAAAGAGAGGAGGAGAGAGAAGGGGGTTATCCCTCCCCCAGCACAGCATTGTGGAAAATAACAAGCACATAATACAACGCCCAGAACACCTTCTCTCAAAACAAGGCCTGGAGAGGAGTGAACAAGAGGCTACTTACTGTTACAATATACATCAAAGGCCTAAAAATGAGAGGAAACATCAACCTTCAAACCACAGGAGAACCTAAGACTTTAGGATCCAAACTACAACGAAAATAGAAAATCCGTTGCGTAACCTCTTTCGAGATTAGTACCACACTCGAGTAAGTGAGCCAGTGGAAATGCAGGGGTGTATAAGTGACCGTTGGTATGGTAAAATACCACAACAACTTTGAATTATTAATTCAGCACCTTGAAGCTATTGACAGAGCACTGAATGCAGTTCGATAAGCATGGCGAGAGATTTTGATCAAAGAGTCCCGTTTTTCAAAAGAAAAAACAAACAGCATCAGCAACAACAGGCGCCGTCGTTACGATCAAAACACTCTGCACAGACGATCTGTCGATAACATTCATAATGAGCAATCCTATCTGCCACGGCAGTGACAGCTGAGGTGCACCTGAATAACGCACTTCAGCGCCAACCACTCCGATGGAGCTGCTCAGTGGCCAACGCAACTGTGATGTGCAAACCAACCTGAGTGATTCCTGTCCTGTGACACCCCCTCACTAGTCAACTGCAGTGAGATAAGAGGGATCAGCGATGCATCAACTCTGTGCATTTATTATTGTCTTCTTGATATCATCATTTTAGCCCGTGGGCAACAGAATATCCAGCACTGTAGAGCACTGCTGGATATTAATCTACTGACTTGCAGCTTTGATGAACACTAGCTTTTAAGATCTGTTGTGAGCCAGACTGTTGAAAAGAGAAACAAATCTAACAAGATCTGGGGGGAATTGTGATGTACAGTGATAGCGTCATGGTACCATTAATAATGTATCAATATGTTGCCAATTTAGTTATCAATATGTTGTCTTTTGCTGATCTTTCAGGCTGTTTTATGGCTATAGTATACAATGGTTTATACTGGATTGTGACCTACTGCAACAGCCCGACACATACATCAGCAGGAGGTTTATTATTGGTCAATACTTATCACAGATTATTAACGTTGACTGCAGCTGTGGCACATTTTTGCAGGTTTGGTATTTATGTTTGCTAGCTATTCAAAATAATTTGATAATTACATTTCAAGTGGACTGTTCATTACCTTCATATCTTATATTTACTGTTACTGCCATCTTAGCTAATAAAGCTAGTTGCTCAACTGTAAAATATCTGGGCTCATGAAACATATTTGTCACAACTATTTAATAACCAAATTGGAGGGGTTTCCATGCCAAATAAAATGTACATCAGCCAGCTCTTTTAACACTCTCTAACATCCATCTCGGCATTGGCATTAGAAATCAGGTATTGGTCAGTTGTTGCTGAGTGAAATGATTAAATAATGACTGTGCTTGGCCATCATTTCCACTGCTGATTAAAATACCAACATTAAAACTGATAATGTCAACACTTTATCAATATCATAGCACAGAGTCCAACACATTAATGTAGCCTAATATTTGATTTTATATTAGCCCCGGTCTAGATCTGGTAGTAAAGAGTTGGAGTTAAGAGAACTGGGCTTGAGTCGGGATAGTTTCCAAATCGATTTCCTTACCCTGCCGAAAAATGTGCAAGACCAGGGAAAGCACTTGACCCCGAGCTGCACCAGAGAAGCAGAAGCCTATAGTTACACGAACATGTCCAATAGTGCAAATGTGTTTTTATCTAACAATCATCATGCAGTCAGTTAACTTTCTCTACATTAGTATCACTCCGGAGAGAGGCAATAAAAAAATTATGTGACAGAATAACACATGTACTCTTGAGTCTTGATGGGGGTGAACAGACATCATTGGTAATGACAAGCACACAAAGCTGTGACAGACCATACGCAGCCCTCCAGCTCTATTTCAGGCTGCCCATCAGCCAAATCAACACCCACCATGTGCTCCGGGCTGCCCTCTCACAAAAAAAAAAAAAAAAAGGCACAGGAGAAAACTGCCACATTTGTAAAGAACCACTGACAGCCAAGAATCCTCTCCTGAGATTGAAAATTGCACAAAGTTAGGTGTGCGCGATGGGAAAACCGGAGGCATTGCACAGGCATGTTGTGACCGGTCAGGACAGCGGTGCACAGCTGGAAGTGAGCTGTACGGCGATCATCTGAGCCACACTTTGAAGTGAGCGACAACACCGTGACGGATTAGCACCACTAAAGCATGATCCATCTTCGCTGCCTATGAGCTGCGGAGATGGAAAAGCCTGATAAAATGTTGTCTAGGGCAGCAGCAATGTGTCCAGGACGAAGAATCAATTCTGTAAGTGATGCGATGTCCCACAGAGAGATCCAACTCAATTTTTAACAGCCATCTGAATCTTGGCATTGTTCCCCGTGTCAAACGTTCTCTAATTCACAACACTTTCTGCCCGAGTTTATAGATGAGTTATATTGTTGTATACTTTCTCCTCCGCTGCACACCCGTTTTATGCTGATTATAAAATGTGCGCTCCTGAGAGCTCACAACTGAAGGATTACCTGTATTGTTAAACCCAGCGCTGGTGAGGAATCAGCAGAGCTGGAGAGGTGGTGACCAGGGCAAAGTGTGTACGTGAACCGCTCAGTCCTCCTTCCTCCAGCAACATTAACATAACACGGGACCCTTTTAATAGGTTGGATCTCTTAACTGGCCTGGGCAAGATTTAGGCCAAACAAAGCGAAGGAAAAAAAAGATTAGTTTTTTTTAGGGTAATCTTTGATGCGTTGAGGAAGTGTAATCCAATTTAGGAGGAAGCTTGGAGCTGTGCTCCCTGCCTCAATCACTGGTGACCTTGACTTCCTCTCTTGTTGAGATCCCAGTGGAAGTTGCTCTTGAGGTAGAACATAACAACGATAACCAGAGGAAAAGATAAGATGCATTAGATTACTTTAAGTTGAGTTTTTCAGCGTGCTGGTTCAAACTGAGCACACGTTGCTTTCCCTAAAATAGGCACACATATCTAATGCCAGTGTGAAGAGGAGTGCAAACAATCTCTGCCTTGCCTGAGAAGCAGAACTAACTGAAATGTATTACAGCAATTTTGTACTTGATGAGGGGTTTAGCCTATTAAGGCTCCAGGGTGAATAAGTAAGAGGGGGAAAAAAAGGAAATGTATGAGTGTGCGCGCAGGAGGGACAAAGAGGAGAGATGAAAGCAGAACATACATCTGAATTAACAGTCTAACGAGACATGCTGCAGAAACCTACACAACGAATACAAGAGTTGCAACACACATGCCGTTATCTTACCAAACAATAAACTTCGGAGAGGAAGCGCTGCGGACCAAAGCTGGTCAAGTCATGTCTCCTCCAACAGAAAAAGGTCCACCTATACTGGATTAAGAAAGCCTGTTACCCACACTGGGGAAGGGTTTACCTGACTGGGAGGACTGGTAAGAGCTGCCGGCCGCGCTGGCAGAGACTTTATGCTGAAATAGCCTTCATGCTTTCCGCAAATACTCCCATTGTTCCCACCCACTCTGCCACAGCTCCCCTCCCTGCTTTGAACACATCTAACTCGTGGCTTTTACACAAACTAAGATGCCAATGAGAAACGAGACGTCATGTCTCCTCATTATCTTCTTCTTCCTCCTCCGGGCGGAGACTCCTCTTTCTCCTGAGGCTTGGCTTTCAACTTTACATCTAACCTGAGGCTGCACGTCCTCTACTTGGTCCAGGAGATGGATAATAATGCGATCCGAACACGCCCATCTTCCTCCAAAAGTGCTGAATTCAACTATCCAGTGTTGCTTGTTATCCGCCACCAACTTGCCCCCACCACCGTGGTTATATGGTCATAGTAAACTTCAGCCGTCGCACCCAGTTATTTCTTTAACGGTTTCTCTCGCATGGCTTGTGTCGCCGGCGAGAGTAACGTTGTGTTGGCATTAATTCACACACGCAAAGTGAATACACGAATAGGAAAAAAAATGGAGAATAAGGGGCTACGTGCCAATACAGTATAACGGTTCACTACTGGATGGAGATGACAACAAACTGCCACAAACCAATATTCTCCAGGAAATACGTCACGATTAGAGCCAACTGGACTCTCCGGTGTGTTTGATTTGCATCACCGTGGTCGTTTAAATGGGCGGGTAACCGATTTTATGTAGCCCGAAGCAGGATTAAACCATAGAATAAACTCAGCTACGTTCACGTTCATCCACTTTTTTATTCGATATTAACAGTTCACCTTCTCAAGCAGGCGGGATACATTAATTCGTGACATAATATCAAATTATAAATCATGATTTACGGTAAAAAGTATACATTTAAACAAGGAAATTATGCCAATAATAACATAGCCTCGGTTAATGCGTGTCTAATGGTAAAACAACCATTTTGTGTGGCAAGAATGATGGCTGTTTGCGTCGATTTCAACCGCTGTCATTGTTATTTTATCGTTACAAAGGATTTCTGGGCTACGCTTGTATCCAAAACACACATCCTTGTTTTCCCGATTGCTTGCTTTGACAGCCATGGGATTGACTGCTGTGTGTGACCGCCATCTTCTGGAAATCTATTCAATTTACACACACGACTGAAAAGCACACCGTACGGTAGAGGGGGCCATAACACAAAGCTCTCCCTGACTCCGCATGCCATGGCTGTGTCTACCCGTAACAGCCTGGTACAAATGCAATCCAGACCGTTTTCAGCTGCTCCGCCTTTAGCACGGACCAAAGTTATCCCGGAATAAGGACAGCACGCATGTGCCGTCAACCCGGATGTAGATATCTTTGTTCGCGTCTGTCCCCCGTTTCGCCAAGTTATGACACATTTGCTCCTAATAATGAATTATACATTTTAGCACCGGCTGAAGAAAGCGTTTTCCATTCCAAACCAGTCCAAACCGGGTTAACCAGCCGTGACATGTGTCGACCTACGTGGATGTCACTGCTTCTGAGTGACAGCTCCACACACAGTTTCCGAAGAGCTGCACTTTTGATTTACGGTGAGGAAACACAAGCGTGTAAATAACGTACATGTATGTATCGGCGGCCACTTTAAGCCCCGCGGATTCTTGGTGTTCCTGAAGTTGCAATGACCGAGGTAGGCTGTTTTAACAATTCCCATGATCTTGTGTTGCAGAATACGTCCTGTAACTTCGAGGATGGACTTTCGCGGCAGGAGGCATGAGCGAGGCAGCAACTGGACCGACCCGGAGATAGTGGAGCTGCTCCAGCTGTGGTCCGATGAGTCGGTCCAGATTGAATTGGAGAGCTCATTGCGCAACCAGCGTGTATTTGACCGCATAGCCCACATTTTGCGTGAAAAGGGCATCTACCGTACCGGCGACCAGTGCAGGGAGAAGATAAAAAAGATGAAGCTGGAGTACCGCCGCATTAAGGACAACCACAAAATGAGGTCCTGGAAGTTCTATGATGTGATGGACAGGGTGCTGGCGAACCGACCTGCCATTACCTACTCCTCCTTGGGCGGAGCTGTCATAGCTCAACAGGTGTTTCAGAGCCAGGGTGGGCCTGAGGCGTACCTGCCGGGGGTCCCAGCAGGCACCTTTGGTCCTACTTCCTCAGGGGGGTTTCTGTTTGGTCATCCCCCAAAACCTGGAGATTCACTGGATATTAAATGTGAAGATGTTGAGGAGAGCATGCTGAATTCAGGTGCTGCTCCCCCCGAGATGTACTATGGATCTGGAGATGACCAGGAAACCGATGGCCAGTCCCTACTGGGGCCAGAGGACTCTCTGGGTCGAGGAGAGAGCTCAACAAATGCAAGAATCTCACCCTCAGGTTGTCAATCCGAATACTATCATTATTATTGTCACTATTACTGTCATTGAAATAAGAACATAAAGTGATAGGTATTTGAAAAGTGATTTCTCTTTTTCATGTCCCCAGGTTTTAGTGACCTGAACCTTGCCTGTTCTGCCACAGGGGCCACACAGGCTGTCGGCAGTTCTGTGCCACGGGACACGCCTGAGCTGCCCAGTAAAAACGGTCCTCATACCCCAGCCTCTGTGAGACAGAGGAAGCGTCGCCTGGGTGGCAAAACTTCATGGGGCCTTGGGAGTTCTAGGTGCGGCGGTCAAAGGAGCCTGGATAAAGCATTGGCCAGCTTCCTGAACTGGCAACAGTCAGCAGAGGAGCGCCTCCTGTCTCTGGAGGAGGCGCGACTGGAGAGAGAGCTGCAGGCCGAGGAGCGCCGGGAACAGCGGGAAGAGAGGAGGGCGGAACAGGAGCGCCAGCACGAGCTCCGCCTGTTCAGCATGCTCACGGGGGCATTGGTAGCTGTCAGACAGGGCGCGCCGACCGCTGCGGCAACACCGACTGACCCCTCCTGCTCACCCCTCGCTCATCTGTCAGCCTCACTGATGACCACCGCCGCCCCCTCTGTCTCGTCATCTTTATCTCAGCCACCTTCAGAAGCTCCCACGACACAGGCTGTTTCCACTCAGGAGACGATAAAGTCAACGCCGCCTACATCTGTCAAGGCCTGCGAAATGTTTCCGAATGTTTTGGCAACAGCGAGAGGTGCAGAAACTCTCGGCCCCAGCGCGTACCTGTCCAACCGTGGTAACAGCATCAGACAGCATCAAGGCATTCTCCAGGAGGGCTATGCCCAATATGGAATGGACAAACACCACGACACAGATAACCCTAATGTGAGTTGGTATCATGAATAAATACCTGTTACCGCTGTCGGACACCTCTGATGTGGCACAAAATGAGTATTTCTAAACTCTTTTTTCTTTCTCACTCCCAGGGTATAATCAACATGGGTACCAGTGAGAACAAACTATGCTATGATCTTCTTCATAAACGGGTAATATTAACAGCGCAACCACATCCTGGTAATTGAAATTATTCTGCCCGAATTCACACATTAATTTCATTTTCCTTTTGTGCTACAGCTAACCAGGCCTGAAATGCTAAATATTGACCCATCCTTGTTGCAGTACTCGGACTGGAGGGGACATACATTGTAAGAGATTAGACATTTATTTTCATTTGAGATAAGTGGCTCGTAGTAAAGTTCCATTTTAACAAAACTTTTTTTTTGTTCAAGTAGAACCCTCTTATAACCTTTCCATTTCTCTCCTTTTCAGCCTGAGAGAGGAGGTTGCAAAGTTCCTAACTCACTTCTGCTGTTCTCCAAATCCACTGAAAGCTGACAATGTGAGTGAAGATTATTGCTTTTACTGCTGGAGTGTAACACAAGTAATATGGACAGTCTGTGTAAGACAACTGCTATAGTCAAGTGAATATACTCTGTAGTATAGTATAAGATACTGAATATTGTAAATAGAGGAAATGACAATACATTTTACTTTGTAATATGTTAAAACCTAAGGGAGTTTGTGGAGGTTCTTTATCGTACATACGGTAGGACTACAGTATTTACTTTTTCTCTACAATAAGTCAGAGGGAAATATTGTGCAACATGTATATTATGACTGTAGATAGTGGGCAATTTTAATGTTCTGTCTTTAATGTGTATAATTAATCTCCAAGAGTGTAAACCACTGGACACTATTACATAGGCGTGTCACGACTCTCCAAATCCATGATTCGATTTGACTTTTTCTTTCAAGGTCACGATTCGATTCGATTTTAAGCATCTTTTCCAGCACTGACGGCTAAGCCATTGTTTGGGTCTGGATTTGTAAATATCAACAAATCATTAGCATTATGCCATGAAACTGTCATTTACTTTTGAAAAGATAGGTTAACATGGTGTTGAGCTGATATATCCACGGTATGTTTTTGGGAACGTACCACACTAAGGCCATATAAAAATAACAACAATAATAACAATAGATCATTTCACCTGGGAACAAACTGTGGGCTACAGAAAAACCAAAAGAGCCACTAGATGGCAGAGGGGGAATTTTACAACAACCGTGTGAGTTTAATTACCAGCAAAAAGCCTCCAGATCCTGAACTGTAGTTCATTGTTGCACATAGCTAACGGGGGTTTCTCCGTCAGCTCTGACTCGCACAGTGCAGGCAAAGTGAACAAGGTTATACTGCCAATAGCGTTGCTTTTACATAGGCCTAGCAGTTCCGAGCAACTTTCAAAACGTGTCTTTCTGTTGTGCGTTTTCCCTGATGATTTTACCCGCCACTGCCAACAATTTATCTGCATTTGGCGGGTGTTGGGTGCCAAAGCCTCAAAGCCTCTGTGCAACAAGTCGTTCTGTATTTCTGTGATTTGTGTAAAGAAGGTTCTCTTCCCATGACTGATACCAATGTCCAGCAAATTATGTAATTACTAGACAAATAAGTCTTTATAAAAATGTTTTATACTGCTGCTGCAGAAGACACTCTTGATAACAGCCATTAATTCTCAAAAATGTAATGATCTCGTA
This sequence comes from Bovichtus variegatus, assembly GCA_943593645.1. NCBI lineage: Eukaryota > Metazoa > Chordata > Actinopteri > Perciformes > Bovichtidae > Bovichtus > Bovichtus variegatus. Next base: position 15,632,945 of record CALSCE010009442.1, read on the forward strand.
ATGATTATAAAGACACTTATTGCTGCAACTGAACTAACATAGCTTTTTTTTTGTGCGTAATCAACATTAATTTGCAGATGTAATGAGTGGTTGTTTTAGTAGGTGGATGAAGTTGTAGCATATTTATCAGGCCTCCTTCTGCGCCTTGGGTCTTTCATAACACGGTGGATGTGCGTGTTTGTTCAGGTTGTGGTGATGAATGGCTGTGGCTCCCTGTTCTCGTGTATTGCTGCAGTAATTTGTGACCCTAAAGGTAGGTTCAGAATGCACTGACACACAAATGCAATACATCCATATCTATTCTTTATGAATACAAATGTGCACAATAACAGCAGGAGTTTTTTTTTTGTTTTTGTAGTTGCCTTTTGTGTATTAAAAATGATCACCATATTAAAAACAACAGAATGGGGAAGTTGTAGCATAATCCTTTAAACTGAACTCTTTTTCATTAATGTATTTATTCAGGCAGCTACATAAATTGCTTTTTTTTTTTTTTTTTTTTTTTTTTAGTGCCATTTCAAGCAATGCAATATACAGTATTTGCTTTGCTCAATAAGTGCTGTGAAAATCATAACCCCTGAAAAGCAGACCAAGTTCGTCTATTTACTACCAACCTTGATGGTAAACCATTCATTTGTGCCAATATGCCTGGAAAATTGAGACGATCAAATGTTACTAATGAGTGAATTTGCTTCTGAATAAGCGATGCAAATGACCACTCATAACCTAAGTAGAAGCGTATTTGGGGAAGTACGTGGTTTTTGAATTTCATGTGGTCAATGGGTTTTTTATGTTGTAGATGCCATTCTCATTCCTACTCCTTTCTACGGCGTCATCACCGAGGATCTACATTTGTATAGTGACGTAAAACTCTTTCATGTTCCTCTCGACTGTGAGGTAGGAATACACAGCCGGATTCACGTGCACTTCTTACTAAGAGCTTGTGCTTAACATGTTTTAGTCTATATGTACTTGTTGTGCCTTATTGTATACATTCAATACAACTCGCATTTATATGGACATTGAAATTACCTTTTTAAGTGCATCCTGTGATCTCATCCTAAGGTGTATTGTCAGCTGTCCAATTTGAACGTTGTCTCGTTACTCTTTTATTTTTAGGCCGATGGCAAAGACGGCAGACCCTTCCACCTTACTGTGAGCAAACTGGAAGAAGGTCTGAAAAGGGCTAAACAAGAGGTAAGTCCCTGAATGCATTTATTCTTAAGCACTTGCCCTTATGAATATTTAAAGATGGACCGAACCACTCCAAAAATGCTCGGCCAAAATTCTTATTTTAGACAAGCGCCTTGGATGCTCTATTTTTCCACAGTGATCTATCTTCCTGCTTTATTTCTAAAGACTGAAGACACATTTATATTTATTAAGAAACTGGCCGTTTCTCTTTTAGGGTTTGACTATCCGGGGTGTTATACTGATGAACCCCCACAACCCTCTGGCTGAGATCTACACCCTGGAAGAGATGATTGCCTTCTTGGAGTTTGCCAAAAGGTACCGTTGCCCCACTATTATCTCACGCTGTGGCCTAACACTGTAATCCTCCCGGCAGTCCTGTGGCTCCTTTTAAGCACACCGCCAAAGCACTGCATACAGTTCCTAGTGTGTACTCTTTTATTTTAACGGGCCGAGAGCTCTGTCCCGTGTGTGGAATATCAAGTGCTCTTGATGGAGTTTTATCACCTATCCTAACCATCAGCATATTGTCAAGTGCAGCCATGTGCCAAGGAGTCTCCTGCATCATCTATTGTTTTCTAAATGATCTTGCCGGAGTAATTCCCTACACAGACGCTTGCAGGCACAGAGCTGTTGTAACCATAAACCACAGTGCTTTTACACTGACGCAGGACGTTGAAGGGACCATTTTACATTTCTGTTGCGTTTTCATTTGTCATAGACAATCATTACCAATATACAACCAAGGTTTATTAATGATGCACTGTATATATTTTGATTATCTCTCTCTCTGTCTCCGCGATTTTCTACTTTAGAAATGAGCTCCACTCTATCGTCGATGAAGTGTACATGCTGTCGGTCTTTGATGAATCTGTCGCCTTTCAAAGTGTCCTCAGTATAGACAGGTACTTCAAGAACCTAACCTCTGCATGATTACTCTATTACACCCTTAATCATAACGACTGTGACTGAAGACAGCCTCTTAACTGCTAACGATGTGCACTTATTTCAGTTTGCCCAACCCACAAAGGACGCATGTAATGTGGGGGATGACCAAGGTACGTACTGTGCCGCGCTGCATGAGCCTGTGACATTGTGAGACTTTTTATTTCCCTGCTCACAGTACAGTGAAATATCAGCTTTTCTTCAGTGGGTGTTTGCTTCCACCGTTTCTTTTCATTTTGCTTCCTCTTGTCGTTTCTAGGACTTTGCATTGGCAGGATTCAGAATAGGCACTCTCTATACTGAGAACAGAGACCTTGTGGAGGCTTTGGCTCAGCTGGGCTCATTCCACGGTGTATCTGGAACAACACAGCGCCAGGTGGCACAACTGCTTCAGGACAGAGGTATGGATCAAAGCTTCCCACGTGCTTTTGTGAACACAATGTATTGAGAAAATAATCTCAGTTCTCTCCCTCTTGCTTATGTTTTCCCCTTCTCCTTTTCAGTTATTATGTTGTTTTTTTTTCCTCCATGCTTTCCTGTTACTTGAATATGTCCTTTTTTATGTTTTAGAAATCAATGACTTCTGCTGTTGTCTTTGTATTTGTTGGTATGTCCAAATTGTCTACATGCGTATGCACGAATTGATAAGAAAAGGGCAAAAAAAGTACAGAAGTATATTATGCTATATAAATTACATTTTTATTATATAATTATTTATATAAAAGTAAAGTAGTCCTTGCATCAACCCCCTTTTGGTAATGACCAGTCGTAATTCAAACTAAGACAAACGGCTGTCCTTGTACATACTAAGCTGTTTAAATTCATAAATTCAAATTATTTTGGATGCCAGCTTTTCAATAAATCAAACACGTGCTTTGTGCTTTGTTTTCCTGCTTACTCGAGATATTGTCCCCCTTTTAGACTTCCTCTGATATGACAGGAGCACAGCATGTCTCTGCTGCACAAAGACTTGTAACATTTCATTTACACCTACCTATTGTCACTTCACACTCTCGTGTTCCAGAGTGGATCAGCGAGGAATTTTTGCCCAGGAACAGGTGCAGACTGAAAGCTGCTCACAGATACCTGACAGGAGAGCTGCAGAGTATGGGCGTTCCCTACCTGGACAGACCTGCTGCTCTGTATGTCTGGGCTGACCTCAGAAAGGTACCAAGATTAACGCCATGCTAAGATGTCGGGGCTGATATTTCAGTTCTGACTCTCGCTAATCCAAATGCAAAATAACCCCACATCTATTTCTTAAAAACATTGTGTGTGTGAGACCCGTAAGCTTGATGTGTCACTTCTGTCTCTCCACTTTTGGTAGTACCTCAGAGAGTCGTCGTTTAAAGAGGAGCTCTCTCTGTGGCGGCGTTTCCTCAGACACAAGGTGGTGTTAAGCTGTGGTCAGGCCTTCTCCTGCTCCACGCCCGGCTGGTTCCGCATTGTCTTCTCCAACCAACAGAACCACCTTCAGCTCGGTCAGTCTGTAGGGTAATATGCCCAGTCGGTTGTTCAGCTACTCTCTGTCTTATAATATTTGTTATATGAAATATTGACATCTACTTTTCCAGTTTTCAAAGTTGTTCTGCCTTTATGGATTCATGGATTAGATCTTATATATTATTTCATTTATTCAGTCAACGGTTTGTGTTATTCCGGTTTATCTCCTGCTCTGTTGTCTTAAACTAGGTATTGGTTGTATAATAGTTACTGACTTGTTCTGTTAATGTTTTATGTTATTTCAGGCCTGAAGCGAATTAGTGCCGCCTTGAAAGAAATTGAAGAAAAAGACACCAGCCCAGATTCCCACTCTATCAAAGAAGCCTGTGAGGAGAGCAAACTATCGGAGAAAGAGGACAGTGCCGATACAGACAATGCGGCGGTTGTCAATTCAACATCACCACCACAGAGCAAGTCATCGAACCAGCTGAGGGAGAAGGATAGCCCTGTTCCTGACACAGGCTCGCTGGCCACTGAGGAGTTAGTGTTGCTGGACTGCCAAGCATCAAAGCCCACAGACAGTCTGGACTCTCTGATTGGCACTCTCAGGCACCAGATCCACTCCTCCGATTGGCTGGAGAAAAACACTCCAGAGCTGTCTGCTGGGGAGGATCCAGAGATTCTTGATGTATTCAAGGCCCTGCTGCAAAGAGCCAGAAAGTAAGCTTAGGATAAACATGCACAAAGGTAGCTGCCAGCTTTCAAGAGGCAGTACTTCAGCATCCGTCTTAGTCCCTGCGTTTATGGTGAAAAGCTTGACACAAACACCTGACTAAAGAGCAGAGAAGAAGAAAAGTAAAGCAGGCAAGGCCAGGAGGGAAGGACGGGACAGAGTACTTTTCTGTCGGAATCTTGAGGCCTTATTTTTAAGCTGCTAAGGGAGACTGCCTTGCTTTTTTTTTTTTTTTTTTGTAAACTAGACTGAAACGATGTATGTTTATTTACAACTCTAAGTGAATGCCAAATGTAAATCAACCAAAATCAGTTCTGTTGTATTGTTAAACATTTTAATCGTATTCTAAATTGTACATCTTTATTATTTGGTCATATGCACTTTATTTTATCAGAATGTATTTCTGTAAAGTTAATGATCTGTGAATAAAGGAATTAATTATTGTCCTTATTTGACTATAATATTTCATTTAGAGTACATCTGAATTGACTTGAACATGTTTATGTTTTTTATTTTAATATATCTGAAGGCATGTCGGAGTGATATTTTAACACTTTCTTTATGGTGGTCTGTGTGTGCCGTTCCGTTGCATCAGAGGCACAGGAAGGGGGTGGTGTGACGAATAGGAGAGATATCTAACATCACACTGTGCCCCGCTGTGAGAAACCGAGAGTGGGATTTCCTTAAATGTGTTGTCACGCATAATGACATGCTGACGCCCCCCCACACAGTCTCTACATTTGACATAAACAAATGTCTGAGTGGTATATTGCGGTTACAGAGTATCTATCAATTATCAAGGGGTTTTAGTCTCAACCTCCTCTTAATGTTTATCTATTATTTACGGCTTGTTTCTTAATGTTGGCTATACACAAACGTCTGCTTCCTCAAATATTGAATAGCCATTGTTGGTGCTTTCGCTTTCTCCAGTGCGAGTTGGTGGGTCACGGTGGAGAATTCTAGGGGAAATTAAACTGCTGGCTGGGGGAGTTTCCATTGCAGCAGAGGCGGAGTGACACTGAAAAATTTGATTTGCGAGTGAGGGCTTATGGTCCTGAGCAGTAGTGTGGTACAAGCAGTGTGTTCTGTTTGCACAGTGGTATTTGTACAGCAGTTACCATACTGTAAGTAATTCCTGTAGTATACACTTTGTTCTACCTGTACACAGACTAACTGACACCTTTCTGTTCTCTACAACAACAAAGGTAAGATCATACTTTAATTACAATTCTACATTCTTGAAGCTGATAATGAACTAAATGACGAGGTTGTTTTTGTGAAAGATGTCCCTTCTGTTACTCAACTTCCATACACTCTAATTACGCCTCTATTTCCTCTGTTCCTGTCCGTTTTCCCTGCCTCTCTCTCGGTGGTGTAGAAATATGAAGTTGCTGGAGCTGGGGGACTCCATCAGTCGCTTCAGGCTCTCTCAGTCCTGTGTGGGGCTGGCAGGTTGCCTGTGTGTGTGCTACGCAGTCTGTACACCATTCTGGATGAAGGAGAGGGGACTCTGGACAGAGTGGAATAACACTAAAAGTGACCAGACAAATCATAAAGGTGGCAACGACTTCAACGGTGAGCCACATGTACATCTTTGACATTTTTACTGCGGTCAACCAAATCAAATGTGTCATCTGTCTAAAGCTGTCACTCGGGGTTAGGTTAAATGTGACTGACAGAAAGTATAACGTGGAATAAAATGTGAGGTAGGGCAGGGTATTTAATAAGGCATAAACATAGCCTGTAAGACACTGATTCTGCTTTAGATCAGCCTCAGGGAGCCTTTTTTTACTTCTTTTTTTTCTGAATCTCTAGAGGGGATCAACATCAGCATTTGAAAAAACACTGGGTTGCAGAGGAGCTTCTAAGCAGTAGTAAACAAGTTTGAGCTCGCTCCTGTGCCAGAGAAGTGCATTCTTTTCATGAGCTTTCACAAGTCTTTGCTGGAGGCTTATGTGCCGGAATCTCGATCACCTGGTCTTTGTCAGCTAGGCTACGTCTTCTTTCTCGTCATTGTTAAATATAAGAAATGATGTCCCCGGTTAGTTGTCTTCTAATGACATTGTTACTCTGCAAACACGCTTTCAGAATGAATCTAGTCTAGTGTAAATCCTCTCCCTCACTATGCGTATAGGCACAGGAGATAATCCACTTCCAAAATAAATTTGAAGACTGCTGTTCACCTCAAAAGCTTTCATTGGAAGCGAATGTCAAACTATAAAAACAGTATTTGTCAACACATTTATTGATAGTAGATATTAATAAAAAAAAAAAAAACAAGAGTTACACAGAAGGTATTATAAAATGAATTAGTTAAATTAAAATGGAATAGGAAAGTAGCTGTAGAATATGCCACATGCCAGGAAGAAAAACTAAGTATCACCAGTGAAAAATCATAGGACGTGAGACACATTGATTAATATAGGAAACAAACACATAGAGTCCATAAAAGTAAAAGCAAAACAAGTGTAATATACAATACAGTTAGCCTAATAGTAACCGTTTGTCAGCTAGCTGTGTGTTGTTTGATCTTCTTGATGTAAACTAACTTTGTAAGAAATGGGTAGGGATTATCCTCGCAGTTCAAATAGCAAAAGAACAAAGGGGTGTGGATGTCTACAATAAAGAAAATGTACACATCAAATCTATAAATTTGAAGGCGCAGGTTTCAAGGAGTATAACATCAGCATGCTGTAAGCTGTAGGTAGGTGATTTTAACTTGTTGACCCAGGGAAACATATATTGAACATGACCTAGGAAAAAAAGAATTGCTGAGAACATAAAATCCTTTGTAACATCTCCTTCATTTTTCATATTGAGAGCATATTAAGCTGGGGAACGTAGGACCCATGGAACATAGATATGCTCCTGTTTTAGCAACACATAAGCCTCAGACAGCTAGCATAATGGCAAAATTGGTTAGCAGTAAACGCACAATAAAACTGGTATTTGGGAAGTAGATAAATATTGTTGTCAACATTTGCTTGGTCACAGGCAAAATGGTGGCTATATTAATGTCAGTTAAAAAACTACTATGAAACTGTTGGAGGAGGGCTTACACAATTTCGGAATGAATGTAATGTAGTGTGAGCTCATGAAAACTACCTGAAAAAGTACATGAACTCTTGATTTTGCTCTTTTGGTTTCAGTTGTAGGAACGTAATGTAACTGTGTCAAATCAAAGCTGATATCAATCATTTCCTTTCTCATTTTGAACCGTCTTTGTGTGTTGTGTGTCTTCCAGCCCTGGAAGCAGAGAGAGTATTTGGAATTCTTTCCTTCCTCATGGCTGTGAGCACTGGAGGTCTGTGTGTGGTGTTTGCCCTCTGCTGGACATCAAAGACGGTGCGCTCCTACGCCAACACTCGCTCTCTCCTCATGGCAGGACAGGCCCTCTACCCCACCACTCTGCTGCTGTTCACCATGGCCTCTACAGGTAACACCACTGCACTGCTCAGAATATGTGAAGCAGTTGTTTGCCTGAGCCACACACCATGTTTTTGTGTTTCAATAAATTAATTATTAGACTGCTGGAGTTTTAATTTATACATTCCAAGTAAAGTAGTAAAACATAGCCCCATTTCCAATTAACCTCCAAATAGCCTTTTGGGTTGTGCAGTTCATGTCAAACCCACACCTCCAGAAATTCTTTTTATGTACTACTCATTTCCATACCCTGCAGGGCAGCAGTTTTTAAAGAGACTTTTTTACTTCCCTTGGAATTGCAGTTCATTATCATACAAACTCTTTTCTAAAGCTCCAGGCACCTAATAATTGACCTTAATGACTTTTTTCTTTTCCCCGCAATGATACTTGATTTGACTCGTTTTTCTCCTCTTTCTATAGGTTTCTTCTTCCTCCTCAGCTGGTCTTTTTTCACCTATCAGCACAGGGAAGAAATCCGTCAAGACTTCTCCAGCCTCGGCTCCTCCTATTGGCTAGGGGCTTTAGGTTGGGTCCTGCTGTTAGTCGTGGAAATTATAGTCTTTATAGCTGAGCAAGCTGTTGTGCCTGACATCCTGCCAGACTTAGAGAAGGCTGTGGAGTCGTGGCGGATTTCCTCTCAACGTAAGGCCACTAAACGCTCATTCAGCGATGATTATTACCCTGGTACCAGCAAAAGCAACATGGCTCCTAATAGCCTTGAGTGGAGTGCAGAAAGGAGGACATGACAGATTAAATGAATGTTAATGTGTAAGTTGCACATTAATGCACACAGACTCGATGAGGAACCAGCAATTCCTCGCTGCTTTGTAGATCTATACAACCGGACTGAATATTGATTAACTGTGTTGGGAGTTAAATGTTTGCCAGAGGAATTAAGTCTGAATCCTGAAAGTCAGTGGGACTGAAGGCTCCAGCTTCCCGAGGAGCTGATCGTGGTGGTTATTCTCCTCTTTGTTTTCAGTATTGACTGAAAGGAAATAAAAACACACTAAGGACCAACAATACTGTGGAACTGGGCACCAAATGTAAGCTGACAACTGTTCTCTGAGACAAAGTGTATGGGTACACTGGTGTTTGCGAAGTTTTACGTTTAATAAAGCGTTGTCCAGGTTTGCCCCCGGGCCAGGAACAGATCCAGTCGTTGGGGGTTTTCAGTTGGATTTATGTCAACAAAACACTCCCTAAACATCCAACTAACCGGTAACTGAATATTTCAGTGGGAGCTGCTATGTAGTTGATGAAAGTTAAAAATAGCGCCACCTTGTGTTGGCCATGTGACACTTTCGATGGTCTTCGGCAAAAGAAAATTAGATTATTTTTTAATTATGTACAGGGACATCATAATCACTGGCAAAATGATATATACAGTCTATGGAAAATATTCATTGTGTTCCTGTGTTGCTTTCCTATAAAATGTATAAAAGGTGTTTGCTGATGATTATTAATAAATAGCACAAATATCTGTATCTTTTCAATGATCCCTTATCTTATTACCAATGAATTGTCGTACGGTGTATATAGTATGTTCAACAAAGCTTAGCTTGACTATGCTGATCATGTGCTGTCCACACCCTTCCACGGTTAAATGAAAGTTTCACAAGTTTACAACCATAACGTGTGTTTGTATCAACGGGTGTTATCTGAGGGTGGGGGGGATGAGAGCTCCTATGGCTGAGCGTGATGGATAACTTCTTACATCAGCCCACCAGGAGTTGCATGTCTAGTGAAGCCAGACAGTCCTACCTCTGTCTCCTTCTTGAAACACTTACCCTGTGAATTTGCAGCATACAGTTCCTCGCCTTGCAGAGCATTTGGACCACCTGACTACAGACTGCCTCCAAAGTCGTAATTTACGTTTCTCACACACATTCCCAGAAGGAGAGGAAGCACTCTGATTCTGGACGGCTTATGTTTGTGTTCTCAACTCGCCAAAGTGGGGGAGAATTAAGTGGCTCTGGCTCTGTTAATTGGGCGTTAATCAGGTGTTGCTCTAATTAAAAGGCAGTTCCGCCCTGTTGGGCCCTGGTAATGAGTTTGTTATTAAATCCACAGAGGATTTTTGTCTCTTTTTCAATTTACCAACAGGGTAGTGCTTAATTGCTGTGTAAATGAGGGGAATGTCCTTGAAGGTCGTCTTGCATCAGCACTCGATCCATGAGCAGAATTGTTCTAAAGAGCTTCCCCACCCAAACTTCAAATTCATTCACTTCACTGTGTGTTGACCTCTTTAGTCCAGCTGTGCCTCTCAGCAGTGACTGTTGTTATAATTCAATTCCAATTCTTAAAAGAAACTTCTTTAAACCTCATTTGGTAAACTGAAAGAGCAGGTATGCCACTTTCTTTCGTAAGTAAAAGCACTTTTAAAAATGGATTTCCTTTTCATCTAAATGTACTTTTATTTCCCTCAGTGGGTGCTGTCTGGGCCTTTTGAAAGCAAGCGGTCTTTTATGGCTGCCAGTCTGACATAAACAAACCCTGCACTTTTCACCTTCTGCCACCACAAACGCTGCTCTTTCACCTTCCTGAGAATATCCGACCAAAGGTTGAGAATGCCTTCAGAGAAAGACGGGCCAAATCAATGTGGCGATAGAAAGAAAGAGATAGAGAGACGTTTAGGCACAAAAGATGAAATGACAGATGAATGATAGAAGATGTTACACACAGATAGGGCAGGTGGCCTGATAGACACAGAGAGATTGTGGGTACTGATTGTTGAAGGGCATTTGCTACAGAGACATCAATCAGAAGATGGCACCAAGATTGAGCAGGCCGCGAGCGTTTCCTGCCCGCGGCCGGCAGCATGTGTAGAACACAACCTGGGATAAACCGCTGCTCTTCATATCAATTAGAGACCAATTATACAGCCATGTCCAACTAATTACTGCACTGACACAATCCCCCCCCTCCCCCAGTATAAAGTGTGTGTTTCTCTTTGCTCCTGTGTGTTTGTGTTCATTGGGATATATAAATAAACTTCCTGGCTGCCCTAGCAAAAACAACCTTAATCAGATTTTCTGTGCTCTAAATTTGTATTTTGGAGGTAAAGACAGCAAGCTGTTGTTTTCAGCTTTGCCTTTTGGTGGTGCTGGTGTAACATCTTTCACTTTGCCTCTTGCAATGAGATGTGGTGAAATGTGGGAGACACTGCTCTCTGAAATCACCAACAAAAAAAAGCATGTGCGTGTGTTTGATTATTATTTGTGAGGTAGACAAAGTGTGATTAATATTCTCAAGCATTTTTCAGAGGATTTTGAGCCAGAATGTGCCGGACTACTTAATAAGTCAAGTTTTATTTGGCTTGATCTGGGAACATGATGAATTATGAAATAAAGCGAGACCTCCATGCTTTTTGCAGTTTTATTTCCCTGTGGTTTACTCAGAACATTTGTAACTTTTCTGACAGGTTATGGCTGTTGGGTTCAAAGTCAAAGACGCTGAGGAATTACGCGGGAAGACTAGACAGCACGGGAGAAATAGACATGAAGAGGAGATGAGGACAGAATAGAGAACAAAGGGAGAGAAACGATTTGGCATCCCTACTAGGGTGCTCAAACTCTGTGCCATGGAGCTCTCACCCATACTCCATCCTCTGGGAATCCTACAGGACAGCATCAATTCCCAGTCTGGAAAACATCCAACATCATACCAGTACCCAAGGAACCCCGCCATTTAGAGCCTAACCACTACCGACCAGTCGCATTCACTCCAATAGCCATGAAATGCCGAAAACTAATGATCCTGAACACTATCCTGCCAGCCGTCGGACCACAGCTGGACCCCTACCAGTTTGCCTACAGGGTCAAACGAGGGACAGAGGATGCTGTGTGTCTCCTCCACTACCTGCTCCAAAGTCACGAATCACCAGGCAACTTTGCCTCCTTCCTCTTTGCTGACTTCACCTACGCTTTTAACACATTTCGACACCACCAGCTGAACAAGAAACGTCACCATCTCAACATCCGCTCCTAATCCACTGGTTTCACAATTTCATCAGCAACAGACCCAACCCGTTCTCATTCCCAGGTCGTCTCATACACTTGATCAGGCCCACGGCGTCACGTTTGAATTCACTTGGTACCCCTGCAGGTCAAATTATGACGCTGCACCACAGTCACAGTAAACATTAGGCTAACGCTGTAAATGAAAAAAAAAAGACTGGGTTTCGGCAACAAAACTATTTAGTTAGTTTTATTATAAGATTGCGGTTTCAGTTCAAATAAATATGCTTGTTATATAACGTAACTTAAAGTAACTCAACCATAAGTTTTGGTTTCTCACGGGGCATAAACAGCAGTCTCCTGGGTGAAAGTCCTGTGTTTATTGACCCATCCATTGTCCTCCCCCTTACACAGACTTTTTGCTCTTTAAACTATGTCTCTTGACTTCAGGAGCACTTGCTCTGATTGTCTAATATTGTCGTTACATTGGAGTTACTTGAAAAGCCTGATGCGTCTCATACAGATGCTTAAGGACGCCTTGTGCGTCAGTATCAGACGCACAAGAGTGCGGTGACAAAACGTCAGCATTTGACACCCTGGGAATGAGACCGGGCTGACGGACCACAGACTCTTAAAATAGGTACAGTAACACCATCAACATCACCAACACCGGAGCCCCTCAGGACTGTGTCCTCAGTCCCTTTCTTTACACACACACGTCTACACAACTGACTGTACCAGCCCTTAACCTATCACCACATTCAAATACTGACACTACCAAACTTGTACTATTCAATGACAAAATCTCTGTTACAGCCTAGAAAAACTCAATTTCCCACTTCACAGTCACACAATGGTGCACTGACAACTACCTGCAGATGAATGTAGACGAGACAAGATCACTGGTAATTAGCACACACCCTACACTGGACTGAACTCCACCTCCGTCCATAGTAAGACATGCAGCAACTTTGAATATCTCAGACTCATCATAGACAGTGAACTCAGCCTGCAAGTCTGTTGCCGCCCACTTCCTGTTGTTGCTTCACAAAATCATAATTATTCAAGCCATCTGTACTGCTACCCCTGATTCTCCTCCACGATAACCATCTCCAACCAAAACAAACTTACCAGCCTCACACACACTGCCTCCAAAATCATCTGCCTTCCCACACCCAGTCTATCAGATATACGCCTCAGAGCCATCACACGCCTAGCACTCACACCATCAATTGACACTGATCACCCCTTCACACGTCACATTACTTTCATCTGCTCGGAGATACAGAACACTTGAATGGAGAAGAGCTTGCTTCAGCAGGAGTTTTGTTCCTTCTGCAATAGCAGCCCCGAACAATCTGCCTCGCTGACACTGCTGTGAGCTGAGATAATTGAATGAATGTATACATGAAGATTCTGTGTACTGTCTATATGTATATTTTGATATGTGTCATGTACCAATGTGTTTCTGTGTAGTGGCTGGAAAACAAATATCCCTCTGGGACAATAAATCTGAATCTAAATCCAAAAGGATTTGAAATGTCACAAACTAGTTTCACACTGACCCTGAATTCTATGCAGTAATGTGTGGTGTCAGATTTTGATGGACTTTGTACCTTTTGCCCACCACCAGCTCTCCATAGCCCTAAATGTTCTGATTTAGTCAAACAGAGTGTGACCATTGCAGTATTGTGCTCTCCACTGCATCGTCATCAGTTTAAGTGGACACTCTTTGAAAGTGGGAAAGTCAGGAAATTTGATATCTGCAGTTCTACAATCTCAGGAAAAGCAGACAGAGGGAGGGAGACAGAGAGAGGATTTCGGGAGAATACACCTTGTGTCCTTCAGTCGTCTTTTTTTTGCAGGGACCTGGTTCATCTTGCCTGTAGAATCGGCAATGAGCCGTTGCTCTTTGTGACTGACATCCCACCCAGACCACGCTGCTGATTACATTTGCTCAGCAGAACTGAGTGCGAAGGAGACAGACAGAAACTGGAGAGACAGAACTTGCTTCAGGGAAAAAAGAGTTTCTTGACTATCCTGCACTACATTTATCCGTTCCATTTCAGATTGCAGGTGTTTTTGCATAGTAGAAGTCTCTCTGCTGTCTCTGGTACTAACATTTTTTGTGTCTTTGAGTTTAGACTTGTGACTCCCTGTGTATGTACCATATCTGCCTGCCGGTGCCCTTGTTCGTAAGTGGTGTCGTCTCGGACATCTCAGTCCAGACAATGAAGCTGTAGCCCCATTCTCGTCACTCTATTCATCCCTAGCCAACTGCAGACGCTCTATTCTCTTATCTCTGTGTGACCAAGGAAATTAAATTACAAATATAATCACTTGGCGCCAGTTTCTTTAACAGTGTGCCTCTGCTTTGCATATAGAGTGTGCTTGCTTTGGAGACACGTTGTGTGAAGTTACTTATTGGCCTATTTACGATAATGGGCTCTGCTCTACTAGTAGAGTCACACACACCTTTTCACAATGACAGTGAATGGCATGAGGAAGTGAAGTGAGAGGAGGATGAGGAAAAAACAGACAGACATGGAGACAAAGTTGCAGCCATCTTGGGAAAACAATTTTGCATGGGTGAATAATCTAAAAAGCAATGAGATCTGTGGAAATGAGTAGAAAAATACTCAAACACTCGCTCACTCACTCGCTCACTCACTCGCTCACTCACTCACTCACTCACTCACTCACTCACTCACTCACTCACTCACTCACTCACTCACTCACTCACTCACTCA